>JBAMJR010000184.1:425000-505000 GCA_038501785.1 Myoxocephalus aenaeus
TGTTTAGCATGTTAGCCCATAATGCTTGTTGGTGGTAATTAAGGAAGTCGGGGAAAACTTCATCCTCTCTGCACTTGGCAATAAATCCATTCAAGCGGCCGGCTATTGCGGGCGCAGCGTCCGTGGTGATTGACAATAATTTATTTATTTGATTTTTTTATGGCATGCGATTTACCCGCACTACCTCTGCGACCCCTGTACTAGAGGGTCGCGCCCCACAGTTTGAAAGCCACTGGCTTAAGTAGAGACATCCCAGTGGACTTGAGTCAAATATTTACCTCTGAGAAACTCCATTAAGACACTTGTCTTCTATTCCAAGTTTTCTGGAAAGTTATGTTTAAACATGCAAATTAGGCTTTATCTTATCAGATATGTACTACCCTCACATCGGAAAAGACAAAAATGAAAAAATGTCTTGAGTGCAGAATAACATAATGCCATAAATCATAAAAGTAGAAGAAAATTGTACGATTTCTTTGATATATTTAACAGAAATGGTGAAACAATGGAATCTATATATATCCAACATTTCTCCAAGTGCCCACAAGATGTTGTTCGAAATGTGTGTCACGTCTCAGGCCAGTCAACAGGAAACAGGAACAGGAGGGAGGGGTTCTACGTTTCCATGAAAAAAACATAACGTCAGGGCTTATCAATACTCCCTAATCACTGCATGGCCTCCTGCTTGCTGTGTGACGCCTCGCAGTCCTCCAGCTGCTGCAGGAAGCTCTTGATCAGCTAAAGGAATCAAGGCCAGCAGGCGCCCTGTTCGTGGTTACTGTACTCGTACAAAGGCAGCACACATCGTGCCTCATTCTGACCAGAATAACTGTGATCTCTGGAGATCACACTCACACAAGCAGTCATCAGTCGTCCTTTTATCCCACCGGTTCCTCCAACACACTGTAAACACCGAGCACAATCCTGAAGTCAGAAGCTAGCCGTGATGGAACATGTATGCTAGCTGCTAGTGTAGGCTACATTCCATAGCAACTGCCTCAGTATGTGCAGACATAATGTTATTGCGAACATTATCATTTATTTATTAAAAAAAACTACATTTCATTGTGTCAGTAAACTTCATATTGCCGTACTTGATGACGATTAATAAAATAAGATAAACTTTATTAGTCCCGCAGTGGGGAAATTGCAGGATTACAGCAGCCTTGCACACAATAGACACATAGTAAAACAATCAAGTAATATAAATAAAATAACAGTAGTAAAAACAGTAAGAGAAGAATACAGTAGCAATTTTAAATTAAATATACAGACGGAGTAAGAGTATAAAGTACTTAAAAGTATTTATATATTATATAGTGAAGTGTTGCTACAACGCATATAACAGCATTTTGTTCTCCTGCTTCAATGCTCTCCTTCAGATGTTTGGTCATGTTCTTTGTTATTAGATATTTTCTCAAACAGGATATTGACCTTTTATGTGTTTTTAATTTAACAAGTTTACATAATCTTGTGTTGCATTTTGGCCCATGTTGTGAACATGCTGTCCGCTGTACGTTCAGCTCATGGCCTCAATGATCCTCTCCTCCTGGATACTGTGAGGCTTCTCTATTTAACATAATATGATGGTTCTGCGATATAGAGGATATATCACAAGCGCATGTTGGCGCATGTGCTTTTCTTTTGTTTGGTATGGCAGCTCTCAGTCTAATTCGTTTACCCATGAGCCTCGGCTGCAGTTGCTAGTCCTTCTGAGGCATGCGTAGAACGGATGTAAACTGCTGAGTGTTTTATCTTTAGTTTAACAGAACTGGAAGCTTCTTACTGCAGTGCTCTTTGGACTAAAAAAGGAGAAAAGTCAACTCTCACTCCCACTTGTATTGTTTACTTTACCCAACGCATCATTCCAGTTGTTGTTGGTGCGGATTATTCATTATTTGTTCACGTCCATCTAGTCCTTGAACTGCTCCGGCTGTCTGCCAGCTATCCACGCAGAACATGAATGTGACTGTTTGAATGTTTCCCCAGGCGTCCCTGAAGGCCTCGTCCATACTTCAAGGAGAGAATAGACCAGCTCGTATTGTATGAAACCTGTGGATTTGTTACTTGAAATAAACCAAATGGAATGTTATCAACCTGTTTTCTTTCCTCTCTTTCTCCTCCTCCTCATCCTCTTCTGCTCTTTCTTCCTCTTGAACAGGGGTCCTCTGGATCTGGAGTTTTTCCAGTGATTATGGAATAGTATTTTTGCTTTGGGAAGACTGAGCAATTTGTTATATGCTTGCTTTATGGAGAGAGGAAAAAGCCCCAAACTGCTGTATTTGGATGTATTGAACACCATAAGTAATATATAAAAGTGAAATATATGGTTTGGTACATGAGAAAATTAAAATGTCACAGATGTGCCCCAATGCAAATTTGGGAGAATTTTCTCTGTTCTAAACCCTCTGTAACTTTGTTCTGCTTCACTTTATCAAAGTCAACCTTTGCAGAGTGAATGTTCACATATTGAGCTATGATTTGGGTTAGTGAATGTTCACATATTGAGCTATGATTTGGGTTAGAGAATGTTCACATATTGAGCTATGATTTGGGTTAGAGAATGTTCACATATTGAGCTATGATTTGGGTTAGAGAATGTTCACATATTGTGCTATGATTTCAAAGAAATAATCATCCTGAAAGTGATTTTCTTTTATAGGCGTACCTGAAACCTTTTCATTGTTTTCTGTGTGTCATCTTCATTTACTCTTAACCAGTAACATATAGACTGATATTTACACATCTGAACAACATCTCACATGTGTACCTTTTTATTAAAACACCCACATTATTCAAACAGCCCTAGTGGTTGCAGAGATACACCTTTTTTAGTTTGGGGATGACATTTTCGAGGAAAGGGCCTAAAAATAGGTTGGTTTTTAAAAGGTTTTAATATGCTCATCCCTAATAAGGAGCTCCTTCCTTTAACTCTTCGTTGTCTTCATCCTCTAGGTGTCTTTCTGGGATGTCCTGGCTAGGTGGCCTGAGGGGGCTCAGCCCTGAAGCGCAGACCAGCAGCACAGACCAGTCCACGGCTGAGAGACCACACACGCCTCTACAGATGGACACATCCACATGTAGAGACACCTGCCCAGCTGCTTGAGAGACAGAGAGAGAGCTGACCAATCGGCAAACGTCTCCCTCTTCAATCGCCTTATATTTGACATTCCATCCATCAAACAATCATCCATCCTTCCCTCCTTCCGTTCAGTCGTCTCGAGTGAATTATGCGCTGCAGAGCCGGAAGTGGAGAGCAGGTAATGGATGATGCTGGCCATGGTGACCTAGTGTAAATGGCTATTCTTCAGCACAGCTCAGTGTCAGTATCTACTGCTCAATCCTCCTCCCACCCCTCCTCTACCTCTCCGCTCTCCTTCCCTGTTCACCGCTGCTGCTCGCTGCCCGGTCCCGCCGCCCCCCTCCACCACCATGGTAGGTGCCGGCCAGGGCGTGTGGAAGCTAATGCGAGGTGTCCGCCAGCTGGAGCTCCACCGCCTCATCCTGGCACTTATCATCTTCTGCCTACTGTCCATGGCCTTCCTAGCTTACTACGTCTCCAACAGCCCCAAAATCAAGGAGGCCCCCCCTTTGCCCTTCAGTGACTGCGGCGGCGGAGGGGGGATGTCGCTGGGCGCCAGCACCGGGGCCGCCGGAGGAGGGCCGGGCGTCCAGAGGGCGCCGCTGTTCCTCCCCCAGCGCCCAGGCCGACTACGGCAGGTGAAGGCGGTGGACAATTCCAGGACGGAGCCCGTGGTTCTGGTGTTCGTGGAGAGCATCTACTCCCAGCTGGGCCAGGAGATCGTAGCCATACTGGAGTCCAGCCGCTTCCACTACCGGACAGAAATTGCTCCTGGAAAAGGAGACATGCCCACGCTGACGGAGCATAACCGTGGGCGCTACACACTGATCATCTATGAAAATGTGTTGAAATACGTCAATCTGGATGCATGGAACCGCGACTTGCTGGACAAGTACTGTGCCGAGTACGGAGTAGGCGTCATTGGCTTTTTCAAAGCGAATGAAAACTCTCTCCTCAGTGCACAGCTCAAAGGGTTCCCCCTCTTTCTACACTCGCACCTGGGACTCAGGGACTACCGCATCAACCCCAATGCTCCTCTCCTCTACATCACCAAGCCCAACCAGGTGGAGCAGGGCTCTCTACCAGGGGATGACTGGACCATTTTCCAGTCCAACCACTCTACCTATGAACCAGTGCTTCTGGCCAGCACCAAGTCCGCCGATGCCCTGGCGCATTTTGGACCCAGCCCATTGCGGGCCCTCCATGCCACCGTGGTCCAGGACTTGGGGCTCCACGATGGCATTCAAAGGGTTCTCTTTGGAAACAACCTCAACTACTGGCTTCACAAGCTGGTGTTTGTGGACTCCATTGCCTACCTGACGGGGAAGAGACTCTGCTTGTCCTTGGACCGCCACATTCTGGTGGACGTGGACGATATATTCGTTGGCAAGGAGGGAACCCGTATGAAGGTGTCGGACGTTGAGGTGGGTGAGCCGGAGTCACACGAGACCACAGATGATCAGACATCAGCTTTGCGTAGTGGTTGAATGTGAGATGTTGACAGATTCATGTAAAGAGGACTTCAGATGGCATGCCAAGGAAGTGTAGTTAAAGGGTTAGTTCAGTTTGTAGGACGAGCAATGACTGTTGTCAGTCATTCCCAGAGCATGCAGCCGGATTTTAGCTTTTGTTATATTCTGCCCAACAGTTGGGGTCAGGAGAGAGAATGCAGCTTTAATACATGAAGCATATACTTCTATACAACCAGAGGAGTCACCCCCTGGTGGTCAGGAGAGAGAATGCAGCTTTAACACATGAAGCATAGACTTCTATACAACCAGAGGAGTCACCCCCTGGTGGTCAGGAGAGAGAATGCAGCTTTAACACATGAAGCAGAGACTTCTATACAACCAGAGGAGTCGCCCCCTGGTGGTCAGGAGAGAGAATACAGCTTTAACACATGAAGCATAGACTTCTATACAACCAGAGGAGTCACACAGCTCCTGCAGTATAATCCGAGTGTCTTTTATCCAGTCGAATGCTCACTACTTCACAAACACATGCATCTTCACACAGACACCATAATAATTCAAGGGAACACAGCGTCACTGATTTTGCATGAATTGTCACTCACAAGTTGTGAGCGCGTATGGATTTTCTGGGCTTTGTTGTGCAAATCTGGTAAGGTCCTTTTTAAGTATGTGTATGGAGAGAGCGGCGGGGGGGGGAGAGGCTGGTGACTTATTTAATTGGCTGTCAGCTGTGTACTAGTGAGAAGCTACTCCTATAACAGTTCCACTCTTGTAGGCTATTATATTGTTAATTGCTGCACTGAGATCTGAGAAGCTGTCGCCCTATGTTAAAGGCTTCACCAACACAGAAACACCCAGCGTAACGAGTCTACAGCAGCAGCTGGAGTTCTAGTAGGGAGGTAGAACGTATGGTTCTTATGTTGGCTGTGAGAACTGTTTTTACAGATCTGGTCCTGTTTGTTAGATTCTATTCCAACAACCCTGTCAGATGAATAGTGAACTAGGCGTAACGCCCGTTAGCTCATCCAGGAAGTACCACATGAAATGCTGCTGAGTAAGAGTGAGCTGTGTTTTTCATCCTTTCACAGGCATTGCTCAACACTCAAAGCAAGCTGAGAGCGCTGGTCCCTAATTTCACCTTCAATTTGGGATTTTCCGGAAAGTTCTACCACACAGGTACGGATCACCTGAGGTTGTGTTTGAAGCGTGATGTCTGGGTCTCTGCATCAGAGGAACGGGGCCCTGATGAGGCCATCATCTCTGCTCTCGACACGACAATGTTTGGTGGGAGTTCGCGATGACTCATTTGGAACAATTAGTTGTCTTTTATTTATCCAGGAAAAAGCTAAACTGAACTCTAATATTAACCACATTCGATAATGCGATTCAAAATAACTAAGACAGACCAATACCCAAACTTAACTGTTTGGTTTGTCCGTTCAGGGCTACCGTAGAAACATGGAGGCAAACCTGGAGACCAGCTGACCGCATTTCCAGCACATGGAAAAAGAGGGGGAAAGTCAAATGTTCTGGAAAATGATTTCAACATTCTCGTATGTTCCTTTAGCTGAGCGGGATCGTTCTGTAGCCGCTCGCTCACCACTGGAAACGATCTCTAGGAACGAGGGAACCCTGAAAGCCGACTCTGTGAAGAGGACCGGCTCCCTGTGTAGATATAAGCGTCTCGCTCTGCGGGAACAAAAACACAACATTCTGAGTTTCAGGTCCATATCCACTAAAGAAAACATGCGTATTATATTACATTTCTGCCAAAAAACCCCTAAATCCTACACACTGGACCTTTTTTAAAGGATAAAACCAAAATAGATATGGTTAAAGGAATTCCTTTCCCACACATTCACTGCATGACAGGCTGCATTCAGGGCCTAAAGGGCCCGACAGAGCATTCAGATTCCCGGTACTAGAACTGTAGATATACTTGGCTCCTGTAGAAATACTCACCACTGCCTCACATTTACTTGAACAATTAACAAAAGGTACTATTTCTCAGAGGTCAGTTTTTCGGCCTTTACTGACTACTAATCTTTGACAAATAAAGGTCTTTACCCAGCGGTGAAAGTACCCGGTACCTGGTCCCACCAGGAGGAAGAGACAGCAGCTGTCTGCCTAAACCACACCGGCCCTCACGATGCCGTTTCAACAAGAAAGCTCATGCGCTGACGTTGAGTCAACATCCAGTTAGTGACCTCCACCACGCAGGTTATGTGTTCAGCTGGTTAGTGTCTGTACACTGTCATTCACACTGAGGGCGCTGATGGCGCATTTGTGTTGCATTCACGGTGCCGTGAGAATAATAGGAACAACTGCAACAAATTCACATTAAGTCTGAACGACAACTCAAAACAACTAGCGTTCTGTCAAAGCACTAAAATAAAACCATGTTTGTCGCGTCCACGTTTCACCTTCACAACTTAACAAAATAACGTCAAAGCACTCAGGAAATGTGAGCGTCCGAGGGGCTCCTGAATGCACCGTCTGTCTGAGTGGCCGTATAGTTCTCTAGTAAGTGTTCAGCACAGACCTGCAGGTCTGCAGCGCTGGGGCTCGTTTCTTCAAAAGCTCCCAAGTAAAAAATAAAAGGTTTATTCCAACGCTGGTCAAACAAGCAAACACAAAGCTGTTAGTTAGGATGTTCTTTATTTAAACATGGTACATACATGATGTTGATGGTTTCTAGTTTTTCTCCACCAGACGGACGTTATGAATGTAAATGTACAGTATGTGTTCAAGGATGTGAGGGAGGAGAACATGAGGCATCTGTCCTTTCATGTAAAGTAACAACACCGACGTAGACAGATGTTTATTGTGGATCAGGCCACATTAGTCATCCTGTAAAGTGTGTGTGTGTGTGTGTGCGTGTGTGTGTGTGTGTGTGTGCGTGTGCGTGTGTGTGTGTGTGTGTGTGTGTGTTTAGGAACCGATGAAGAGGATCGGGGAGACGACATGCTGCTGCAGCACCGGATGGACTTCTGGTGGTTCCCTCACATGTGGAGCCACATGCAGCCGCACCTCTTTCACAACGTCAGCGTCTTGGCGGAGCAGATGAGGCTCAACAAGGTCTTTGCTCAGGTAGGCGGCCGTGTGGCTGCAGACAGAGGGCCAGTGTGGGAGTGGAGCGCGATAACGAGCCTGTGTGGCGCCGTGCTCCTGTGGGCTCCGGGAGGAGGGTCGGCTCTAACGCGTTGGACTGCAGACCCCATAGGGTCTAGACCGCTTTTCCCCTGTTTGAGTCGTCGTAGGAACCCCAAATTAATTCCAATACTTGTGTTTATTGTATGTATTTGTTCAGCAAAGTTTTAGGGAAAGAAAATCACTTTTAAAAGATATTTTGATCATAACTAACATCCAGCATGAGGATGATCAAGGTGGATCAAAAAGGAGTCCTCGAGAGTATTGTTCGGTGCCTTAACAACAACCCACAGACTAATAGTGCACCTTTTTATAAAGATTAAGATCTAAAGCATCGAACGCTGCAACAATAAACACAATCCAGGAAAGCATTGGCATGTTAGGAAGCATATTCAGTAAAAAAAAAAACATGTTTTTCGGTTAAAAAATGGAAAAATGACCATCAGAAAGTTGGAAAATCCAAGATTAATTTGAGACGCAGCTCTGCAGTGTGTCATATCAGAAATGGAAACTAATAAATGGGTAACACTTTATAATAAGTACACACTATTTAGCATTAGTAAAGCATGAATAAACACTGAATTATCATTTATAAAGCATTATTCCAACATGAACACTCATTAGTATCATTCATAAACAGTTATAAATGTTTCATTCTTGATTAATAAGCCATGGTTTCATACTTTATAAATGATGGATTCCCCATTTGTAAATGAAGTATTAAGGACTCGTAGATGATTAATAAGATCATTTGTAAAGTGTTAGTAAATGATAAAAAAAATGCTGCAATTCATGATTAAGTCAGCTAGTTGCTACTCGTTAGTTAAGTATGATCTGTGACCTCATCTAAAGTGAAGACTATTTATGCCTTACAAACATTTGTTTATGAATTGCTTACTAATGAGTGTTCATGTTGGAATAATGCTTTAGGGGCGTATGCAGAAATATTAAAATACCCCAATTCAGAATAGGTGAAAACTCCTGCTGCTTGCAAACAACGGCATGTTGTTTTGCTCCTGCGTGATGAGACTAGCATCACGTGGGCATGACCAGGAGACCCTGTGAATATGGCCATGGCAGGTTTCCCTCTGTTCCCCCGTCTTCATGCATGATGAGCCTCCTTCCCTACAAGCTGACGGCGTTGGTACCAATGGAATCCTTTTTCCTCACTAGTTTAAAGCTGTTTCAACCTCTGAAACACAATATGCTGGCTGCTGTGGGCTCTCTGACCGGTTAAAGAGGTGTTGAGTATTTAGACGCATACTCTATTCTCTCCTGCCTGTAACTTTCTCTTCTTCTTTGCCCACATCCTCTCTCCAGGAGCACGGCATCCCCACAGACATGGGCTACGCCGTGGCCCCGCACCACTCGGGGGTCTACCCCGTCCACAGCCAGCTCTACGAGGCCTGGAAGTCTGTGTGGGGCATCAAGGTGACCAGCACGGAGGAATACCCCCACCTGAGGCCGGCTCGATACCGCCGCGGCTTCACCCACAATGGGATCCAGGTCAGTCTCCTGTTGTTGTATCCGTAGCGCTGTGCAGCTCCAGTGTTTAGTTGCTGGGTGACATTTGAGAGCCGTACTCTGAGCCAACAGCTGTACCTCCTGATCCTGAAAGCTTCACCCTGAAGAACACAAATAGAATGCACCAACAACTGATGACCTTGTGTGTTGTAGGTGTTGCCCCGGCAGACCTGTGGTCTGTTCACACACACCATCTTCTACAACGAATACCCAGGAGGCTCCAAGGAGCTGGACAAGAGCATCCGAGGAGGAGAGCTCTTCCTCACGGTCCTCCTGAACCCTGTGAGTCTGAACTGGTCTGCTGGGAGGCCCACTGGCTGGACTGGGAGGCAACAGGAGCTCTGACTTTGACCCGTAGATATGCTGCGATTAGTATTTCTGTTGTTATCCTACACTAAAACTCAAATGAGGTGTGATGAATATTATCGTTAACTGAACTAAATAAAACAATATCCTGAAAAATAAAATAAACTGAGGATATGGAGTGGTTAAAAAAAAAACACCATTCATGTATTCATATGCCACTTCCTACGTTCAGTTATCAGTGAGCTCAGTTTTCATCTGGCAAACACTTGATATTGTTATTCATAATAAAACTCCAACCAATTTGCCGTTCGGGGTATTTTGTCAATCATGAGGCCAATAAGCCTCATGTTACTTCCTGTTGGATATCTGGTTGGAACAGGAAACGAGGGACAGCAATAATACGGAATAGTTTGTTAATATATGTGCATTAGTTATAATATTAAACACGGAGAGTAAAATGACGGACAAGAGATGCTGACTCCAGTCGTGCTTCTGACCACTAGGGGCCGCTCAGCCCTCCTGTATGAGCCTTTAGTTCTTCTTCTTGTATTTCATTGTAATGTGATGCCACTTAGTTGTATTGTTCCGCATGTTTCGATGCGTCTCTATATATGTGTGTGAGCTTTATATACCGTAAAAGCCGGGTTACAAGCCGCTACTACCTTCGGTGGTTGTCCCCGCTGTAGCGAGCTAGCGCTGCTGCTAGCTCCCCGCTGCTGCTGCTACTCCCCGCGTCCCCTCTGCCCGAGTCGGGCGTCGAGCCGGGGCTGGTCCCACTACCTTCGGTGGTTGTCGGGGAGCTAGCGGAGAGCTAGCAGAAGTTAGCGGGGAACTAGCAGCAGCGCCAGCGGGGAACTAGCGGAGACACCCACCGAATGTAGTAGCGGCTTTTAACCCGACTTTTACGCTATGTAGCATCAGACGGCTCATTATTATGCGGACAGTCCTCACCTGTCCACCATGTTTCTGTTATTATCCAGCTAATATTGTCTGGATCTAAATACATTTTGTATTTGAGGCTTTCAAGGGGTCTGAAGTGTCAATCAAGGGGTCTAGGACCCCCTTGATTGACACTTCAGACCCCTTGAAAGCCTCAAATACAAGGAGGTCTAGGCCCCCCTGTATTTGGCGCACTGGTCTACTCGTGCTGGTTTGACCTGGACTAACTGGTACGCGGTGTCCTCTCCATGCAGATCAGCATCTTCATGACTCACCTGTCGAACTACGGCAACGACCGCCTGGGTCTGTACACCTTCGAGTCTCTGGTGAAGTTCGTCCAGTGCTGGACCAACCTCAGGCTGCAGACGCTGCCACCCGTCCAGCTCGCTGAGAAGTACTTCCAGATCTTCCCCGAGGAGAGGGACCCCCTCTGGCAGGTCAGGACTTCCTTCTGCTGTTTGGAAGCTCACACCTTTTGCAGATGATCACTGTTGTTTGGAGAGAAAGGAAAAGACGTGTTCTTGATGTGATCGTGTTAACAAAAGACGTGTTCTTGATGTGATCGTGTTAACAAAAGACGTGTTCTTGATATGATCGTGTTAACAAAAGACGTGTTCTTCATGTGATCGTGTTAACAAAAGACGTGTTCTTCATGTGATCGTGTTAACAAAAGACGTGTTCTTCATGTGATCGTGTTAACAAAAGACGTGTTCTTCATGTGATCGTGTTAACAAAAGACGTGTTCTTCATGTGATCGTGTTAACGAAAGACGTGTTCTTGATGTGATCGTGTTAACGAAAGACGTGTTCTTCATGTGATCGAGTTAACGAAAGACGTGTTCTTGATGTGATCGTGTTAACGAAAGACGTGTTCTTGATGTGATCGTGTTAACGAAAGACGTGTTCTTGATGTGATCGTGTTAACAAAAGACGTGTTCTTCATGTGATCGTGTTAACAAAAGACATGTTCTTCATGTGATCGTGTTAACAAAAGACGTGTTCTTGATGTGATCGTGTTAACGAAAGACGTGTTCTTGATGTGATCGTGTTAACAAAAGACGTGTTCTTGATGTGATCGTGTTAACAAAAGACGTGTTCTTGATGTGATCGTGTTAACAAAAGACGTGTTCTTGATGTGATCGTGTTAACAAAAGACGTGTTCTTCATGTGATCGTGTTAACAAAAGACGTGTTCTTGATGTGATCGTGTTCTTGATGTGATCGTGTTAACGAAAGACGTGTTCTTGATGTGATCGTGTTAACGAAAGACGTGTTCTTGATGTGATCGTGTTAACGAAAGACGTGTTCTTGATGTGATCGTGTTAACGAAAGACGTGTTCTTCATGTGATCGTGTTAACGAAAGACGTGTTCTTCATGTGATCGTGTTAACGAAAGACGTGTTCTTGACGTGATCGTGTTAACGAAAGACGTGTTCTTGATGTGATCGAGTTAACGAAAGACGTGTTCTTGATGTGATCGTGTTAACGAAAGACGTGTTCTTGATGTGATCGTGTTAACGAAAGACGTGTTCTTGATGTGATCGTGTTAACGAAAGACGTGTTCTTCATGTGATCGTGTTAACGAAAGACGTGTTCTTCATGTGATCGTGTTAACGAAAGACGTGTTCTTCATGTGATCGTGTTAACGAAAGACGTGTTCTTGATGTGATCGTGTTAACGAAAGACGTGTTCTTGATGTGATCGTGTTAACGAAAGACGTGTTCTTGATGTGATCGTGTTAACGAAAGACGTGTTCTTGATGTGATCGTGTTAACGAAAGACGTGTTCTTCATGTGATCGTGTTAACGAAAGACGTGTTCTTCATGTGATCGTGTTAACGAAAGACGTGTTCTTGATGTGATCGAGTTAACGAAAGACGTGTTCTTGATGTGATCGTGTTAACGAAAGACGTGTTCTTCATGTGATCGTGTTAACGAAAGACGTGTTCTTGATGTGATCGTGTTAACGAAAGACGTGTTCTTGATGTGATCGTGTTAACGAAAGACGTGTTCTTGATGTGATCGTGTTAACGAAAGACGTGTTCTTCATGTGATCGTGTTAACGAAAGACGTGTTCTTGATGTGATCGTGTTAACGAAAGACGTGTTCTTGATGTGATCGTGTTAACGAAAGACGTGTTCTTGATGTGATCGTGTTAACGAAAGACGTGTTCTTGATGTGATCGTGTTAACGAAAGACGTGTTCTTCATGTGATCGTGTTAACGAAAGACGTGTTCTTCATGTGATCGTGTTAACGAAAGACGTGTTCTTGATGTGATCGTGTTAACGAAAGACGTGTTCTTGATGTGATCGTGTTAACGAAAGACGTGTTCTTGATGTGATCGTGTTAACGAAAGACGTGTTCTTGATGTGATCGTGTTAACGAAAGACGTGTTCTTGATGTGATCGTGTTAACGAAAGACGTGTTCTTGATGTGATCGTGTTAACGAAAGACGTGTTCTTCATGTGATCGTGTTAACGAAAGACGTGTTCTTCATGTGATCGTGTTAACGAAAGACGTGTTCTTCATGTGATCGTGTTAACGAAAGACGTGTTCTTGATGTGATCGTGTTAACGAAAGACGTGTTCTTGATGTGATCGAGTTAACGAAAGACGTGTTCTTGATGTGATCGTGTTAACGAAAGACGTGTTCTTCATGTGATCGTGTTAACGAAAGACGTGTTCTTGATGTGATCGTGTTAACGAAAGACGTGTTCTTGATGTGATCGTGTTAACGAAAGACGTGTTCTTCATGTGATCGTGTTAACGAAAGACGTGTTCTTGATGTGATCGTGTTAACGAAAGACGTGTTCTTGATGTGATCGTGTTAACGAAAGACGTGTTCTTGATGTGATCGTGTTAACGAAAGACGTGTTCTTGATGTGATCGTGTTAACGAAAGACGTGTTCTTGATGTGATCGTGTTAACGAAAGACGTGTTCTTGATGTGATCGTGTTAACGAAAGACGTGTTCTTGATGTGATCGAGTTAACGAAAGACGTGTTCTTGATGTGATCGTGTTAACGAAAGACGTGTTCTTGATGTGATCGTGTTAACGAAAGACGTGTTCTTGATGTGATCGTGTTAACGAAAGACGTGTTCTTGATGTGATCGTGTTAACGAAAGACGTGTTCTTGATGTGATCGTGTTAACGAAAGACGTGTTCTTGATGTGATCGTGTTAACGAAAGACGTGTTCTTCATGTGATCGTGTTAACGAAAGACGTGTTCTTCATGTGATCGTGTTAACGAAAGACGTGTTCTTCATGTGATCGAGTTAACGAAAGACGTGTTCTTCATGTGATCGAGTTAACGAAAGACGTGTTCTTCATGTGATCGTGTTCTTCATGTGATCGAGTTAACGAAAGACGTGTTCTTCATGTGATCGTTGCAGAACCCTTGTCATGACAAGAGACACAAAGATATCTGGTCCAAAGAAAAGACCTGTGACCGCCTCCCCAAGTTCCTCGTCATTGGACCCCAGAAAACAGGTTCTCTCTCTCTCTCTCTCTCTCTCTCTCTCTCTCTCTCTCTCTCTCTCCATCTGTGTCTGTTCTCTCCCTCCTGCTCTCTAAACGTCTCTTCTCTTCTTCAGGCACTACAGCGCTTCATTCCTTCCTGAGTCTCCACCCGGCCGTCACCAGCTCCTTCCCCTCCGCCGCCACCTTTGAGGAGATCCAGTTCTTCAGCGGAGCGAACTACGACCACGGGATCGACTGGTAAAGATATTATGAGAGGATGAAGTCCATGTAATACGAGCATGAGGCTTAGATATGAGAGGATGAAGTCCATATAATACGAGCATGAGGCTTAGATATGAGAGGATGAAGTCCATGTAATACGAACATGAGGCTTAGATATGAGAGGATGAAGTCCATGTAATACGAACATGAGGCTTAGATATGAGAGGATGAAGTCCATGTAATACGAACATGAGGCTTAGATATGAGAGGATGAAGTCCATGTAATACGAACATGAGGCTTAGATATGAGAGGATGAAGTCCATGTAATACGAGCATGAGGGTAATCCCTCCTCCTCCCCCTGGTGGCAGTGAAGTGATCTACTTGCTAAAAGATGGGCCCACGGCTCCTGGCTCCGCCTGAAGTTCTAACTCGTCCTTGTGGTCTCATGTCTCCTCAGGTACATGGACTTCTTCCCATTCCCTTCCAATGTCAGCACAGATTTCATGTTTGAAAAGAGTGCCAACTACTTTGACACGGAGGCGGCGCCTAAGAGAGCGGCTGCGCTGCTGCCCAGAGCCAAAGTCCTGGCCGTGCTCATCAACCCGTCGGACCGGGCCTACTCCTGGTACCAGGTGGGACCCGGCATCTCCACATGAAATAACATCACTGTTGGGTTTAACCCGGTGATGCCTTCCATCATTACACAACTCGTATAGGACGTTTTAGAGGGCTTTTATTTTGAAATTCCACATGAACCATGTACCATCATTTTAAAGTCAGGTTGGTTTATGTGTTCTTTATTTTGTTAAGTTTGAATAATTATTAGTTATTCTTTTGTGTGTGTGTGTGTGTGTGTGTGTGTGTGTGTAACTGTCTGTGTGAGTGTGTTAATAACTGTGTGTGTGTGTGTGTGTGTGTGTGTGTGTGTGTGTGTGTGTGTGTGTGTGTGTGTGTGTGTGTGTGTGTGTGTGTAACTGTCTGTGTGAGTGTGTTAATAACTCTGTGTGTCTGCAGCACCAGCGGGCCCACCAGGACCCCGCGGCCCTCAACAGCTCGTTCCATGCCGTGGTGACTGCGGGCCCCTCTGGCCCCCGGGACCTGCTGGCCCTGCAGAGACGCTGCCTTCAACCCGGGGCGTACGCGCCCCACCTGGAGCGCTGGCTGCAGCACTACCAGCCCAGCCAGGTAATATATCAATAACGCTTCACAGAGCTTGGTTATGTCATTTGTGTGTGTTTTACTTTGTGATATCTTTACAATAACACAAGTGATATCTTGAAAAGAAGCTTTTATCAAGATATCACTTGTGTTTTTGTCCCGGTGAGAACATTGTGTACTTCAGCTGACGGTAAATGAATAAAGTTTAAATGTACTTCACAATCACAACCTGAGCCACAGGGAACAACACAATAACACAACACCTGAAACACGCAACACGTATTTATTAAACTAACTCCATAACTAAACTTCCAAACACAAGATGAATGAATAAAGGATCAAATCAACAAAATGAAGTGTATTGGTATTTTCTCACAGCTCTGTTATATGGTATTGATCAGCTGGTAGCGTTATATCCGTGGTGCTGTTGGACGGCTGTTTGCCGGAGCATAGAAGCAAACGTAGTTCCTTCTCACATGTACGTGTGATGTGAAGTACGTGTGATGTACATGTGATGTACATGTGATGTACATGTGATGTGAAGTACATGTGATGTACATGTGATGTGAAGTACATGTGATGTACATGTGATGTACATGTACCTGCCTGAGGAGACGGTCCTGATGAAGCTTCCTGTGTTGCAGCTGCACATCGTGGACGGAGCTCTGCTGCGCTCCAACCCGGCGCTGGTGATGGAGGAAATCCAGAGGTTCCTCGGTGTCACTCCCATCTTCAACTACACCCAGGCTCTAATGTTAGACACACACACACACACACACACACACACACACACACACACACACACACACACACACACACACACACACACACACACACACACACACACACACACACACACACACACACACAGACACACACACACACACACACACACACACACACACACAGTTGCTCACACACACACACACACACACACACACACACAGTTGCTCTCTCACACACACACACACACACACACACACTCACACATGTTGCCTCTTCACACTCTGCAGTGGATGTGAAATGAAGCAGTCTGTGTGGTTGCGGTATAGATTTTCATCTTTAATTCAGTGGATAATATTATAATTCATAATATAAAAAGATTGCATTAAATACATGGAATATTCTTCAATGGCCATCTGGACCAAAGTGAGCTTTTCATTACTTCAGATAAAGTGACGCAGAAAGATTCACAAACTGAAGAACATGCGTGTGAACGTGCGTGTGAACGTGCGTGTGAACGTGCGTGTGAACATGCGTGTGAACATGCGTGTGAACATGCGTGTGTCTGCAGGTACGATGACGCTAAAGGTTTCTGGTGCCAGCGGGTGGAAGGAGGTCGAGCCAAGTGCCTGGGGAAGAGTAAAGGCAGGAAGTACCCGGACATGAGCCCTGAGGTACGTCACCGCCTCGCCTGCACACATGATAGCGCCTCACCTTTTAGGGACGAGAACCAACAGCCTGCT
This sequence comes from Myoxocephalus aenaeus, assembly GCA_038501785.1. Classification (NCBI taxonomy): domain Eukaryota; kingdom Metazoa; phylum Chordata; class Actinopteri; order Perciformes; family Cottidae; genus Myoxocephalus; species Myoxocephalus aenaeus. The sequence goes on from JBAMJR010000184.1 coordinate 441,778, forward strand.
GCAGTGAGCCTCTTCATGTGAAACCTGAGCTGCTCCTGAAGGTTTCATCTTCAGGAGGAACCGGTGGGCGTGTTGCTGAGAAACCATGGGAATGAACTGAATGATGCAACGAGGCAGAGAACATCAACTTTATGTTATTATTCTGTCTTCTGATTCCTGACGTGTGTGTGTGTGTGTGTGTGTGTGTGTGTGTGTGTGTGTGTGTGTGTGTGTGTGCAGTCCCGTGCCTTCCTGGTCCAGCACTACCGTGAGCACAACATGGAGCTGCTGCGGCTGCTGAACCGGCTCGGCCACGCTCTGCCGTCGTGGCTCCGCCAAGAGCTCCAGAGCGCGAGCTGAGGCCACGCCCCCTCACCCACACAGACGGACAAACACCACCGAAGAAGAAGCCGGGACCGGAGTCCGGACGAGCCCGCGCTCGGCTCCTGGATTACACTGGACTGGCTGATCTGGAACCCGCAGCGGAGCGGATGTTACGGGGCTCCTGTTCAACATGAGACCTTCCTCACCGCGGCGGTCACCGGTTGAAGAGGATCCCGGACGACGCCCTGAACCCTGATCCTGGATCTGTGCCGACCTCCTGCCGGCCTCAGCCTCAGTGTGTGGATGAACACTGAACTGATCCTGAGCCAGAGGACTGGGGGACCGGCAGGTTAGGGGCATGAAGAACAGATCAGTCGGCCTCAATGTGAGGAGAGGGAGCGCTGATGTGGACACAGGACACACACACACACACACACACACACACACACACACACACACACACACACACACACGTCTCCTCTCCACAAGAATGATTGTTTAGCATTTTCAAAAGCAGCTGTCTTTGTTGGGTTTGAGGGGCAGGTGAGTAACAAGATGTCCTTCAGCCTGAAGACGGTTCAGAGAGACGGTGCACATCCTGGTCCACACACACACACACACACACACACACACACACACACACACCTGCAGTCGTCTCATCCTCAGCCTACTGCGGTGACGGATGCTTTAAAGAGGGTTAGATGACGGGTGGTGTAAATATCATGTGTTTCGGTACGTGGCTGTGGTCCAGCTGTGGTCCAGCTGTGGTCCAGGTGTGGTCCAGGCTCCGCCCCCCCGGCATCCTGTCGGTGAGCAGCAGGTAAACTGTTCTCCACGTCGGCTCAGATCAGTGTGTTTTAATCCACCGCCATGTTGGAACCTGCTGAGCCCAGCTGCTGGTCTCACGGGGTTCAGTCTTCAGAACATTACGGTTTATTATAACATCCGTAGTGATGACGGGTTTGGCTTTACGGGGTCCAGGGCCCTTCCGCCAGCTGCTGAGGCTCATGGGTACTGTAGTCTGAGTGCTACGCACCAAGCTGACGGACAGCACGGCTTCCAGCCGTTATCACAGAAAACCTCCAACTTCCATTTGTCATGGAGACAAAGGTCCTGGCTTCTTTACAGGATGCTCTTCTATAACGAGACAGATTTATTTTATTTTTTTAAAGGCCTGCTGAGATGTTGTGATAGTCTTCCTGTCTGGTAAAGGACTCCCGGCTGAGAAGAGCAACACTGACGAAGCTCCTCAGAACCACAGAGACCTCATCCCTCAGACCCACTAGCACCTGGACCGGACCGGACCGGACTATGGGAGCAGTGGGACTCGCTGTTGTTTTTGTCGTCACAGAACCGGTTTAACAGTGAGGACCAGCTGGCAGCGGCTCAGTCCTGGACCAGAGCTGTTCAGACCCCTGAAAGCAACACAGAATCATACACACACACACACACACACACACACACACACACACACACTCTTGTCTCCATCCGAGGACAAGCGGTCGGAGACGAATCAGAAGCTGCTGTCTTGTTTGTTTTGTATAAATGTAAAAAAGGCCAACACTGTATCATCTCTAATAAACAGAGAGGTTGGAAACCATGGCGACACGTCTTTCTTTCCCTCCCTCCCCTCCACGTGGCCGCCGTGCATGCTGGGTAGTAACGGGGTGCATGATGTCAGGACTCGCTGAGGCCGTTCCCAAAAGCTCTGCACAACGTGGGGCGGGTTGTGTGAGCTGTGAGATCATATCATGAACCCAGACACGGGGCGCTGGTGTTCCCACGTGTGACTTCCTCAACAAGTATAAAGCGGAACTAGTGGTTATTTACATGGTTTTCACGGAGTAAAGCCACGCCCCCTTTCCCCAGCAAACGTTTGCGGAAAAGCGAATTAACCACAAAGTGGAGCGAGGTGTGAACTCAAGAAGAGATCCTCCATCCTGACACTGAGGACCACACACACACACACACACACACACACACACACACACACACACACACACACACACACACACACACACAGAGAGAGCAGTGAGCATACACACACACACACACACACACACACACACACACACACACACACACACACACACACACACACACACAGAGAGAGCAGTGAGCATACACACACACACACACACACAGAGAGAGCAGTGAGCATGCACACACACACACACGCACAGAGAGCAGTGAGCATGCACACACACACACACACACACACAGAGAGCAGTGAGCATGCACACACACACACACACACACACAGAGCAGTGAGCATGCACGCACACACACACACACACAGAGCAGTGAGCATGCGCGCACACACACACACAGAGCAGTGAGCATGCACACACACACACACACAGAGCAGTGAGCATGCGCGCACACACACACACACACAGAGCAGTGAGCATGCATGCACACACACACACACAGAGCAGTGAGCATGCATGCACACACACACACACACAAAGCAGTGAGCATGCGCGCACACACACACACACACACACGGCACAGATCGGGCAGCAATAATCCAGAGTAACTACACACACACACAGAGATATACTGTGGATTACAAGCATGACATTCTACTGAAGAACAGAGTTCACACACAATCTCAGTCTTAATCTGTGCACAGCTGTTAGACACACACACACACACACACACACACACACACACAGGCCTCATCTCCACTGGGTTCAGGTGTTCTAACCTAAAGGTTTTCTGCACGACGGTCAGATGGTTAGCTAGTTATTGCTAACATGCTTTCATCACAACTGAAGTCTACGGACCAAACTTTGAATCGATTTTATTTTGTTACTTTCATACAAAACACATTCAATGACCACATGAAGTCTTTTCTCTTTTCTCATGAGCCACCTATAAAACATTGTCTGCAGCACATTATTAAAACGCTGACACTCGACAGTATAGAAACATCTTGATAATAAAATGAATAATAATCATTCCAAGGAGTTTTTATTCTCATACTAAACTGCATTCCTGATTCATTCTGGTTTTACGTCAGTCAATAGAGTGAAAAGGTGTTATACCTCTTCTATAATGGAAGTCAATAAATGTTCATTATTATGGGATGCTCCCTGTCGTTATGAGTGACGGTGTTTTCCTTTCTGGGGAGAAGTGTTGCAGATGTGTTAGTCCAGAGATAACTAGAATTTAGAAAGTGTTTTGGAGCTGAGAGACTGAATGCAGACTATGAAGAGGAAGAAGTGGCTTCAGTATTGACTCATGCTCGTTATGAATGAAATAATTAATATGCTTTTAAAAGAAAGACTCAAAATATAAGCAGGCATACATACAGGCATCTATATAAATGTTTATTCTTTTAATCAAACTATTGTCTCATTCATTTGAGTCATTTAAGGTTTACTGTATGCTTTGTATTCTCATTGTTAGTTTAAATACATTTACTCACTTTTTACTGTTTACACCCAGATTTCACTAAATGTTTGTCATGGACATTTGGGTTAAAGTCATGGAAAAGTCATGAAACCCATTGGTCAGGATGTGTCTGAACCCTGAAAATCTCATCACTATCATCAAAGTCAAAGTCAGTTTTATTTGTCACTTCTTCCATTTGTGCAAACTTGAAATTGTGTTTCTCTTCTGTCCGACATAAAGTGAATAGTTCAAAACAGTTACAAGTTAAAAAATAGAACAACATATATATACAACATAAATAAACAACATAAATTAGGAAACTATATAAGTGTATAGCAGCGGTCAGACAGTTTAGCAGCAGAGGACATGAGTCTAGATGTGGGAGGGTGGGCAGAGAGTTCAGCTTCCTCACAGCCTGGTGGTGAAGCTGGTGGACGGCCTGGTGGTGAAGCTGGTGGACAGCCTGGTGAATGAAGTGTTTGACAGCCTGGTGGTGAAGCTGGTGGACGGCCTGGTGGTGAAGTGTTTGACAGCCTGGTGGTGAAGCTGTTTGACAGCCTGGTGGTGAAGCTGGTGGACAGCCTGGTGGTGAAGCTGGTGGACAGCCTGGTGGTGAAGCTGGTGGACGGCCTGGTGGTGAAGTGTTTGACAGCCTGGTGGTGAAGCTGGTGGACGGCCTGGTGGTGAAGTGTTTGACAGCCTGGTGGTGAAGCTGGTGGACGGCCTGGTGGTGAAGCTGGTGGACAGCCTGGTGAATGAAGTGTTTGACAGTCTGGTGGTGAAGCTGGTGGACAGCCTGGTGAATGAAGTGTTTGACAGTCTGGTGGTGAAGCTGGTGGACAGCCTGGTGGTGAAGCTGGTGGACAGTCTGGTGGTGAAGCTGGTGGACAGCCTGGTGGTGAAGCTGGTGGACAGCCTGGTGAATGAAGTGTTTGACGGCCTGGTGGTGAAGCTGGTGGACGGCCTGGTGGTGAAGCTGGTGGACAGCCTGGTGGTGAAGCTGGTGGACAGCCTGGTGGTGAAGCTGGTGGACGGCCTGGTGGTGAAGCTGGTGGACAGCCTGGTGGTGAAGCTGGTGGACGGCCTGGTGGTGAAGTGTTTGACAGCCTGGTGGTGAAGCTGGTGGACAGCCTGGTGAATGAAGTGTTTGACAGTCTGGTGGTGGAGTGTTTGGGCCAATCTCAACCTCCACGGACTTTGAGGCGCGCTCCCGTGAAGTCCTTGAGGGTTTAGGGGTGTCCCATTGTCACATCGTAGAGTGCTCGAGGCTCTCTGGCAGACATTTTGAGCCCTTTATGATCCCTTTCCGTAAGTCAGCATTAGATGCTGACTTTGCCTAAGGGAATTACCCACAATGCATTGCAATGTGACGTTAAACACGCAGTTCCCAATGGAAGCATGAAGACGTAAAAAAAAAAGAAAAAGGTAAACAAAGAGACACGTGGGCGTTCAGCCCGATAAAATAATACATTTACACTACAACATTACAGAATAAACATAAAAACACATGAAATCAGAGGAATGCAAGCAGAAAATATATATAATAATACATTATTAATTAATACATAATTATAATAATTACATTCATTAAACATTTCGTTTTGACAAAAACGAGTAAATGGATAATTTAAAATGACTTCTCATCTCGTGAGGAAGACGTTCAAATCAGTGAATAAAAAGATACTCCGGTATCTCCTCCCACAGGCAGGAGGCTGACGAGACCGTGTGAGATCTAGAGGAGTGAAGTCTACCGGAGCAGAATGAAGTCTCGCCCTGTGTTGGCATCGGAGCTTCTCTCTTGAGAGACGAGTCAACTCTTTAAAGCTCATCTCAAACAGCCAAGCCGCTGGCTTCAGATCTCCTTCCACTTCTTTTATCTCCACATGGATGTTCACCTGCTCACCACCAAAGCGCTCCAACGGGATCGGTCCGTTCTACTCGGCCTCAAACTAAAGATGTGTTTTGTTGCCGACAGATTCTGAATATAAATGCAGAATATGTTTCTAGAGGTTATGGCACTATGTCAAGTTTAAAGTATGCACCTTTAATTGAAACCATCCTATTTTTAGGCCCTTTCCTAGAAAATGTCATCCCCAAACTAAAAAGGGTGTATCTCTGCAACCACTAGGGCTGTTTGAATAATGTTGGTGTTTTAATAAAAGGTACACATGAGAGATGTTGTTCAGATGTGTAAATATCAGTCTATATGTTACTGGTTAACAGTAAATGACGATGACACAAAGGTTTCAGGTCCGCCTATAAAAAAAAAAAATCACTTTCAGGATGATTATTTCTTTGAAATGATGCAGCTGTAAGGTCCAACTCTAACCCAAATCATAGCTCAATATGTGAACATTCTCTAACCCAAATCATAGCACAATATGTGAACATTCTCTAACCCAAATCATAGCACAATATGTGAACATTCTCTAACCCAAATCATAGCACAATGTGAACATTCTCTAACCCAAATCATAGCACAATATGTGAACATCCTCTAACCCAAATCATAACACAATATGTGAACATTCTAACCCAAATCATAGCTCAATATGTGAACATCCTCTAACCCAAATCATAGCACAATACGTGAACATTCTCTAACCCAAATCATAGCACAATATGTGAACATTCTCTAACCCAAATCATAACACAATATGTGAACATTCTCTAACCCAAATCATAGCTCAATATGTGAACATTCTCTCTGCAAAGGTTGACTTTGATAAGGTGAAGCAGAACAAAGTTAGAGAGGGTTTAGAACAGAGAACATTCAGGCGAGGACTCCATCATTTGCATTGGGGCACATCTGTGACATTTTAATTTTCTAAATGTACCAAACCATATATTTCACTTGTATATTACTTATGGTGTTCAATACATCCAAATACAGCAGTTTTGAGCTTTTTTTTTCATAAAGCAAGCTATGATTTACAGTTTTATATAACAATCTAGGGCGGGATTGGATTCTAAAAAGGTACCTCGGCCAACCATTGAAGACATTTACATGCATTTGGAGTATTCTGCATAGTTATGTAAGTCTCCAAAAGGATGGTGGCTGAGCGGTGACACCAGAGACTCACCTGAACAAACACTAATGTGCAGGTTAACCAATGAAAGTCTGGTCCTCCTTCACATAGAGCAGCAGGAGAGACGGAGGGCGACTGAATATCCATTTCTAAATCTAACGCTCCAGATGAGCTGTTCTGTGTCAGGAGGTCGAGCTGAAGCCTGGAAACAGGAGCATGGCGACATGGTGTTGATATGTGTGAATGTTCTTCAGCAGAGTGAGGTGCATGTGCTTCAAGCGGTGGCCATGTTCTCATCCTGGCTTTTCATTGATTGATGAATGATGAAAGAAAATAAAAGATACAAAGATGAACGTGTGAAAACGTTGTGTTGAAAGTACTGAATGCGAGGTGCTAACCGTGTGGGTGTTTGGTGCTCGAGGTGAGTCACAACCCAGAGGCAGAAGCAGATCCCACAAAGCAGTAAAACATATGTTCATAAATGTGTCGTGTTGGTTGGTAGGGTAACGCTAACCTCCCAGTAGAGATTACATTGAGTCCCTCCTCTGTGGCGTCTCAGGAGAGCAGCCAGGTTACAGTCGGCTGCTTGGAGGTGTTCCATCTGTCCAAGTGGCTCGTCCTCAGAAGAACACAGGTATCCATCACTTCTGAGCCCCAGAGCCCCCAAAATGGGGCTAAAATCACAATAAAACAAAGCATTGGCATGTTAGGAAGGATATTCAGTAAAAAAAATGGAAAAAATACTTATTTTATGCCAAAACATTGTCCGATTCAGGCGTGCTGGGTATCAAAATGTTCAGCAGCTTCTCCATGTGCTGGATGACGCGGACTAGGAAACGTGGGCGGACCAGGGAGGCCTCAGGACTCAAACGTCCGCCGAAAAAAGAAGAAAAAAAACTCTGGCCGTTTTGTGACTTTACAGGTACTAATAGTTTGTTTTAATTACTTTGTTAGACTCCCACAAGCCCGTAGGGTTACAGGGATGTGTCTGTTAGTGAAATGCGACGTTGTAAGGGGTACTTATCAAGGGTTTAGTAAAACGTTACGGTCGCCGCGGCAAGTTTGGGTTGGGCCTAAAGAGGTTTTAAGCTTTCCACAGTGCACTCAGCCCAGAAATAAGGGAGCTCAACATGGGGCTAAGGAAGTCCTGGTTCATTCCAAAGAGGCTAACCCTGACTGTAGCCCAGGCCTGGCTGGCCTCAGCAGCTGGGTTAGCACTGAGTTTGTGGTGTTTTCCCTGAAAATCGACTGAACTCTGGGCTTAAAGTTCCCCGTGCGAGACGGGGCTGAAGTGAACAGGAACAGTAGTGACGTGCTCTGATTGGACGTGTAACGACATGGACGATTGCCAAAAAACACACATCTCTAATATTTGCTCGGCTCCACAAAGACATGAATGTGTTGCAGCGCGACAGGACCAGAAGGCGGGAATACCAGGAACGTCTTGTGGAACATCTGCGGGGATTGACAGACGGTGCAGCCAATCACAGTCATCCGTGGCGGTCGCTCAGCCCCGCCCACTGGGCCACGCGGAGGCGTCCTGCTCCTTTAAGGCGGCTGGTGGTGAACGTGACGCCGTGGGGCTTCGGCCACGCTCTCCAGTCATCTGTCCACGATGACGTCATCACGGCGGCCGGCCGCCATGTTTTCTGACACACGGAAATGAAAAGAGACGAGTTGTGTGAGAAACCGGCTGCAGCCGTCTCGTTGCTGTATGAAAACAAAAACAAATCAAATACAACCACGCAGGCCCATTGAGTATTGCAGTTTCCATAGCAACAGGATGGTGATGTGGGGAGAGGGCGTGAAGCTGAAGCGGCAACTGGTCAGAGTGGGATGAGGGTGTGAGGAGCGAGGATGAAGAAGACGGGCTGGAGAGCGCAGTCAGAGAAGCAGGGCGCTCTTCCTCACCTCCTCTCTCGCGCACCTCGTTCACTCTTTGCCCTGCTCCTCGTCTCCCAGGTGGAGGCTCGGTGACGCCGCTGCCTCGTCACCCCTCCATCGCTCCACTACAGAGGGATCAGCCGCTAACCGGCTCTCCCTTACAGAGCAGGATTTGAAGATTGCATCCTCACATCTGTAATCAGATGTAGGAAAGGATTATCTCAAGGTCTCCTCCATCTTGTTCACAGCCAGGAGGCTGTGACACAAAGAGGGAGCAGGGAATGTAGTTAAAGAGAGAGAGAGAGAGAGAGAGAGAGAGAGAGAAAGAGAGAGAGGGGAGAGGTCACCTGTGGATGTGAGGAAGAGGAGGAGGAAGAGGAGGAGGGCTTTCTAAGGAACTGCACCCATCACCCGACACACCCGAAAGGAAAGAAGGAAGAGAAGAGGCTCAGCAGCAAGTAGCTCCCTGTGAAAGGTACGCTGGTGGAGGAACGGGGTGTGTGTGTGTGTGTGTGTGTGTGTGTTATTGCATGTGTGTGTGTGTGTGTGTGTGTGTGTTATTGCATGTGTGTGTGTGTGTGTGTGTGTGTGTGTGTGTGTGTGTGTGTGTGATTCTTATTGCATGTGTGTGTGTGTGTGTGTGTGTGTGTGTGTGTGTGTGTGTGTGTGTGTGTGTGTGTGTGTGTGTGTGTGTGTGTGTGATTCTTATTGCGTGTGTGTGTGTGTGTGTGTGTGATTCTTATTGCGTGTGTGTGTGTGTGTGTGTGTGTTATTGCATGTGTGTGTGTGTGATTCTTATTGCGTGTGTGTGTGTGTGTGTGTGTGTGTGTGATTCTTATTGCATGTGTGTGTGTGTGTGTGTGTGTGTTATTCTTATTGCATGTGTGTGTGTGTGTGTGTGTGTGTTATTCTTATTGCATGTGTGTGTGTGTGTGTGTGTGTGTGTGTGTGTGTGTGTGTGTGTATGTGTGTGCGCTATTCTTATTGCATGTGTGTGTGTGTGTGTGTGTGTGTGTGTGTGTATGTGTGTGCGCTATTCTTATTGCATGTGTGTGTGTTATTCTTGTTGTATGTCTGTGTGTGTGTGTGTGTGTCCACGGGAGTCAGTCTGATTGTGAGAATGGAGTCCAGGTTCAGGTTCTGGTTCTGGTTCAGGTGCTGGTTCAGGTGCTGGTTCAGGTGCTGGTGCTGGTGCTGGTGCTGGTTCAGGTGCTGGTGCTGGTTCAGGTGCTGGTGCTGGTGCTGGTCGAGGTGCTGGTGCTGGTTCAGGTTCTGGTTCAGGTGCTGGTGCTGGTCGAGGTGCTGGTGCTGGTCGAGGTGCTGGTGCTGGTTCAGGTTCTGGTTCAGGTGCTGGTGCTGGTCGAGGTGCTGGTGCTGGTCCAGGTTCTGGTGCTGGTTCAGGTTCTGGTGCTGGTGCTGGTTCAGGTTCTGGTGCTGGTTCAGGTGCTGGTTCAGGTTCAGGTTCTGGTGCTGGTTCAGGTGCTGGTTCAGGTTCTGGTGCTGGTCGAGGTGCTGGTTCAGGTGCTGGTGCTGGTTCAGGTGCTGGTGCTGGTGCTGGTCGAGGTGCTGGTGCTGGTTCAGGTTCTGGTTCAGGTGCTGGTGCTGGTCGAGGTGCTGGTGCTGGTCGAGGTGCTGGTGCTGGTTCAGGTTCTGGTTCAGGTGCTGGTTCAGGTGCTGGTGCTGGTCGAGGTGCTGGTGCTGGTCGAGGTGCTGGTGCTGGTTCAGGTTCTGGTTCAGGTGCTGGTGCTGGTCGAGGTGCTGGTGCTGGTCCAGGTTCTGGTGCTGGTTCAGGTTCTGGTGCTGGTGCTGGTTCAGGTTCTGGTGCTGGTTCAGGTGCTGGTTCAGGTTCAGGTTCTGGTGCTGGTTCAGGTGCTGGTTCAGGTTCTGGTGCTGGTCGAGGTGCTGGTTCAGGTGCTGGTGCTGGTTCAGGTTCAGGTTCAGGTTCTGGTGCTTTAAGCATCTTAAAAAACTATATTTACAAAAGATTAATTTCTGAAAGCTTCTTTCTTTTAATTCCAGTTAAATAATTCAGATTAAAATCCCTGAGAAGCAACAAGCAGAGATTACAGTCAGCACCGAGCCGACCTGTCATCAGTCAGCCATCAGGATCACACGCAGCCATCTTCAACATAGAAGAATGAATCCCCCTAACAGTGAGATGAGAAGAACAATATCTATTTGTCTTTTCATTTATTTTTATTTCAAACATAAATGTGGCCGTCTGACCAGATTGAAGCTAATAACTCACATCCAGCAGGTGCAAACAAAGAGAGCAGGACAACAACAGGAGAGAGTAAAAAGGTTATTCAGTTATATAAGTTATACAAAAAAGAACACAAGATACAAAGCTACACACATCACACCTCCACTCTGTGTCTTTTACAGAAAAAGATGATTACCGTAAAAGTTGGGTTACAAGCCGCTATTACCTTCAGTCAGTGTCCCCGTTAGCTCCCCGCTGTAGCCAGCTAGCCCTCCTGCTAGCCCTCCTGCTAGCCCTCCTGCTAGCCCTCCAGCTAGCCCTCCTGCTAGCCCTCCAGCTAGCCCTCCAGCTAGCTCCCAGACAACCACCGAAGGTAGCGGGCAGTAGCAGCAGCAGCGGGGAGCTAGCGCTGCTGCTAGCTTGCTACAGCGGGGACACCCACCGGCGGTAGAAGCGGTGTACCCCAAAACGGTGTGGGACAATCTCCACCAGACATTCTTGAGGATTTCATTGACTAAATATACTAAACATATTTAAATATCGTGGCCACCCAGAAGAGTTTGAGGTTTTAAACATTGATTTAAAACTGCTGCCAGCATCAAAACGTCTACTTGTTGTGTGTTCGGACTCAAATACTAAAGAATTGTGACCGAGTGTGTTACCTTTCAGCTGAGTGAGTCTGTGCTGCTACGTGAATGCTTTTAGAAGATAATAAACGCAGATCAGAGCTCGACATGAAGCTTTTTTATGTTTTAGTTGCCCGACTTAATGCAGCCTATTAATAAATAAAAAGACTGAGAGATTTGGACTGTTAACAATTGTAAACTATTGCTATCTATAGCAGTTATTTGCATAACAACAAACATTTAAATTTATTAGGATATAAGTTTCTCCAACAAATACATATCTGGCCACTACATGTTTCTACTACTAATTTCATCATATGTAATGAATAAGACATAAAGGATCATAAAGAATCACGGTATACCTTGTTATCTTGGCTGCGCCCAGCGACCGAGAGACAGTTTCTACGTCCAAAAGGTGTTTTATCCATTTCCTTAAAGCTCAGATTTGGTTCCAGAACCTCACTGTAGAGGCTCCAACCTTACCCAATGTAAGTCTTAGAGCCACTAGGGGGCGAATGGGAGAACATGTTCGGACGCGTGTTCTTGCCACAAACAAATCCAATGTCCAGTGCGCTGTGTCTCTTTGATCCATTTATGTTCTGCTCCGTGACACCATAGCATTAATCCGCATGTTCAATACACTTGAATTAGGTTATGGCCTACATGCTGCAGCACAACACACTTGATCTTAACTGAAACGCACAAGAAACTATTTCGCTTCCCATCCACACACCTGTTCCCATCACCTGGCACTCACCTATATGCTCTTTTAACTGAATGTGCCACCCTGTGTCCAAATAAAGGAACTACATGTCCCCACTACCACCCATTGATTCCCTCAAACAATAAAACCCCATTTTGGCTCCAACACTCACTAAGACAGTTATAACAGTGACTGTGTCAATCCTTTCATCTGGATGAGCACATGAGCGTGAGGAAGTTGTTCCATGTTTTAAGAAGACAACTCATTTCAGACGTGATCGATGAAGTGTGTGACTTTCCATTGAATTGTTCGCTCGGCAGCTGCTAACTTAGCTGTTTATGCAACAGTGACATCTGCATACAGACACTGTTAAGGGACATCATTAATATATATATATATATATATATATATATATATATCCCCCTTCTGAACCACAAACTTTAATACATTGCATCCCACCACTCTGAAGCTTCCGATTAACACACTGCACCTCATTTGTTTAATCTCTCCAAAAACAGAAATGTAAAATCTGTCATCTGCAGCGTTCTGGGTTCTGTTCTAAGTGGTACCTGACCGATCCGGTTGGAGCAGGCTTTGGTTGAATGCAGGTAAACAGTCCATGTGGAGAAATTCTGACTATGCAGTCTCTCAGCTCCAGTAATAATACTTAGATTTTATATAGCGCTGTAAACAATGATCCAAGCATGGAGAGGAAGTCTGCTGCTCCACCAGAACAGAGATATTAACCTGAACCCTCAGAGGCTGATTTGCCGTCAGAATGAAACACAATGGTTGTACATCACCTGCATCACCTCTAGGTGGCGTCGGAGGTGCAGGAGACCACTTTGTTATGTTGGGCTGGACCATGTGACTCATAGAGTGTATGCGTGAAGGTATGTGTGTTTTATTGAATGTAAGCATGTCTTATTGAAGGTGTGTGTGTCTTATTGAAGATAGGCGTGTCTTATTGAAGGTAGGTGTGTCTTATTGAAGATAGGCGTGTCTTATTGAAGGTAGGCGTGTCTTATTGAAGGTAGGCGTGTCTTATTGAAGATAGGCGTGTCTTATTGAAGGTAGGTGTGTCTTATTGAAGATAGGCGTGTCTTATTGAAGGTAGGTGTGTTTTATTGAAGGTGGGCGTGTCTTATTGAAGATAGGCGTGTCTTATTGAAGGTAGGTGTGTTTTATTGAAGGTGAGCGTGTCTTATTGAAGGTGAGCGTGTCTTATTGAAGGTGGGTGTGTCTTATTGAAGGTAGGTGTGTCTTATTGAAGGTGAGCGTGTCTTATTGAAGATAGGCGTGTCTTATTGAAGGTAGGCGTGTCTTATTGAAGGTAGGCGTGTCTTATTGAAGATAGGCGTGTCTTATTGAAGGTAGGTGTGTCTTATTGAAGATAGGTGTGTCTTATTGAAGGTAGGTGTGTCTTATTGAAGGTGAGCGTGTCTTATTGAAGGTGGGTGTGTCTTATTGAAGGTAGGCGTGTCTTATTGAAGGTAGGCGTGTCTTATTGAAGATAGGCGTGTCTTATTGAAGGTAGGCGTGTCTTATTGAAGGTAGGCGTGTCTTATTGAAGGTAGGTGTGTCTTATTGAAGATAGGTGTGTCTTATTGAAGGTAGGTGTGTCTTATTGAAGGTGAGCGTGTCTTATTGAAGGTGAGCGTGTCTTATTGAAGGTAGGTGTGTCTTATTGAAGATAGGCGTGTCTTATTGAAGGTAGGCGTGTCTTATTGAAGATAGGCGTGTCTTATTGAAGGTAGGCGTGTCTTATTGAAGGTAGGCGTGTCTTATTGAAGATAGGCGTGTCTTATTGAAGGTAGGTGTGTCTTATTGAAGATAGGTGTGTCTTATTGAAGGTAGGTGTGTCTTATTGAAGGTAGGTGTGTCTTATTGAAGGTGAGCGTGTCTTATTGAAGGTGAGCGTGTCTTATTGAAGGTGGGTGTGTCTTATTGAAGGTAGGTGTGTCTTATTGAAGGTGAGCGTGTCTTATTGAAGGTGAGCGTGTCTTATTGAAGGTAGGTGTGTCTTATTGAAGGTGGGTGTGTCTTATTGAAGGTAGGTGTGTCTTATTGAAGGTGAGCGTGTCTTATTGAAGGTGGGCGTGTCTTATTGAAGGTGGGCGTGTCTTATTGAAGGTGGGTGTGTCTTATTGAAGGTGAGCGTGTCTTATTGAAGGTGGGCGTGTCTTATTGAAGGTGAGCGTGTCTTATTGAAGGTAGGCGTGTCTTATTGAAGGTGGGTGTGTCTTATTGAAGGTAGGTGTGTCTTATTGAAGGTGAGCGTGTCTTATTGAAGGTAGGCGTGTCTTATTGAAGGTGAGCGTGTCTTATTGAAGGTGAGCGTGTCTTATTGAAGGTAGGTGTGTCTTATTGAAGGTGAGCGTGTCTTATTGAAGGTAGGCGTGTCTTATTGGAGGTAAGCGTGTCTCTCTGCTCTGATCCCTGTTTTTTTTCAACAGGCTCGTGTTCGGGTGATTTTCCCCCGACGTTAGTGATAGAGGGTGAAAACATTCCGGATGACTTTTCTTTCACAGAACAAGACTCACATGTCCCAGGAACATGTGGACCAAAGAACAAGTTCATAGCTCCATTATTTATATTTTTAATCATGTTTTATTGACGATTCCCACATTTTCCACCCGATTTTCAGTCTTTTTTAGGGTCCCCCATGATACCTGTTTTTGGTTTTATGAGAAGTTCTATAGGGTAAAATAAAAGAAGAATACTTCAACTTGCCTTTTATTGTTGTATTTTAATATATTTTTGATGAGAAGTATATTTGATCAGGTACATTATATCGGGTGAAATATACCCGACATTAGCGATGGTGTTACTATTTTTAATGTTAGTGTTCTAGGGTTAAATTAGTCTTTTTAGTTGGTAATTTCATAATTTGAGTGTCACAATAATCAACTATACATAAAATAACATTTATTATAGTCATATTACAAAAAAGTAGTCCATGATGTTTTATTTGTTATCATTTGGCAATCCAGTGAGCAATAGCTAGATTTACACTCTTGATGCAACATTGTCATTAAACATGTTCTGTGTTCTAAATGTGAGACATCCACACTCACTGGTTGTATTTCTTCTTCCAGGTTCCCCATGGCGGAGTCCAGGCGTCCGGGGCCAGAGCAGCTCCCACTAGGAGCACCTGGCTCCCTGGACTCATCCCTCTCGGATCAGTCTCTTTTTGACTCCTCCAAGAGCTCCACACACACCATCACACCCTCCAGACCGGCAGGAGGACCAGGCAACACCTCCCAGGAGGAACCGAACAAAGACATCTGTGAAGATCCTTCAGCTCTTTCCCCGACCAGAGAAACCAACTGCAGCAGTCTGAGGGTTTCTGGGGGGCCCGGGGACCGAGAACAAAGCCCATCTGAACGCCTCGGGCCGCCAGAGGCTGAGCCGCACACACCCTCACAGCACCACCAGACAGTCGTGACTGCAATCAATAACAACCCACAAGCTGCTCAGGCAGCGCAGAGCGTGCAGCCGGCCTCGCTCCCCGTTCACAGGAGCCACTCGGACGCTTCACCTCTGGCTCAACAGGGAGTGGCCCCCCAGGCTCCAGTCAGTGGGACTTGTGACTCTGCTTACCACGGTGGAGATAAACGTGTGCAAGAGATGTTAGCCTGCAAGCAGCCCATGCCGCTGCAGCAGTGCAACATCACCACCACCGTCTGCAGAGCGGCCATCGGTGCAGAAGGAGGAGCCCGGCCTCCTCCGGGTCGCTGTGTCTGTGTCTCGTCCCCCAAGGCAGCCGCCAAGGGGCCTCTACCCCCTAAATGTGACATGGCACTCTGCTACGGCTCTTACAACCATCTTGTTAATTTTGAGGACACATTCGCTGCCTACTGCCACCCCCAGCCCATCCCGGCCCCGTCCCTGCTGCTGCCCCGCCCGGCCGGCGGAGAGCCCGACTGTGGCGTCCAGTGTGCGGCGGCCCCTCCTTCAGCGATCAACCACCTCACCCTACCTCGCCTCATGTCCTCCGTCAGCGAGACGGGCCTGGACGCCAAGCACCTGCTGCGCTGCTGCAACCTCAACTGCTCCTGGGTCAGCTTGCTGCCTCCTGGTGCCGGGCCCCCGTCCCAAAAGCCCTTTAATGGCGAAGAGGGCCACGTCAGGACCATAACCCGGGACACGGGGACCATGACGGCCCACAAACAGCTCAGGGATGTCGGCGTGCAGACGGGGCCGATGGCCACGCCCCATGTTTTCCCCCAGATCTGCCTGGCAGAGGAGAGCAGGAGGGAGGCGTCCTGCAGCAAGACCCCCAAGAAGCCCGGCGGCGCTCCCAAGTCCCCGGTGAAGGAGGTGAAGTGGGATGCAGAAGGCATGACGTGGGAGGTGTACGGGGCCTCTGTGGACCCGGAGGAGCTGGGCGTGGCCATCCAGAAGCACCTGGAGCTGCAGATCAAGGAGACGGCGAGCCACGCCGCCAAGCTGCTGCGTCAGGACGCCGACGCCTCCCAGCAGGTCGGGAACGCCGGCGGCCAGAGGAAGAGGAGCAGGATGATGGCCGCCATCCCAACCCCGGCCTGCTGCGCCCGCAGCACCACGGCCGTGGACTAACGGGGCAGAACCTGAACAGAGCTCAGTCTGAGAGGCCCATGAAGGCCCATCTAAGGTAGAATGCAGACAGGACCAATGGAACGGCTTGATAGGACATGAGGATTACAGATGTGTGCTGCGAAAAAGGGAAAAAGAAAAAGCGCTGAGAAGTAAAGTAACTAGCTAACAGCAGCGTTATATTTCATAATCCTTTGTGGAATGGTTCACCATTTCCACTGTTGGAATCATGAGTCCTGCAGCTGTGCACTGCCATGTCTGCAGAGCGCTTCAGGTGTGTCTTCGTGATGAACTCTTACAGGACATGTAATGTGCAGCAGTCTGATGCAACAGCCCTGCAATAAGGGCTCCTCTTGTAAAGCTGAATGAACCTGTGAGTGGGGAATGTTCTCTATTTCAAACACTGGGTCGGGACCCTCAGGTGAGTCGCAGGAGCTTTTATTTGGGTCGCCAAATAAATGAGCAGAATTTCATCCATAGTCTTTTATTTAGACATTTCTATCTACAGTACGCCTTTGAGCTTCATGGGGAGTGTTTCATTATTCTGATAATCAGCCTACTTATAACATTGGATCTAATATGGAAGGCTAGCAAACATTCTGTTTGTTTAATTGATGAGAGGGAAAAAGTGGAGAAGTGGATCCCCAGAAACCCGGTTTGGGAAGCACTGATCTACAATATGACTTTAGTACTCACTGTGGGGTGAAATGAAGACTTTAATCATGTTCATATGATCCAGACATGATTCACAACTGTGTAACTGATGTTAAGGTAATGCAGCCAGCATCAGCTGATGAATCGCCCAGTCAAGCATCAGACACACTGGTAATGGAAAAGACATCATTACAGTGATATGAAATAAGTAAATCAAACCTTTTCACGTCGTAGAGCAGTGAACCACTGAGGGATTCATCAGCGTCCTCTGTGAATGAAGCAGTGATTGTGCATTCATGTCTAACACACTGGGAAACACACATTTGGTCCAGTATTCCTTCTACTGGTGACAAATCATATTCTAGAGACTTTTCTGTTCATGATTCCATAACTTCTTTATTAGAGGAAAATCCTTGAATCAATGAAGGATGTGAAGGATGTGATGAACAAGTCATCAGGTTTTATTTTGTGTAAAACGTAAAGGTTTTAGTTTACTATATATTACTGTATCCTGTATAGCGATGACTTACAGATATACACTGAATGTACTCTGCTTCCTTCAGTGACCTCAGCTCCATTATTCATATCTCCTTTCTGTTTGTTTCCACGTCTGTGTGGAGTTCAATTCTGTGCCGGAGAAAATGTGAAGTCATCACCTCACTCTTTACGTCCAGTAGAGATAGATTGTGTAGGAGGGGTTAGCCTAGCTTAGCATCCAGACTGCAGGCCTGGACCCATCAAAGGAGAAACAGCTTGTCCTCTACAATAAGAGAGGAAACTGATATCTGCTCATCATTATGTTCTGTAATGTGTTGTTTTACTTCCTATGTCTGTGACGTTATGAGGACCTCCTCTGTGTGTCCAGCGGGAGATGAAGACGTCTGTGAACCGGAGCTTCGGACTCACTTCTGTTGTCTCTGTTCTCTTGGTCCTCTGCTCCACACATTATTGCTGCTTTTGAGAATCACTGCCGTATAACCGTAGTTGTGTGTGTGTAGAGGCTCCGGTTCCACACGACTGTCACTGAGCGTCCGTCAGTTGAAAGTCTTGTTGTCTAAATGGAGTGGAGCCATTTGTCTAAATCTTGATGCCAGCAATAAATGACTGAAACTCTGAGCTGACTTTGTCTTGGTGGATGAGTGTAAAGGTCAAATATTCCCAAACAAAACAAACAAAATATCTTTATTTTAAACCATATTTTAAAAACATAATTTAACATATTTGTGCTTAAAATGCATAAAAACATTGTCTGCTCATATACAGTTTAACTGTTTATCTTGATCATAAAAACATATTCTATTTCCTCATATGATGAAGGATCAGACCTTGAATAACCATCATTCAAACTACAGACATATAGACGTATAATAAACATCTATAAAACTAATTCAGACAATAGCTGTGTGGTGTTTGGATCTACAGCAAAAAGTTGCAGAGTTTGAATAAAAAGCATATGAATTTGCAACACCCACATTAGTGTATTTAACTTCAGTGAGACATGAAGGATGAGCAGAGCAGAGTGGGAGGGAACCGAGAGATGCTTTTATAGAACTCCTCTGACTCAGAAGCTGCAGCCTTCAGTCACGCAGATTAATTATTAACACCATTCCTCCAACCAACAAGGATTCTGGTGAAAGTGCTTGTGTGAGCTACAGAGACTTTTAAACTACTTTATTATGTTATAAGCATAGATTTGGCCATCAGTGCCTGATGTAATTTACTGTTTGTTTCTCTGTCGTTATGTGAAACTCTACTTGCTCTATTTAAATCTCAATGGGACACGATCCTGGTAAAATAAAGGCTCAATGAAGAAGAAACATCTCAAAGAAAGTCAGAGAACTGGGAACTAGATGAAAAATGAGACGAGAGAGAGAGAGAGAGAACAACACACACACACACACACACACACACACACACACACACACACACACACACAATCATTAATCATTGTTATTGTATCCAGAAACTTTTAACTTCTCTTTTCTTTTCACTAATCGACTGTAATGTTATTATTTTAATGCTTTGGTCTCTCTCTCTCTCTCTCTCTCTCTCTCTCTCTCTCTCTCTTAATTTTCAATTCAAAGTGCTTTATTGCCAAAGCATTAAAATAATAACATTACAGTCGATTAGTTAAAAGAAGCAGGCTCTACTATACAGGATTAAAGAGCACATTATTTAAAGTAGGAAAACACAATTAAAGCTGCTCGCAGCTGTGACTGGGCCCTCGCTCCAGCACGTCGGGGACGCCGAATGTGAAATTAATCGTGTTTAATCTCTAGGAGGAGTTCGTTAGAATACAACGCCTGAAAACAAGGAAAATGCCAAAATTGAGCGATTCACTACAGCGCCCCCTGGTGTTTGAATATTATGAAAAAAATGTGGGTACGTTAAGGGACACGATGTTGACATATGCTACAAAGTTTGTGAAGATACGCCTAGTAATTCTGAAGTTATGTGTATTGAGATCTTGAGCCACGCCCCTAAGAGGTTAATTGGTTAATAACTTCTAAACGCAATGAGATATCAACAATGTTGAAAATATCGTTTGATCACATTGAGCCAATGATGATCCACAGAAAGTTTCGTGAGAAATGAACCCAGCGTTTAAGAGCAGTGGGCAATTTCTTTTTTTTACTAAATTCAAAATGGCGGAAAATCTAATTAGGCGCATTTTAATTTCAGGGATGAGTTTTTTGTAGAGCAGTCCCACCCGGACATGTGTGCAACATTTCAAGTCAATCGGTCAAAGTTGGCAAAAAGGGTGAGCTTTCACAACTAAAGGGGGCGCTAGAGAGACATTTTCTCAGACTTTTGGCCGACACCCAAATCAGATTAAAATTTTCGCCGAGTCGGATGGGTGTGCACATTTTGAAGAATGTAGGTTTATCCCAAGCACCTCTTTTCCCTGCGCAATGGCGAAGAAAACAAATAAACATTTGAATAACGGGTCCTCTGCTCTGACTACGTCAGGCTCGGGCCCTAACAAGCGTTTATCGACTGTTACACTCCGTACCGGTAGGTGGCGGTAATGCACCACGTGACCACATGTGACCCATTCAAATGTGGAGCGGAAATGTGGGCGGAGCTAAACGTAGTATTATGAAAATGGCGGCGACCATGAGCAACGTGGAAGAGATTCGGAGTCGAGTAATACTGGGGGAATATAGCGTGAAGAATGTAAGTCCGTTTTATTAAAAGCTTTACGACAACATCATGCGCTATGCCGCGTTCAGGGTCCTCTGAGCTGCTCGCTGTCCGCTCACGAGACTGGACCCTGAACGTTACTGCCGCGCGCGCCGTGTTTGAGGCAGACGTCAAGTTCCACCAGTAAACACTGAACATGAACGCATCTTAATGTCTCTATTTCACCAGTAAACACTGAACATGAACGCATCTTAATGTCTCTATTTCACCAGTAAACACTGAACATGAACGCATCTTAATGTCTCTATTTCACCAGTAAACACTGAACATGAACGCATCTTAATGTCTCTATTTCACCAGTAAATACTGTGAACATGAACGCATCTTAATGTCTCTATTTCACTACTATTTCACCAGTAAACACTGTGAACATGAACGCATCTTAATGTCTCTATTTCACCAGTAAACACTGAACATGAACGCATCTTAATGTCTCTATTTCACCAGTAAACACTGAACATGAACGCATCTTAATGTCTCTATTTCACCAGTAAACACTGTGAACATGAACGCATCTTAATGTCACTATTTCACCAGTAAATACTGTGAACATGAACGCATCTTAATGTCTCTATTTCACTACTATTTCACCAGTAAACACTGTGAACATGAACGCATCTTAATGTCTCTATTTCACCAGTAAACACTGAACATGAACGCATCTTAATGTCTCTATTTCACCAGTAAACACTGAACATGAACGCATCTTAATGTCTCTATTTCACCAGTAAACACTGTGAACATGAACGCATCTTAATGTCTCTATTTCACCAGTAAACACTGTGAACATGAACGCATCTTAATGTCTCTATTTCACCAGTAAATACTGTGAACATGAACGCATCTTAATGTCTCTATTTCACAACTATTTCACCAGTAAACACTGTGAACATGAACGCATCTTAATGTCTCTATTTCACCAGTAAACACTGTGAACATGAACGCATCTTAATGTCTCTATTTCACCAGTAAACACTGTCACCATGAACGCACCTTAATGTCTCTATTTCACCAGTAAACACTGAACATGAACGCATCTTAATGTCTCTATTTCACCAGTAAACACTGTGAACATGAACGCATCTTAATGTCTCTATTTCACCAGTAAACACTGTGAACATGAACGCATCTTAATGTCTCTATTTCACCAGTAAACACTGACCATGAACGCATCTTAACCCGCATTATATTCAGTTATATTTTAATATTTTGAAGCATCACCTGAATGTTCTTTTGAAGTTTTCCTTTACATAAATAAAGACTTTTCCATCGTACATTTGGTGCATAAGAACATCAGCAGAATGCAGGAAATGAAGTTTTTGACACTCAAAAATATCTTAATATGACTTAATTTGTCCCTCATAAAACCTACCATTGACTCTAGGGTGTATGATAATGCATACAAGCAATGCACAGTTGATGAGATTGGAACATTCAGATGTAAATCACTTCTGCTTATTGATTGATTATTTGTTGCTTTTAGATCAACACTTCAGATTTTCCTGGCAACTACCCTGGCTATGATGACGCCTGGGATATGCGGAAATTTCAAAAGGTACAATTTTATTATTTTAAAGCATGTCGGGTCTGGAAAGAAATGAAACGTCCTATTGTCCGTCTCTGCATTTTGCTGAATCAAAGCCTAATAGTTCGGCTCCTGTCTTCATCACAAGACACGGCTTAGAAAGCACTTCATATCCATTTCACTTAACATGTGGAGGGAAATGTAAATGTACATCTATAAAATGAATTTACACATAAGAAATGAGAAGCTAAGAAGAACAAGAAGCTAAGGATGGTCAAACTGAAACATCATTTCATGTTTTATGTCCTGAAATAACTAATGCAGTTCCTACTTCAGTGTGTTTCCAGTCAGACGAGCTCTCTGAGCTGCTGTGTGGTCTCTCTCCTGCTAAAAGCAGACGCTCTCTCCGTTTGCAGAACTTCAGAGTGGACGTGGTGCATCTGGATGAGAGCACGATGGAGTTCGACATGGTGGGGATAGACGCAGCCATCGCCAACGCCTTCAGGAGGATCTTACTAGCTGAGGTAGGACACAAGTCTCTTCAGGTCTATTAGGACTAGAAACGAGTCCTAACGTGCAGAGATTGTACATTTTGAAAGGAGTCTTGGACGTTTTCATTAATGCAAGTTGCATTATTCTGGGTTGTAGGTGCCGACCATGGCCATCGAGAAGGTGTTCATCTATAACAACACGTCCATCGTGCAGGATGAAGTGCTGGCCCAAAGATTAGGCCTGGTCCCCATCAAGGCTGACCCCCGTCTGTTTGAGTACAGGAGCCCAGGTAAGAGATAGTCATCCTGTATCGAATCTGCTTATCCAATCAGAATCTCCTCTTATCGTTTGTGGAATCTAAATACGTTTAGCTTTCCACATTGGAGAGTAACTGAAGGTATAAAGACCAGACACTCAAAGATTCAGTTTAAGTGTGTCATCCATAAAACAGAAACCCATTTTATTTTATGTAGGATGACGACCTGGAGCTCCAACTTGACAACAGAATGGATGTGTGTGGCACAAAAGGCTCTAAAGGCTTTTAAAGGCTCTAGATACTGGAGGAGTTGAGTTTATAATTAGGGACGCACCGATGCCACTTGGTCTCAGATCATGTACAAGTACAATAACTTAGATTTGGGTACTTTCCCATACCGAGTACCAATATGAGTACTTCATAATACATGGCAGTTCTTACATTGACTTGAAACCATGTTTTGTGTTCATCGGAAGGTCCTCATGATGCTGCTGACAATTTAACATTTAACTTTGTGTTTCCTCGTACAGAGTTGATCAATACTTAGTTTTATCTAAATTATAAATAACTCCTAATCCTGTTCAGATTTCTTTAATTCTATATATGTTTTTAAAAGCAAGTATTTAGTCATGAAGAAGAGTAGAGTATTGATATAGTAGCTCCTTGTTGTAATACAATCCTAAAGACTCTCCATGGAGAGGGAGGGGGAGCTGGTTGCAATCTGCAACTCACCACTAGAGGCCACTAAATCTCACACACTGTTCCTTTTAAGATTAACGATACTGACTCCAGATTTTGGGGGAATTGTCTATGTGGGACACCACGTCACTAATTCATAGTATTCATCATTACAGATAAATGGCAACCAACAGTTGGAATTAAAAGCCGTTATCATTAAATATCAACCACAACCCGTGAGCTGCAGGGCGCTATACTGCTTTATGGTATATATGATGAATCAGAAGTAGAAAATCTAACTTTACCACATAGGTGCATCGGTCCATAGACCATATACGGTGTTGAGGTGGAAAGTTACACACCAGGTTATGCTTTGTTTATTCCAGGTGAAGAGTCTTCAGAGGAGGATTGTTCAGAAATCGACACAATTCAACTGCAGCTGAAGATTAAATGCAGCAGGAACCCCAGAGCCAGCAAAGACTCCGCTGACCCTCGAGAGCTGTACCTGAACCACATGGGTAGGTTTCAGGTGACACCGAATCACAAACAACTGAGACCAGACTGCTGAAGATGCTCAGACGGGTAGAACCCAACATTCATGATACTCTTGATCGTGCCGTCTTCTTTCAGTTTATTCCAGCGACATCAAGTGGGTCCCCATTGGGAACCAGGCCGACGTCTTTGCAGACTCCGTCATCGCACCAGTGCACAAGGACATCCTGATCGCTCAGCTACGACCGGGACAGGAGCTGGACATCGTCATGCACTGTGTCAAAGGACTGGGTAAGAGCTGCTGAGCGTCTGGAGGAAGGAAAAGGGACCCGAGCACTCCATTATAGCACATTTAGTCATCAGAAAGGGACCCGAGCACTCCATTATAGCACATTTAGTCATCAGAAAGGGACCCGAGCACTCCATTATAGCACATTTAGTCATCAGAAAGGGACCAGAGCACTCCATTATAGCACATTTAGTCATCAGAAAGGGACCAGAGCACTCCATTATAGCACATTTAGTCATCAGAAAGGGACCCGAGCACTCCATTATAGCACATTTAGTCATCAGAAAGGGACCCGAGCACTCCATTATAGCACATTTAGTCATCAGAAAGGGACCCGAGCACTCCATTATAGCACATTTAGTCATCAGAAAGGGTCCAGAGCACTCCATTATAGCACATTTAGTCATCAGAAAGGGACCCGAGCACTCCATTATAGCACATTTAGTCATCAGAAAGGGACCCGAGCACTCCATTATAGCACATTTAGTCATCAGAAAGGGTCCAGAGCATTCCATTATAGCACATTTAGTCATCAGAAAGGGACCCGAGCACTCCATTATAGCACATTTAGTCATCAGAAAGGGTCCAGAGCACTCCATTATAGCACATTTAGTCATCAGAAAGGGTCCAGAGCACTCCATTATAGCACATTTAGTCATCAGAAAGGGTCTAACATGTGATGGATGAATACAAAGCAATCTCATAACAATTTCTAAATGTTATTAATATCAATTAATTTGATGTACCACTTTGCGCTATTTTTTTTAATCAAAGAAAGTGATTTAATACAATTCTAAAACAAAACCTTTTGCTCAAAACTTAGCGATTTAGCTTTGAATTCTCCCGTTTCTTGGATAATGTCAGACTCCTCCCCCAAGGTTCTCTACGCGTGTCTGTGCTCGTCTTTGAATGGCGGCCTCCGAGCCAACAGCGGTTTGCGTACTTTTGACACCAAAGTATTACAGCATAATTTTTTGGGCTTAGGTTCTGCGAAAAACACTTATAATGTAGGGAAATTCTGATTTTCATAAATTGCATCCACGTTTTGACAAATTCCACAGCATTGCACTTTGAGAGCTAAATTAAGAGTTTAGGTCGCCGATAACACTGTGCTCTTGTTCAGCAGTGGTGGAATGTAACTAGATTCCCATAATTTAGCTCCGCCCTAAAACATATCCTGCTTTATGGCCTGTTTGACTCTAAATGACCATAAACTCATGTTTACAATGTTTACTGAGCGAATAAATCAAGAGAGAAGTAGTCATTTATATAGACTTCTATACAACCAGAGGAGTCTCCCCCTGGTGGTCAGGAGAGAGAATGCAGCTTTAACACATGGAGCATCGGCCTCACTCCTTAGCACCAGAGGTTGCCGCCTGGTCCAGGCACCTTTACATTTTCCAGTCCGTATTCTCTGCTGCCGTACTGAAGCGTGTTCCCTGTTCAGGTCAGGATCATGCTAAGTTCTCTCCAGTGGCCACAGCCAGCTACCGCCTCCTCCCAGAAATCACCCTGCTGGAGACGGTGGAGGGAGAGAAGGCAGAGCGCTTAAAACGCTGCTTCTCCCGAGGAGTGATAGACATACAAGACGTTGATGGTAAGAGAACTAACCTCACAAATCAGAAATCAAATAAAAACCTGCTCTTCAGAGGGCATGATGAAGCAACGTAAAGCTATGACTCTGTTACTCAGCCAGCATGCAGCACATTTCCACATGTTTTCTTTTATCTAAGCTTTTAAACACATGCACAGGTATGTTATGGAAGGGTTCAGGGAAATATATAGAGATAAATATGATAACCTTCCAGTTATACATTGTCAGCAGTTTCATCATTTATATGTTCAGTCTGTTGGGCGTCCCTTAACTCTGTGTAACCATCTGACTTCTTTTCCCTTCTCAGGGAAAAAGGTTGCCAAAGTCGTGAACAGTCGCTTGGATACATGCAGCAGGGAGTTCCTCCGACACGACGACCTGAAGAATGTGGTGAAGCTCGGGAGAATTCGAGACCATTTCATCTGTAAGTTCAGACCTGGTTCATGCTCAAACATCTCCATAGACAGTCTTTATCCTCAACCCTCACCAAACCACCAGAGAGCTCACAGGGTCCACCTGCTGGAGAAGAAGCTAGTGTACGAATCAGCCATCGGAGCAGAATGATCTCAAACCCTTATTAGTTATGTATTTAATGTCATCTGAAGAAAAATGACCAAGTTATTATTACTTCAGGAAAGTTGCAGTTACTTTGCATCTCCTTCAAAGTGACTGACGGAGGGCTCCTCCCCTCATAGTGAGTGACGCTGTCGATCAGGAGCCACGGCAAACATGAACTCAGTAAATAGTTCCACCTGTTAAAACTGCAGAGGTTGAACTTGCTGCTTTTGAACCCCAGGACCTTTTAAAACAGAAAACAAGGCATTGGGAACAAAGTGATTGCTATAGTCCTGGAAAGTAGACAGAAAGCCCCTGTGAGATAGAACGGTAGACCTCTGGGCTCTGTGTTTCTTTAGCGTGAAATGAGATGCATGGCGTTAGCATAGAGACCGGAGCCTGGCTCACTAATCAACATGTTCTATGTTTGTTTAATCCCCACAAAGACCACAGGGTAGAGATGTAGGGGTTTGACATGCTGGGGTTTCCTTAGTCCAGTCCATTAATGATTATTTTCCCGTTTCCATTGTCAGAAGTTGGGTGTAACAAGTTCCTGTTACTTCTGAGTTCCCCCCAGCACCAATGACACGAGCACACTTGCGATATCTGTTGCAACTGGTTTTATTGTCATATGCACACGCTGGCAGACTGTGCCTCTGCTCTCTCCGCTCCATCCCTACTGAGCCTCATATAGGGACAAGACAAACACCTAAACAGTTTCAGCTTGAGGCCAATTAGGCCTCATCCCGGCACCTGTTCCCTGAGCCGCTCCTCCCCTCCCCCTCCGCAGCTGCGCATAACCACACCCCTGCCACCACATTGGGGAAGTTGTGGGTATTGTTTTTGGGGTCGAGGTTTCAAGCCAGCGAACACTAATAGGAGGAGGAGTTAAACACTGCAGACCACTGATTGGTCAGAGAACCGTCACTCGACAGAGAACCGTTTTAAATCAATGTGTAAGTATGTACCAGTGGTGGGCCGTCAGGGCCTGCTAAGCCTTCCCTGCTGGCCGAAACAGATTCACAAAGTTATAGCTATTTTATCATTTGTATTTTTTTTATAATTAAACAGCTGATCGAGACTCAAACGGCACTGAATGCGCAGGTAGAAAATCCACGGTCCGCCACTGGTATATAGCAATATTAATGTTTTCATGTGACTCTTTGGATCGTTCTTTTGCAAAGGAGCGTCCTTGCAGCAGGTTGTGTTACTCTAGTTCCACTGCACACCAGTTCATGGAGCTCTTCCTCTCACACAGTTTCCGTGGAGTCGACGGGCATCCTGCCTCCAGATGTCCTGGTCACAGAGGCCATCAAAGTCCTCATGGTCAAGTGCCAGAGGTTCCTCAACGAGCTGGACTCCACTGACCAGGAGTGAAGTCATGACTGAGCATGCTCAGAACCACCACCGTGGGCTTGTTTGGCTGTTACGCTCCTCTGTTGCAACGTGGCTGTATTGATAAAAAGCAGCTTTGCGTGGTCTTTCTTGTAAGTATGTATATACTGCTGTCTCCAGTATTTTGTGAACTGCCCTTGATTCCTCAAATAAACATCACCAGTAATATTTGTCCAGATATGCACTGGAGGGTTCTGTATGGATTACTGCCGATGAAAACATTATTATTATTATTAACGTATTACTCGATGATCAGTATATATATTATACATATAAAAACCATAAAGACTCAGTGTCATAAATTCGTAGATGTGATCTCAGCACTGGTTGCTTTCTTGTTTGTTTCCAACATAACTTCATAAAGCAATGTCCTCTATCCGGATGTTCCATCAAATGTATTATTACATATCTTATTTACAGCAGCAGAAAATGTATTTGAACATGCAATGTATGCACAGTATATCATAGGCTGCTTGATTTATTGTGTATCAGCTGGGCCGACACTATCACAGATATACCAGACGAGATGTGTGTTCTTATTAAGAGACTCCGCCTCCAATTCATTGTCAACTGACCAAAGTCCCACTTGGCCCATATGCGGGTTCATCTGTATAACATTGCGGTCATGAGCCGAAGTCAGTCCCACCATTAAAAGGATTTGATCAGACACAAAATATAAATCTGTCAAATGTTGTAAATGTTTATTTGTGCCATGAAAATGTAAAGCGATCTAGCTTCAAAGTCGCCTTCTGCAAAAACTGCACGGGGATGCTGCTGGGCGTCTTTTAAGGTGTCAATCTCTCAGATTAGGACAAATTTAGGAGAAGGCCAAAGAGAGCCGGGGTATACGATGAAACATTACTCAGACACATCACCCATGTTCAGGAAGGCTTTTTGGATCAAATCAAAACAAAAAGAGAGAGAACTGTTCTGCTGCAGTGTTTTATACCAACAAGGAAGTCCATCTGTGTCAAAGAACTTCTCAATCAGCGATGACAACATGTGTCCCGCTAACAGCCGACACTTAATGAACTACATGTAACTCAGCAGGATTATAAAGGGTGAGATGAAGCAGCGCAAACTGGGTTTATGAAGGCTATGATAACGACATGAGAAAAGCATAAATAAGACGGCTCCGTTATCCACAGTGATGCATCTGATGGGTGGTAACAGACATACAGTGAAAACAAGTTACAACAAACGATTAAAGCTTGAGGGTGAGAAGTCTTTGCGGCAAAGAAAGCGATAGAGTTTGTGCACTTATAGATAAATAAGACACACTGAGTGAGAAAATATTGATCAGAAGCTGTAGGTCGTTTCTTTTTCACTTTAAATGGCTGGGAGATGTTTCTTCTGCTTTTGAGAGCTAGACTCTAGGAGAGCGTCATAAAAAATCTAATAAAAATACTTTAGAGTGGAGTAATTTTGTATTTAAAATACTCAAAATACTTTCTCCACGAATCAAAAAACAGTTCACGTATCAAGCTCCTTTTTGTTGGATTTAACACAACCCTCCCTCTTCAGCTCCGGTTGAGAGACTGTCCTCGTTTGCAGGAATAATATTCCATCCGCACAGGAGGCAGTTAACACCAGAAATATTTGAAGTTAGTTGTTCTTAAAGGCAACTAAACTGGCTACTCAGTGGTTGGGTATAATAACCAAAATGGAAGGATTATTATATCATAAAGATGTCAGTGTGAACCTGTGTGAGACACTTAAGACTGTAATACAGTGGAATAGCAATGTATTGCTGGTATGGATTAGGAACCTCTGAGCAGGCAGAAACACCGCAGGACAGCAGCCATAACAAAATAAATAAATGGCCAAACCAAAGTGAATAGCCACTGTATTATTAAACCCATCTCCTCACTTCATTTCTAGTTAAGATTTAAATATTTAACATTTCCAAATATTCAACCATCATATTCTACACAGTGTTAGTGGGGCCAAAGCTGATTAGAGCGTTAGTACACGTTAACGTTAGCTACTAACTTAGCCGAGGCTGACTGCTGAGCATTTGATTCCGGCTAGCAACGTTAGCTACCAGCCAAACCAAAGTGAACAACGAATTGAATTGTGGGAGAGCCTTGGACACAGGCACAGAGACTTTGGGTCTCAGTTGAGTCTCCAATTAGTTCAGAGGGTATAGCAATCTGTCCAGAAACTTTGTTTATCAAATGGACAAATAATCTTCCTCGCAATGTGCAGACACAATGCAGACTGTGTGTGCTTTTGTCACTCAAAAGCCTGAAGACACGATAATGAAGGCACGGAAGAGAGACTACTGTAAAAGATTTCCCGCAGCAAATTAAAACCTTATTAATAAACATTTATATAGATGCCTGTATGTATGCCTGCTTATATTTTGAGCGTCTTTCTTTTAAAAGCATATTCATTATTTCAAACTCAGCGTAAATGAACGTCATGAACACATGAATATAACACATTTACATGACTTTTACAAAACATTTGGGATTTCCAGGCCTGGAAATAACCATTTTAAAATTCCATGACTTTTCCAGGTTTTCCATGAGCATAAGAACCCTGTTCCTCACTTTCCAAGTAATCGTACTCCCATGAATCGATATCAGAGCCACTGATGTGACTGCACAGCCTTACAAGAGCATATAAGTCCATTTTACATGTTTAAAACATAATTCAACCATACATATTAACATAAATCATAAATATGAATATGATATGTTAATATAAAAAAAGAAAAACAACATTTGTAAATACTGTACAGATAGTTTATAGCTGCAATGGTAAGTCATATTGTCTGATCCTCTCCATAAAGGCGATTCCGGCCTCTCGCCTACCGGAGCTTCGTCAGCCGGTCACATCTGCACATGAACTGGGTTTCCGTCAACGGAAACGACCCTGGATGATTTCAAAGCCATCATCAAGAACCTGTTGTTGAAGCTCTGGGTAGAGTTAAAAGACTGCGACATTATAAAGACAATTTACAGGGGCTGTTATTGGAATATTCTGCTTTGGCATTTACAAACAAAATAGTACTTATCAGCATTGTCACAAGACATATAGATACATACAGTGGGGAAAAAAAGTATTTAGTCAGCCACCAATTGTGCAAGTTCTCCCACTTAAAAAGATGAGTGAGGCCTGTAATTTTCATCATAGGTACACTTCAACTATGAGAGACAGAATGGGGGGAAAGAATCCAGGAAATCACATTGTAGGATTTTTAATGAATTAATTGGTGAATTCCTCTGTAAAATAAGTATTTGGTCACCTACAAACAAGATCTGGGGCTCCACGCAAGATCTCACCCCGTGGGGTCAAAATGATCACAAGAACGGTGAACAAAAATCCCAGAACCACACGGGGGGACCTAGTGAATGACCTGCAGAGAGCTGGGACCAAAGTAACAAAGGCCACCATCAGTAACACACTACGCCGCCAGGGACTCAAACCCTGCAGTGCCAGACGTTCCCCCTGCTCAAGCCAGTACATGTCCTGGCCCGCCTGAAGTTTGCTAGAGAGCATCTGGATGATCCAGAAGAGGATTGGGAGAATGTCATATGGTCAGATGAAACAAAAATAGAACTTTTTGGTAGAAACTCAACTAGTCGTGTTTGGAGGAGAAAGAACACCATACCTACTGTGAAGCATGGGGGTGGACACATCATGCTTTGGGGCTGTTTTTCTGCAAAGGGACCAGGACGACTGATCCGTGTAAAGGAAAGAATGAATGGGGCCATGTATCGTGAGATTTTGAGTGAAAACCTCCTTCCATCAGCAAGGGCATTGAAGATGAAACATGGCTGGGTCTTTCAGCACGACAATGATCCCAAACACACCGCCGGGCAACGAAGGAGTGGCTTCGTAAGAAGCATCTCAAGGTCCTGGAGTGGCCTAGCCAGTCTCCAGATCTCAACCCCATAGAAAACCTTTGGAGGGAGTTGAAAGTCTGTGTTGCCCAGCGACAGCCCCAACACATCACTGCTCTAGAGGAGATCTGCATGGAGGAATGGGCCAAAATACCAGCAACAGTGTGTGAAAACCTTGTGAAGACTTACAGAAAACCTTTGACCTCTGTCATTGCCAACAAAGGGTATATAACAAAGTATTGAGATGAACTTTTGTTATTGACCAAATACTTATTTTCCACCATAATTTGCAAGTAAATTCTTTAAAAATCAGGCAATGTGATTTTCTGGATTTTCTTTTCTAATTTTGTCTCTCATAGTTGAGGTATACCTATGATGAACATTACAGGCCTCACTCATCTTTTTAAGTGGGAGAACTTGCACAATTTGTGGCTGACTAAATACTTTTTTCCCCACTGTACCTGCAAAGAGGGCTTTGTCTGCGTCTATACAGCCGAAAGGCCTCCTTCTTCAGCTTGACTGTAAGCAAAGACCAGCGGCCTCAAAAGGTTTTCAAAGCGGTTATCAAAACCGTTTACCTGCTGCTGCAGATCCGCCTGCCAACACTAGTCACTGGGGTTCTTAGGGCGTATTTAAATACAGAAATGGGCATAACGTCGTCCCTTGGATTTTCCACGGACGAGGAGACAGGCAGCGAGAATGGGCCTTAGTTGGCCCAGTGTGCACACCGAGTGGGAGCCTTGGACACAGGCACAGAGCCTTTGGGTCTACCACATGGATAGCGACTCTGCCTCTCCGAATGATTTGGCCTCAGACATCGAGGTTCTTGAGGAAGAACACAGAGCCTCTCGGTCTCAAATTCGCGAGGAAATTCTGGTGACGGGTATTTATAATGATGCAGCAGTGGAAAGACACGGTGATAACATCGACATCCTCACCAACACGGTGTCGCAGAGCCTCTGGGAAGAGATCTAGCAATGTGACATTGAGGTCAATCCCAAATCCCACCACATTGAAACTATTGCCAGCGCCGTGCACCAGCACCTGCGCCATCTGCTGGGTGCAGACACCATGCAGAGGGTGCTGCTTTTAAACGATCCGGTGTGTTACAGGTTTGTGACTCAAACCTTGACGACACGGGTAATGAAGGCACGGAAGGGAGACTACCGTAAAAAGGTTTCTTGAAGCGATGGTCCGACTGGTTCCCTGCTGCTGCATATTCGCCGGTTAACGTAGTACCTTGCAGACTGTGGTGCGGGTCGGCGTAAAGGACAAGGGAATCTATAAAGACAATACATATGCAAATTAGTTAAACATGTATGACCAAAATTGCATATGTGCACTCATCATATGAGAAAGTCCTGCGATCATTTTTGTAGCCTGCTTGCTGGGTTGCATGACGAGACACTTTTACATATTTAACTAACTGTACATGTACAGCTTTCAATGAAATGCTCTGACAATCTCGAAAATTATCAAATTACATTAATATTTAAACTACCTGCATTGTATTTTCTGTAACTCTGTTAAAATATAATTAACTAATCTTATTCCTAACCATAACAAACAATCACTGGCAAAACGTATTTCCCTCTCGCGCCAACTTTCCACAAGTTGTAAATTGTAAAATGTAATCATGCGGTAAGGGCCGCAGTACATTTGCCGCCAGATTTGTCAATGTCCTCAACCAAGAAAATAAAGCGATTATGATGTAAAGTTTGCGTTTTAAAATATACAGTAAGTCATGCCCAATCCAAGTAGCCCTCCGCTTATGCCTTAACCTCCATTTCTGATTCAAAAGTATTGAATTTTATCGATGCAAACTAAATAATCGCGAGCTAACCGGTGTCTCAAACGATGGTCAGTTCCTGGCAGACGATCACATTTTGGCATGACACCTGCAGGTTTTAATGAGGTAGTGAGTTTGACGTTACAAAGATATGAATATCAGCATTTAAAATAAGAGCTTTTCCTCTATGAAATTCACTGTGCACTCAAGGCAGACTGTTGTTTCCGAACCGCGTCAAGGTTTTGAGGAGCGCTTGGTATATATTACGGTAATGTAACATCATTAACGCATTATTTTCTGTTTGCTGTTGCCTTTAATTGATCCAGATTCAATTGCTGCATCTCACTACTGCATTTTATTTCTTAAACTGCACTGCAACTTTTATTCAATTTTTATTTTTTATTTAGCTTTTTGACTGTTTTAATGTTTTCTTAACTGTTTTAAATCCTGTTTTCTCTGCATTATGTTTTGATGCGCTTAATGGTTTTATGTGAAGCACTTTGAATCGCCTTGTTGTTGAAATGTGCTATACAAATAAACTTGCCTTGCCTTGCCTATATTCATCAGGGTCTCCCGCTGGTGTCCTCCAGGATTTCACACGATAATCTTTACTTTCTTTTACGACTGTGATTGACTAAATAAAAAGTAATGGAATAGAAACTAGGTGTGCTATTTTATAATGTGTATTTAACTGGCAGTTGGTTGGACAAGACAATTGCATTTTGTGAAATGTAGACATGAATGCGTCAATTCGTAGTTAAAAACAATGTAACCTTCCCTGTTGCACCTGGCATAAAAAAAATGCCGGATGATGTTACACTTTAAGTCACAGCCTATCTGGGATTGAACAAAATACTAAATAAATAAATAAAACAACTCTTCTAGGTATCAACTACCTCATTTGTCATTTCCACACATTAATCCTGTGCTAACTCAACAAACTGAGGTAGAAACTATTCAAGAGGGTTGAGTTACTCCCTGCCTTATAGGCTACACTATTTATTGATAGAAAAATAAAAGCTGTGCAATGCATGAACAATTTCAACAAACCAAACTTATGAACTGACTGACATTATTACAGTAAATTTCCACAGAACATCATTTTCACAGAACTATATCAGGGTGCAGTGTCTCATGCAGCATTTTAAGTGCGGTTACCCATTGTTTATTTCACTTCTGAAACCCGGCATCTTTTAGCTTTCACATGTGCATCAATATCAGGCGTCACATCCTGAGTGGCAGCCAATTTCAGGATGTTATTCAAGTGCTTGTGCGTGAGCCTTGAGCGCAGCTTTGTTTTATTGATGCTCATTACAGAGAAAACTTGCTCATATGTGGTTCCAAACATGCACAACACTTTTGCAGCAAGGGCTGTCAATTGGGGTAACGTGGCAAGAGATACTGATAATTGTGTCCAAGCCAGCTGAAAGCCCTTCAAATCTGAGTCACACTGCAAGTCTATTATTTCAAGTTGGATGTTGACGGGCAGATCAGAGGCATTCGCGGTGAATGGCGAGTCTTTCTCCAGTTCACCAAAGATCTGAAAGCGTTGCCCAAACTCCCGCAGTAGTCCCGTTATTTTATCTTTGAACCGCTTCATGTCTGCGGCATGTTGGGTCGCGCACACATCTTTCAGACAAGGAAAGTGAGCTGCATCACCACCTGCGAGTTGCGTCTCCCACAATGACAGCTTCAACTTGAACGCACACATGCTGTCATAATACTGCGTGACAACTTTGTTAAGCCCTTGCAGCATTTTGTTCAAGTTATTCAAGTGCTCTGTAACATCCACCATAAATGCAAGGTCCTGCATCCATTCTGTGGACCACAATTCTAACACTGGTTTGCCTTTTTTTTTTCCATGAACTGTTCAATTTCCTCTCGTAATTCAAAGAAACGCCCCAGCACAGCACCTCGGATTAACCATCTTACCTCGGTGTGGTATGGCAGCCCATAGTTGTGGTCTTTCTCTCTGAGACGGCTGTCAAACTGACGGTGATTCAGGCCTCTGGATCGGATGAAATTAACAGTTTGGACGACCACCTTCATGACGTTATCCATCTTTAATGACTTGCAACACAAAGCCTCCTGATGCAAAAAAGTCAAAAAAGTCCCAAAATCACGTCCTCCATTTGCAGTCTGCACTTTCTCTCTGAACTTTGTCACAACACCTGCTTTTTTCCTCCGGCCCATCCCGGTCACCGACCCTGGCAATCACTACATCCTCATCACTATGGACTACTTCACAAAGCGGCCTGTGTCTTCAGAGAGGTCTGTGAGGACCACACCACTCTATCCCCAAAGCGACGGGCTGGTGGAACGGTTTAACTGCACCCTAGCAGTAGCCACCCAGCTCGCCATCTATTACTAGTGGGACTGGGATCGCCACCCGCCCCTGGTCCTGTGTTCCTACCGCATTGCTGTCATGGGGTCCAGTCCAGCGGAACCTCATCTGGGCAGAAAGTCCAATGGACTTGGTGTTTGGGGGCACCCTCTGAACCTGCTCGGGGAAAGAAATGGATTACTACTATAGGCTGAAAGATTGCTGACAGGTGGTGCACGAAGCCAACTCAGGAGTGCGGGAAAAAAGGCTCGTTCGCAAGAAAGGAGTTCTTTAGCGGGATCAAACCAACGAGATCCTGGTCTGCTGTCGGAAGTGGTGTACCGGTTGCATATGCCCGGCCAGGGGCGCATTGTGGTGCTGCACCAGGACAGCCCATCACCAACCACCACGGTGTATTTATGTTATGAGGGAAAAGTGATGGTGTGGTTTAGTGCACATGTTCATTTACAAGGCGGTGACCATGACTGAGACCTGTGTGGAGATTGATAGGCTCCGGCAGTGTGTGGCCGGTGTGGATCACACCGGACGCGACTTTTAAAAGTACAGTCGCTTCTAAAACGCCGTGGCAAAAACGCGCCGGGCAAAACAGCCCGGTGCGCCTGTGGAGCGGGCCTGCATGCGCAACCGGGTGATACACACTGACATTGATGAGCTGTGCGACTCCGCGCAAGGCGCTTAAAAGTTGAGAATATTTAAACTTTTAGGCACGCCGAAAAAACGCTAGAAAAACGCGAAGAGTGGCATTTAAAAAGCGCGCATGAAAGGCGCGCCGTACCATAGGAAAACAATGGTTTTGGTAGCGACGCGTTTTTGAGAGTTGCGTCTGGTGTGAACAGCCCCTAATGCTGCGTTCACACCAAAAGAGTTGTGAGATATGTAGAACACATGTAAGGTCAATGCACTCACACGAATGGTTGATGAGGCGAAAAATTTGCCCGACGCTGAATATTATGAACCCAGACACGGGGGCATTTGATGTTTCAAGCATAACAAGTATAAAGCAGAACTAGTGGTTATTTCAATGGTGAATGGCGGAAATAGTAACTGTTTTCACGGAGATAAGCCGCGGCCCCTTTCCGCAGCGAAAAAGCTAATTAACCACATGAAGTCGAGCGAGTAAAGTCAGCCGAAAAAGCATTGCGAAAAATCTCAACCCTTTTGGTGTGAACGCAGCATTAAAGGTAGGTCATTGATCGATGAAAATAAGTATATAGGGTCGTTTGCTACAATGTTAAAATGATTTGCTACGGTGAAAATAATTAAAATATAAGGTTGAGTGAGAGAGATAATATCTGGTACTCTCACCTTAAACTACCTTCATAAAGAGAAACTGGAAGAAGATCTTAAATCTCGATAGAATTACTCTTTGGCTTTGTAAGTAGTTGGAGGCTCTAGTTTATAAAGTAAACTGCTATAAGGAGCTAACTCATGTAAGAACTGCTAACTCATGCAGAACAGCGGATCTCTGCAGCTGCTCTGCAGCCCTCGGGTTTCCTCTGGTTCTCTAACAGTTTTAACGCCACTTGGCTCGCTCGCTTCTCTCTGCGTCGTCACTTCCGTCTCCTCCTTGGCGAAGCAAGATGGCGGCCGTCGTAGACAGAGTCGATGGATGTGTTGGGTCCTTTGACTCGGACTCGGTGTCGCCGAGACAGTCGTCCCCTCCGCCGGACCAGCAGCACCAGAACAACCCGCTGCTGGGCCTGCCCATCGTGGCCGTGGAGACCGTCCTCCATTTCCTGTCGTACGACGAGATCAGCCTGCTGCGCTCGGTAAGAACAAAACAAGACGAAGCTAACGCTTAGCCTCATGCACTTTATCTCCGGGTGTCCGCCACGGACTCTCCGCGGACACCGTTGGCGGTAGTTCAGTATTTAAAGCCCGCGTCGCGGTGCAGCGTGTGGCTGCAGCCCGGCCCGCGGGGTTATCGGTGCTAGCTCCCGGCAGGAGCGCGCGGCTGAGCCGGCACGACAACACACGCATGTTGGATGTTGATGAGACGGCTTGAACCCAACTGGTCCACTTCGGACCGGTTTAGTCCGCTGTTGGTCTCCATGCAGTTCGCTGGAAAGCAGTCTGGACACCGGTGTGCAGCTCTCTTCTCTCTGCAGCCTCCCAGCAGCCTCTCCATTCTGGAGCGTCGCATGCACCTGGAGGACCTGGAGCCTGGTCCAAAGCTCTCCCTGTGCAGGAGAGCTTTGGACCAGGCTTCAGGTCCTCAAGGTCACCTCGACCTTGTGGCAGCAGTTGTGTTGCTTTGTATTGCTCGTTATTGCTGTGCAACATGTTCAGCCTCAGTCTGTGCCTTTCTTGTGATCCTGTGTCGCATGGGCGGATCAAGAGCACATGGGCCCCTGGGCCAAGACGGGGGCCGGGCCCCATCCTCCACTTGTTAATGACTGATTGCATGTTCATGCCTGGCATTGTGCAGGTTTACTGAAACAAGTATTGTTAAAACCATGGTTTGTATACAGTCGTCAACCTCCGGTTCTGCCAAGTGAAGCCAATGCAGAAGTGTCTTAAAGCTGCATTCTCTCTCCTGACCACCAGGGGGCGCGCCGCACAGCATCCCGTCATGCGCATATTTATGTATGCGATATCACACAGCAGGCCTACGTATAAAATGCACGGCCCGCCACTGATAGAAGTCTATGCTTCATGTGTTAAAGCTGCATTCTCTCTCCTGACCACCAGGGGGTGACTCCTCTGGTTGTATAGAAGTATATGCTTCATGTGTTAAAGCTGCATTCTCTCTCCTGACCACCAGGGGGTGACTCCTCTGGTTGTATAGAAGTATATGCTTAATGTGTTAAAGCTGCATTCTCTCTCCTGACCACCAGGGGGTGACTCCTCTGGTTGTATAGAAGTCTATATAAATGACTCTACTTCTCTTGATGTATTCCCTCAGTAAACATTGCAAACATGAGTTTATGTCTCAATCTCTAGTTTCAAGTCTTCTTCGTCACTCCTCTACATTACAAATATGGAAACTTCTGTTCATTGGTTGCAAAGACTGTAATCAAAGATGGTGAAGATGAAATTACAGAACTCGAGACCATACAGTTTATGGTTGTAAATAGAGATGATGACATGACGCCCCCCACGTGAAGCCAACACATCTTGATCGCCCCCTGGTGGCTGGCTGCAGTTTAGGTGTTAAACCCCGCCCCCTTCACACCAGCAGAAGGGCCAAACTGTCAAGAACAGGTTTCATCACACTGATGTGTTCAATTCTTTTCTTTTAACTTGTTGTTTGATGTGTTGAAAAGGGGGTGTGGCCTCATGATTGACAGCTGAGGTAGTCGTCGTGGACGACTTCTTGTGTGGAAGTGCCACTTTGTGTCTTTTCTGGACGTACTCTTCAAACGGAGAACCTGTTGCTCACCTGTTTTCCGTCCTCCGTGTTCTCCAGGTGTGTAAGCGCATGGACGTGATCTGCCAGCGGGTCCTGAATCAGGGCTTCCTGAAGGTGGAGCGCTACCACAGTCTGTGCCAGAGGCAAGTCAAAGCCCAGCTGCCCAGGTCAGTATCGCACCAGAAGCTCTGCTGGAAGAACGTGTTCACCAAACGTGGAATAACTGGTTTAAACATGAACCTCATGGTCATTTTTTAAATAATTAAATAGGAGACATAGAATTGTTTTCTACTATCAGGGTTGTTACGGTCATGGAAAACCTGGACAAGTCATGGAATTTTAAAATGGTTATTTCCAGGCCTGGAAAAGTCCTTGAAAAAAAATAAAACCCCAAAAGTTTAGTAAAAGTCATGTAAATGTGTTATATTCATGTTCATTTACGCTGAGTTTGAAATAATGAATATGCTTTTAAAAGAAAGACTCAGAATATAAGCAGGCATACATACAGGCATCTATATAAATGTTTATTCTTTTAATCAAACTATTGTCTCATTCATTTGAGTCATTTAAGGTTTACTGTATGCTTTGTATTCTCATTGTTAGTTTAAACTAGTGCTGTAATATTAGCGTGTTATTAACGGCGTTAACGCAAACCAATTTTAACGCCGTCAATTTTATTAACGGCGTTAACGCATTTTCATTTTAAATTTCTTTCTCGCGAGCACCACGCCGGATGTAGCTCAACCGGAAGCAAAACAATAGGCACGCCGTTTGGGCTTGGAAGCTAGGCTAACGTTACGGTTTAAATGAATGAATGGTGAGCGCGATACGGCAAAATGAATGATAAGACGCTAATGAATGGAAAGTTTACTTTCAAAAAGTTGTCAGATGTTCCCTTGACAAGACCAAAGTGGTATGTGCCATTTGTCATTGTGAACTGAGCTATCATCGTAGCCTCTCCAGTCTGAAACACCACTTGATGGCCAACACACAGCTGATGCTAACTCTGCGCCCCCTCGTCATAGCAGACAAGAAGGATGACTTCAGAAACACATGGACACCACAACAAGAACAGACTTATTGCAGCCATAGCTAAATGGTGCTACTGTGTGTAGGCCTGTTAGCGTTGTGGAGGACGAGGGTCTAGCTGATAGAATACGCATCGCATCCAACGACAGGACCTACGAATTACCTTCGAGAGCCTGACTGCTATGTTCACAGCTCGCTCTCTCTCTCTCTCTCTCTCTCTCTCTCTCTCTCTCTCTCTCTCTCTCTCTCTCTCTCTCTCTCTCAAGCCCTTGTTTACCTGAAATGTGCACTTTATAATTTTATTTTGTAAACCCTTGTTTACAGCAAGCCAATCCACTTTTTCATGTTGATAAGAGCATTAAAATGAAGAAAAAAAAATGCGATTAATCGCGAGTTAACTGACATAAATCGTTTGACAGCACTAGTTTAAATACTACATTTACTCACTTTTTCATGTTTACACCCAGATTTCACTAAATGTTTGCTCATGGAGATTTGGTTTAAAGTCATGGGAAAGTCCTGAAATCCATT
This sequence comes from Myoxocephalus aenaeus, assembly GCA_038501785.1. Lineage (NCBI taxonomy): Eukaryota > Metazoa > Chordata > Actinopteri > Perciformes > Cottidae > Myoxocephalus > Myoxocephalus aenaeus. The sequence continues at coordinate 482,533 of JBAMJR010000184.1, forward strand.
GGTCAGAATGTGTATTCAATTCAGTTTATTTTATATAGCCCAACATCACAAATACACGTTTCCCTCAGAGAGCTTTACAATCTGTACACATAACATCCTGTCCCGGGACCTCACATCGGATCAGGAAAAACTCCCCCAATAAAGATAGTAAAAACCCTTTCACAGGGAAAAAAGGGAAGAAACCTGAGGGAGAGCAACAGAGGAGGATCCCTCTCCCCGGATGGACAGAAGCAATAGATGTCATGTGACCAGAATGAATAGCGTAGTTACAGCACATTACATGAATATGACAGAAATTATTCATATAATGAGTAGTAGGCATGGACCATGATCCAGATAACCCACGATTCATGAAGCAGAAGGAAGTAGAGAGGAGGGGGGGGGCGAATCAGCAGGGCCATGGCAGCAGGCAGGACCGGTTCCAGGCAGCCATGAATCCATGGAAAAAGAAAGTAGAGTTACTAATGTGCATTGAAGAGACAATAGTTTGTCCAGATGGAGAGAAAGAAGAGGAGAGGAGCGAAAGAGGAAGAGGAGCGAAAGAGGAAGAGAAGAGGAGCTCAGTGTATCCTAAAATGTCCCCCAGCAGTCTAGGCCTATAGCAGCATATCAAGGGGCTGGACCAGGGCAAACCTGAGCCAGCCCTAACTATAAGCCTGAAACAGCCCTAAGTATAAGCCTGAAACAGCCCTAACTATAAGCCTGAAACAGTCCTAACTATAGACCTGAAACAGTCCTAACTATAAGCGCTATCAAAGAGGAAAGTCTTAAGTCTACTCTTAAATGAGGTGACTGTGTCTGCCCCCCGGACTGAAAGTGGAAGCTGATTCCACAGAAGAGGAGCCCGATAACTGAAAGCTTTAGCCCCCTACCTACTTTTTAAGACTCTGGGAACCACAAGTAACCCTGCATTCAGTGAGCGTAACGCTCTAGTGGGGTAATATGGCACTATGAGCTCTTTAAGATATGATGGTGCATCACCAGTTAAGGCTTTGTAGGTGAGGAGGAGGATTTTAAATATGATTCTCGATCTTACAGGAAGCCAGTGGAGAGCAGCTAATACAGGAGTAATGTGATCTCTCTTCCGAGTCCTCGTTAGTACATGAGCTGCAGCATTCTGGATCAGCTGGAGAGACCCAAGGGACTTTCTGGAGCAGCCTGATAATACGGAGTTTTATATATATATATATATTTATGTATGAACCCTGCTTAAACATCAACCACACAGAGATATAGATTTGTTTACGACTGTTTCTTATTACATAATCGTTATTAGATTTCCAAAGGAACCCAATGTGTGTCTCACATATGTTCCTCATGAGTCATGCTGACGGCGCCGAAGTGTCCCTGAGCAAGACACTGAACCCTTAACTGCTCCCCGGGCGCCTCACAGGGCTGCCCACTGCTCCCTATCCAGGGATGGGTCAAATGCAGAGAAGAATTTCCCCAAGGGGATTAATAAAGTGCATGTTTCTTTCTTTTCTTTTTCTTTTTTTCTTGTCTTCACTGGCCGGGGAGTGGAAGCAGCAGCTACAGCAGCAGCTTCATTCAGAGAGAATCACTATTCTTAAACTTATTTTCCCGCCCAATTAAACCCGATGGGAAGCATGTTTGTGATTCTCTTTTTATGGATATTTATTGTTATTGCATTGTGGTAAAGCTCAGGAAGAAGCTTCAGTTTCTCACAGTAAAGCCACCAGTGCAGTCTGATGGGAGAGAACCTCTTTGATGGGAGAGGGGGAGGACCTCTCGTCTTCCGGGAGAGGGGGAGGACCTCTCGTCTTCCGGGAGAGGGGGAGGAGGACCTCTCGTCTTCCGGGAGAGGGGGAGGAGGACCTCTCGTCTTCCGGGAGAGGAGGGGGAGGACCTCTCGTCTTCCGGGAGAGGAGGGGGAGGACCTCTCGTCTTCCGGGAGAGGAGGGGGAGGACCTCTCGTCTTCCGGGAGAGGGGGAGGACCTCTCGTCTTCCGGGAGAGGGGGAGGAGGACCTCTCGTCTTCCGGGAGAGGGGGAGGAGGACCTCTCGTCTTCCGGGAGAGGGGGAGGAGGACCTCTCGTCTGATGGGAGAGGGGGAGGAGGACCTCTCGTCTGATGGGAGAGGAGGAGGAGGACCTCTCCTCTGATGGGAGAGGAGGAGGAGGACCTCTCCTCTGATGAACCCGGCTCTTGACCGTGTGCGTGTCATGACTTTGTCTGCAGGCGAGAGTCGGAGAGGAGGAACCACTCGCTGGCCCGCCATGCTGACATCCTGGCTGCCGTGGAGACGCGCCTCTCCCTGCTCAACATGACCTTCATGAAATACGTCGACTCCAACCTCTGCTGCTTCATCCCCGGAAAGGTGAGAAGGCAGCATCGTGGTCCTCCACGCCTCACTAGAAAGCTTCTTTAGCTCAGCAGGAAGCTCTCTTTCACCACATGCTGTCATTATGCCAGGACGTCCTAGATTACACCCAGGGGACGTTTGGGCCCTGTGTAGAAGACGATAATAACTCCCCATCCTCTAAAGAAGTATCGTGATCTTTTCCTCACTAGCAAAAATATAGATTAAATCTGAGAGCACCACCGGTCTGGTCTACTCAGTATTCTCAGCATTGCGGCTCTTCTGGGTGCTTTCTCTGTCTGAACACTATTTCAGTCCAGCATGTGGTGACTTTAGAGGTCCAGTGAGTAGCATTTAGATGGATCTATCGGTAGAACTAGAATATGTTATGAGGGTTTTCTTTAGTGTATAATTTCCGCTGTGTAACCTGAACAGACGAACCAAACCCTGACTCTAGAGCCGGCCATTCTCATTCTCACAACGTCCTCACAGGAACCTTTCAGTTGGTGCATTCTGCATCCTCGATGCAGTAAAATCTTACAAACCGGACCTTTTAAAGAAGACGTGTTTTAGGTCTCCTTTAGCCACATCTGTCGTGTGTTCTTTTCCCCGTCTTATTTGCGACGTCTCTGCCCGTGTGTCGTCAGGTGATCGACGAGATCTACCGCGTGCTGCGCTACGTCCAATCCACTCGAGCGCCTCAGAGGGCTCACGAGGTCCTGCAGGAGCTCAGGGACATCTCCTCCATGGCCATGGAGTACTTCGACGAGAAGATCGTCCCCATCCTGAAGAAGAAGCTGCCGGGGGCCGACCTGTCCGGCCGCCTCATCGGCTCCACACCAGGTAACACGTGTTTCTGACTCGTAGAGTTCCAACGAGAACATGATGCTCTCAATATGAAACCAACGATATGAGATTAAAATGGCAGCTCTCCTGGTTTTGACGATAATTTAAATAGAGACAAATGTCGGGACATTGTTGAACGCATTTGGTTAAAAGCTTCATAAGCGCTGGATGCTTTTCACATTCACAATAATGTGAATATGTATATCTGAAAGTGTGGACTGTGGTGCAACCCATTGGGTATGAATATTGTTCCCGTACCAATAACTGAAGCAGGTCTGTCCCGAGAGCAATAGAGTTCCACAGTGAGATGAGTAGCTGGTGGTGGACGGTTCTCCACACTTGTAAGTCCATTAATTATTAAATGTTCTTCACCATGGAGACGCAGGAGTCTCATGACTCATTTAACCAACTTTAAGTGGACGTGCACTTGACTTGCGTTTTTTTTTCCACTTTAGTTTCTGAGAAATGGTGTATTTTCTGTAGAGGGACCGAACCAACTTTTTCAGTCCCTCTTTCCTAACGTCGTAAAACAGAATAGATATAAATTCACTCGATTGTTTTATTAAAATAATAAATCATACACTAGCAACTTGGTAAAGAAATCTTCAACATGGATAGACATCCCAGGTGTGCCCAGACCAGCTCTCTATAAGGCCGTATCGAGCAGACCTCTGATCCAGTTTGGTCTGGATTAACACATGTTTTAGGCTAATAAATAACATAACATGTCAAGAATGTATTCTCCTTATTAAAACAGGAAAATGCAACTGCACACCTTCTGGCTTTTTGAGTTTCTCTAGTTAGCTGTAGACTTTGAATGAGGAGCCAGTGGAAAAGTATTGTAGTTTTGTATATAAATAGTTTTTTAGGAGCGTTGTTTCACATTCTTTATTTGGTTTGACTCCCGTGTTGTGCTTAAAGCAGGGATCAACAATCTCTTCTAAACTAAAATCAAAGCTCACTTTCAATATTCAAAATAAACTTTCTGCCTCTTTACTGAAGCTGTGTGTGTGTGTGTGTGTGTGTGTGTGTGTGTGTGTGTGTGTGTGTGTGTGTGTGTGTGTGTGTGTGTGTAAATTCGCGACGCCCTCTGACCCTCTTCCCTGTTCCCTCAGTGGCCGGTCCGTCTACCTCCCTGACCACCATGTCCCTGCTGGCCAAGAACACGCCGTCGCGGTCCGAGATGACCAAGGTGCAGCAGCAGGTGAAGGTGAACGGGGCGTCGATGACGGTGCTGCGGCGGGAGATGCAGGAGATCCGGGTCAAGCAGCTGGAGCAGCAGAAGCAGCTGCAGGACCAGGAGCAGAAGCTGCTGGAACAGACCCAGGTGATCGGCGAGCAGAACGCCCGCCTCGCCGAGCTGGAGCACAAGCTCCGCGAGCTGATGGACAGCAGCGCCGCCGCTATGGGAGCGCCCCGGCCCGGCGCGGCCTCCGCGTCCAGCAGCGCCGCGGTGTCTTCCACCGTGACCGCCGGCGCCGTGTCGGCGAGCGGCGACGTGGCCGCGGCCTCTCTGTCCAGAGCGGCGGACGGCGAGGGGGGGTTGTCGCTCAAACGCACCAGAAAGAGCTCGGGCCTCCCACGACAGTCCAAACGGCTGCGCAGCAAGAAATAAGACTCAGTGTGTCATTTAGTTTAAGCTTTCTTTTTGGTTTCCAGGTCCGACTGATCACATCTTCTCCCCAAACCCCACCAACAGTCATCAGCGTTACTGTCTGAGAGATGATCCCCTCCAACCCTCACTAAATCAGAATATAGGCAGGTGGCCGCCCTGTGCGAGACTATTTATTGAAGGTTGCATTAAAATGACTGTATTGCTTTTTTTTTTTTTTTTATGTAGAAGCTTTTCTCGGAGGCTTCGACGCTTCCAGAAACATTGGTATGTCTCAACAGGAAGTCAGGCGGTTGGTCAAATTGGTTAACAGAAGTGAAGTTGTTTGTGTTATTAATGTAACCCCTGTTTCTGGGAGAGAGAGAATATTTCAGAAACATACACAGTTAAAAGAAAAGGCAGTGAATCATGACAGTCCTCAACTCCAGTTGGAACCTCATAATAAACCGAACTGAAGTTGCATGTTATGGGAAATTAGTGATGGGTAGGAAGTCTAACTCCACGAGCATTCATTCATTCATTCACGCTCGCTTCTTCTTACTCTGGCTAAGTGCAATAAAAGTCATCTGAAAAAAAAGCCGTAAGTCATATTCCTTGCCAGTAGCACGGTCTTTGAATCGGCTCCCAGAGGGATGGGTCTGGAAGAGGGAAAGTGTTCAGGTGGGTTCTCTTGTGCCGTGAAACTGAAGAACCGCTCTCCGCCGTCCTTTTAGGATCATACCAGTGTTCTGACACGTTTCAGCCTATTTAATACAAACAACGCACAGCTCTAAACAGCTAAACGTTTAATGAGGTACAATGAGTGTTCAGTACTCTGCTTGTGTTTATCATTTCTAACCAGCCATTTACTTCCATTCTTTTCACTGCAGAAACATGCACTTCATGACTTATCCTTCGTTTTCAAACTGATAAAACAGAAAATATTACGCTGTTTCTGGAAACGTTCAAATTTCTCTTCTCTGCCAATCGGGGTGATCAAACTTACAGAAATGGACTCAAGGTGCTCTTACTAGCTTTTTCCAGAGCTGGCAGCCACGTCCCATAGTCCCCTGCTGTTGCAAATACTAGTTTATAGTTCAGATTATTTTGTCAAATTGTAAAGAGTTTGACAAAATGATTTTACCGAAAGTCCCTTGCAAACTTTTTGACACTTTCAAGTGTGCGTGCGTGTGCGTGCGTGTGTGTGTGTGTGTGCGCGCGCGTGTGTGTGTCATGACCTTGAGATGCTGTTGAAAGCTCTGGAAAAGAACTAGTATGTGGACTTTTCTATTTCTTAAGATCTACTTCCTAGCTTGTTTTCCAGACTCTTCAACTGCAACTCACGGCCTTCCGTGGAGTTTATTTCCAAAGTTTGTTGAGACTGTTCAAAGTCACAGTACTTCCTGTACTAGTACTGCATCCTGCCGTCTAAATGAACCATTACTAAGTCTTTACCAGCTGACTGTTCACACTCGCGTATACTCCACGTCTTCTCTGCACCGCCGTTACTGCTCCGGCCTACCGTTGAATGAAAATCAAAATGTCCAGTTTTTCAGGGGTAAATCAAAAGGATAATATATTCTACAGTGTATATATAATAGTAGTATGCGAGAGATCTGAACTCTAACTTAATGTCACTCGCCATCATTCTCATTATGTTATCCCACTGTTAATTATTTAAACCGTCTGCCTCGCTGTCCGCCATTGGACAGAATGAGGAGCCTCAATGCATTTTGGGACGGCTGAGTATGTCCTATAAACTCGGGTTTGACAGTTTCAGATTTCTCCATCACGTACCTGCTGGACTCAGACACTCGGTTACCGGTGCCCAGGCTGATTATTAGTGGTAAATAAGTGGAAACGGAGAAAGAAAACACTTGTATGGTCCTTAAAAGTCGACGAGAACAGTACGCTGAGCGTGTTCTGGCATTTAAAGGCTCTGTTCAACCAAACGATTCCTCACTTGCTCTCTTGAGCCATTCAGATTGTTCTGTTTTTCTGCCTCGACCCCAAAACGAGGGACCTACGTGGGGCGGAACCTAACTGCATGGATGGATGTCACCAGAGGGAAGTGAGAAAATCGATCCTGACCCTTGAAAAGTTGCCTTTTCGTCTTTAAATGCTCTTCCACCAACTTTGAAATGGATGTCTAAAACCAGCCCCGTGCGAGTAAGGGAACCACTGTGACTTCTGACTGGTGTGCAGTGACAGAGGGGTGCTAGGCATGTAGACGTGGAACGGGTCAGTTAGTTCCCCCAGCTGCCGCTAGTCTTCCTCTCCTGTACGAACCGGCTCGGTCCGCTCTGAGCCCATATTGTGGCTGTGCTTAGTTTGAAGCTCTTCAGTTGTCCGGATGAACTAAAACCACTCATGGCATGAAACTTTGGGAAATAAACTTTGGAGATTGCTGTTCACGTCTTGGTGAACACTGGAGCGTATAATCACACTGGGCCAGAGAAACACCAGAAGATGTAAACTAGTGGCTTAATTTGAGGCTGCGTCTCAGTTTAGAGAACTGTACTGTAATCTTCCTGTACGTTAAAGTGTAGATTGTGAATTATGTGTATGTATACCAAGAAAACTATCTTTTGAGTTGGCCAACTTGGGGCTAACTGTCTGGTTTTGTTGCGCTCGTTGCTGTTAAATTGTACAAATGAAACCTATTAAAAACTCAAATTATCTCACACATTACAAGCTGTGCTTGTTCAGTGATTCCTTGTCTCAAAGAGCGCATCTCTTCCAGGAAAGGATACTTTCAAAAATACTTCCCACAAACAGTGCTCAGTATGACTGGGTGAGAGATCCCTTCAATGCAGCAGCACCTGCTGATTTCCGCTCTGCTGAGGACCAGTATATCAAGATGACGTCCGACTCTTCCCGGAGACTGAGGGTTACAGCTCAAACACTGAGTCAGGGTCAATTCCAATCTCCACCCTAAACCCTCAAGCCCTGAACCCTCAGGCACTCACTGACGTCAGCTGCTAAGTGGCTGAGTGTGAGCGGCTGTGAGGGCTTGAACTGGTGTGAATATGAATGGGACAGCACTTTGCTGCAACATATCACGTGACTACATAAAAAATATTGTGTATTTATTTTATACTTTTTATTTACTGATTTGAACGTCTTTCTCACGAGATGAGAAGTCATTTTAGATGATATATTTACTTGTTTTTGTCAAAACGAAATGTTTGATGAATGTAAACAAAATATTTATAAATATATTTTCTGTTTGCTTTCCTCTGATTTCATGTCTTTTTATGTTCCATCTTTAATCCGTAATGTTATAATGTATTTTATCGGGCTGAACGCCCACGTGTCTCTTTGTTTACCTTCTTTTTTTTTTTACGTCTTCATGCTTCCATTGGAAACTGCGTGTTTAACGTCACATTGCTATGAACTGTGGGTAATTCCCTTAGGCAAAGTCAGCATCTAATGCTGACTTACGGAAAGGGATCATAAAGGGCTCAAAATGTCTGCCAGAGAGCCTCGAGCACTCTACGATGTGACAGTGGGACACCCCTAAACCCTCAAGGACTTCGCGGGAGCGCGCCTCAAAGTCCGTGAGTCCGTAAGGGTGGAGATTGGAATTGACCCTTAGTTCTGGCTTGGTGTGGAGAGGGAGCATCCACTCATCGGTTGCGTCAGCCAATCAGCGTTGAGAAGCTCCGCCCGTCACCCCCGCCGTCTTGCCGTTGCTGAATCAAACTGTTGCTGCTCCGCCTGAAGTAGCGCTGGTAGCACAGCGGGATAATTCGCGCCGCGTTTTGTGTGAACGCAGCATTATACTGATAAAACTAATTTTGTTTTGTTTTGCACAGGTTGCACGTAGTTGTTGTTTTGAAAAGATATGCAGTGTAACACTCAGTAAAAAATATGTACCAAATATTTGAACTTGTGTTGTTTAGTTTTTCACAGGTTGCACTTTATTATTATTATCCTGAAAAGATATTCAGTGCAAAACAGGTTAATTGCAGCGACAATAAGCTATTTATTTGCCAAATATTAGTTATTTGCATTGTTCTAACAAAATGATTGCACATTTTATTTGTTTTTGTCTGATGGAGCAATTTGGTTTATTCTATTATTTATAAAAGCACAGATGGAGGAGTCACAAAAAGTCGTTATTTAAATAAAAATTCAGCATGGCCAATTTTTCTTCCTCTAAAGTGGGGCGTGACAAAAAGGTTTGAGAACCACTAGTTGAAAGCAACTGACTTACTGTGGGAGGCTGAAAGGTTGTTCAAAAACTGTAAAAGAAAAAAGTTTAAACCTTATGAGACCCAGCATAGTACTTTAAAATAGCACTATGTGTTAACAGTATCTCTGCAAAGTTTGACTTTGATTAAGTTAAGATATAAAATATTTTTAGTAATTAAGTTAGTACAGATTTCGTGTACCGTAGGTTTAGGTCAGCTGAAAGCAAAAATGCTCTAGCTTTCTTCCTGGACCTTGAACGCCTCTGGTTCCACAACAGAGGGGCTCTGCTCAAGCAGATGCACCGATACATAGCAAGCAAGTATTGTTTCATCCATAAGTAAGTAATATTTCAGTATTTTGGCTGAACAAAAATGCAATGTGGTTGATATCTTGCTGAGGCTTTGTCTGACAGTGGTTTGGGCGCAATTGGCGGATTCCGTAGGTCGTAAGCTTTCCGAAAGGTTCGCCAATCATGTGTGGTATCAAGCTAGGGTTATGAAAATAGATATTTTCATAACTTGGGGAGCTCTCGAGTCACTTTCGAGTCCTGCGAGTCATATTTATGGTTTATGTTAATATGTATGGTTGAATTGTGGTATAAACATGTAAAATAGACTTATATGCTCTTGTAAGGCTGTGCAGTTTTTTTTTGCTATGTCACATCAGTCTCAGGCTCTGGTATCGAATCATGGGAGTACGAGGACTTGGAGAGTGAGGAAGAGCTCCTGATGAAGAATTCTGCCCCCATTTTTTGGGGCTGCTGGGGCTCATAAGGTTTACACAGTTTTTTTACAGTTTTTGAAATATCGCAGTTTACATTTTATGCTATTTTCAGACCTTTTCTGAGTATTTACTGAGTGTGTAATGCACTGCTTAGTGAATGACATCATGCACTACTACTGCTGCTACTACTACTACTACTGATGGTAAATACTAAATGTTAAATGGACTGTACTTGTATTTCTCTTTTCTAGTCTTCCAACCACTCAAAGCACTTTAACACTGATGACAGGAGCTACATGCAAGGTGCCACCAGTCCATCAGTCCTATCTAACATTCATACACCCGTTCATACAGCACAGGTAGATGCACAGACCCGCTCTAGCACTGAGCCCCTATAGCGACTGTGGCTGCTTCTACTACTCCTGCTGCTGCTACTACTACAAGTACTACTACTATTGCTACCACAACTATTACTACTAATACCACTGCTGATGCAACTGTTACTTCTACTGAACGACGGCTACTACTACTGCTGGAAATACTACTCTTATTACGACTTTCACTTCTTTTACTACTACTACTACTACAGTTTCAGTCAACAGTTCAGATTCTGGCTTGTTAAGCAATGTATTTCAGATCTTAACTTCATTAGATTCTGCAGTTCATCTTCCAACACTGCTGGTTTTACATTCAACTACAACGTCTTCCAGCAGTGCAGTTCATTGCTTTTGGGCATTAATAAAAGAAAAATAAGTAATTTCACATTTTCACCAATCCTTTGCAATTAATTTCAGCTGTCATCATTTCCATGCTTTTTCTCAAGGAAATATGTTTTCTAGTATTGGACATGATGTTTGATTCAAAATATACTGATATACTGGACTCTAGAGTCTACATTCATTAATCATGTAAACACAGGAAAATATTAAACCTGACCATCTCGTTGTATTTTTTGTGAATTACAGTTTTAAGTGTGACCCTGCTAATTGTCTCACGACATGACTGAACACAGAAATGCAGTCTTAAGCCTAATTTATGGTTCTCCGTCAGGTCGACGGCGTACCTACGCCGTCGACCTGACGCCGTCGTTGAGCATTCGAAGTTCTGCGTCGAGGGACCGCGTTGCTCTGCAATTAACCGCCATGCCACCAGGGGGGTGTGCCTGTGTGGCTGTGTGGTTTCAGGGGTTATATAGGGTGACCAGACGTCCTCTTTTTCCCGGACATGTCCTCTTTTCGAGACCTAAAAAAAGCGTCCGGCAGGGATTCCAAAAACGTCCGGGATTTTGCTACGTTCGGGAAAATAGTTATTACCCCCTTACAAGTTTTGGAAATGGTATCTCCCTCACGTTCCACCTTCTTGCGCAAGCTCTGGCTGTAGAGAGAACTGTCATCGGTCGACCGATCTCAACGTAAATGTAAGTTCACGGCATGCTACACACTACTGCTACCCCCCCCCCCCCCCCCCCGCGACGAAGTGTCCTCCTCTCTCTCCTCCCCCCCCACCCCCCGGAACGAAGTGTCCTCTTTTTCACAAACTCAAATCTGGTCACCCTAGGTTATAGCCGAATCCTTGCTTTTTCTTCCGGTCACAGTAAGAAAAAGTACACAGTAAACAATGGCGACCAAGTTGGAGCGGCTGCATTTGGAGTTGGAGCTCATCAATATTGAAGAGCAAATGCTTATATTGCAAATGTTGAAGCGCAGGCGACAGAGAAGACGTTTGCGGAGGTGGTCTGTACGACCACTAAACCGGTGTAGGAAGACAGACCGGAAAAAGCAACTGCCGGAAATTACGTTCTGAGCGGACCAATCACAGCGCTTGCGGTCCGCGTAGTTAGGATTTTTTGGAGGTGCACGTCAGGCTACGGCGTAGGGGTCTGCGTCGACGGCGTAGCTACGGCGTAGCTACGGCGTAGCTACGGCGTAGGTACGGCGTAGGTACGCCGTCGACCTGACGGAGCACCATAAATTAGGCTTAAATGTTCTGTAGCTCCAGCTTGAGCTGCCAGCAGGTGTCACTATTTCACTGATAATGTCATCATAAGTGTCATCGTAATCGATATGCAACGGACTGGAACTATTTGCAGGTTAGACTGTGAATGGGTTGTGTATTGCTGAAGCAGGGCAACCTCGTGGCGAGAACTGTATGCTGATCATCATCATCCACTTTTTTATTAAATCTGTTTCATTATAACGCATCAAATTCTGGACTACTCTTCACACGACCACCCTTAGCAGTTCATTACTGTGGCAGGTCGGTTAAGACACAGAGGGGTTACATGCGACAAACTTCATCTAATAACCACGATTTATTGAAGTGCTTTGAAGCCGGTTGCAAGCAGACATGTGTTAGATATGGAGGTCTAAGGCTAATTTATACCGGAGGCATGATATTAAGATATCGCTGTCTGGTCACGTGACTGTCGGGACGGCTGTCCACGTGACCGCTTATAAATGCAAACCGCTATGATAACAACATCATGTGGCACGTGACTGTGAATTTAGCCATTTCACTTTCATTTACAACCTTTGCATTGGAAAGAGTAAAAGTTGATGCTTGAGATGATTTTGTTTCTTACCGAAGAGGATGTATGTCCTCCCCTCGTCATCGTTTTCTGTGGACAGCGAAATTGAAACGGTATGTAATGAAAGTGGAAATAACTTTTTTGCTTTAACTTGTCATTGTGAAGTAAATGTTGATTGCACAGTGTAAGGGCTATAGAAAAATGACACCACGTTATTTTTGTCTTTTCCAGCATCGTCTGCTGTTCAAGTTAAAATGTGTCAGAAATAAAGTGATGGGATTTACTAGGTTACTACATGTGTCACAGATCAGTCATGTGAATTAGTAGAGAGAGGGAACCTCCACACCACTGGTGTACCGCTCCATAGAGGGATGTACAGACACTAGCAGTGTTTTAAACAATGAAGCACATTGTATTTATATGTGAATAACGTCTATCAATTCCTAATAGGTAGGTAGAGATCTTCCAACTGTAAATTGTGTTCCATTGGTTCTCTCATATACAGCACGCCTTGGCTGGCAGCACAGGGACAGTTTAAAGAGGGCCTTCCTGCGGCATGACCCTTTTTTGCCAGGACCTGCTGCCCTGCTGTTCACAAAGGAGGTCCTTGCACTGTCCACCCTGTCTGGGAAGTCTGGGAAACGGGGACCCCCTAAAAAACAACTGGACGTTGCCAAAGTGCAGGCCATAACAGGTAGGTCATTGAGTTGCATGTAGACAATGTAAAGCTTCTGTGATTTATAAAGCAGCAGGATCACATGTTGGTGGTAAACACCACTAGTGATGAAATATATGTTTGACCTGCACTGGTAGGAATATTGGCATGTCATATTCATGTAGTTCCTCAATGTTAATCCTGATTTACTGTGCAAAAAATAATATTGGTTCAACGGGATTTCCTGTGTAGTCAAAATATAAGAAGATGTTGTATGAATATGCTGTGTGACATCGTCTCTTCTCTTAACAGATGCTGTTAATAATGAATTTCCGCAACGAGTGCCTCGGACGTGCGAGCGGTCATCAGGCGAAAGTGTAATAATGAGCAGTTCAACAAAATAAACAACGTAATATGGAGCCTGTTTGTGGTTCTATTGTTGATGTTCATTGTTCGTCTATATTGCTACAATCTGAAACATGGTCATTCTGTTTTGTTATACATGTACCATGTCAACTTAAATTCAATAAAGGGATTTTGATTACTATCTGGGAAGTTCATTCAGCATTTAGGATACTGGTAATACATTCATAATATTTTAATGGACAATAGTATGTAGTGTACAAAGTAATATAGTAAAAAGAAAGTGTGCTTTCTTAGTAATTAGAATAATGCCAAAAGTATAACTTTTGGGATACTATAACAACACTATTAATATATTAATATTGTAATGTTTACATATTTGTAAAATACTCATAATATAGTTCAAATATACTTAAAACACAAAAAAGGTATAATTTAACCTTTTAAAATCCAATCCCCCACTAGGGGGGGGCGGGGGGGGGGGCAGACTGAGCGATTGTTATATAAAACTGTAAATCATAACTTGCTTTATGAAAAAAAGCCCCAAACTGCTGTATTTGGATGTATTGAACACCATCAGTAATATACAAGGGAAATAAATATATGGTTTGGTACATGAGAAAATTAAAATGTCACAGATGCGCGTAAATGTGCCCCAATGCAAATGTTGGAGTCCTCGCCTGAATGTTCTCTGTTCTAAACCCTCTCTAACTTTGTTCTGCTTCACTTTATCAAAGTCAACCTTTGCAGAGAGAATGTTCACATATTGAGCTATGATTTGGGTTAGAGAATGTTCACATATTGAGCTATGATTTGGGTTAGAGAATGTTCACATATTGAGCTATGATTTGGGTTAGAGAATGTTCACATATTGTGCTATGATTTGGGTTAGAGAATGTTCACATATTGAGCTATGATTTGGGTTAGAGAATGTTCATATATTGTGCTATGATTTGGGTTAGAGAATGTTCACATATTGTGCTATGATTTGGGTTAGAGAATGTTCACATATTGAGCTATGATTTGGGTTAGAGAATGTTCATATATTGAGCTATGATTTGGGTTAGAGAATGTTCACATATTGTGCTATGATTTGGGTTAGAGAATGTTCACATATTGAGCTATGATTTGGGTTAGAGAATGTTCATATATTGAGCTATGATTTGGGTTAGAGAATGTTCACATATTGTGCTATGATTTGGGTTAGTGAATGTTCACATATTGAGCTATGATTTGGGTTAGAGAATGTTCACATATTGTGCTATGATTTGGGTTAGAGAATGTTCACATATTGTGCTATGATTTGGGTTAGTGAATGTTCATATATTGAGCTATGATTTGGGTTAGAGAATGTTCACATATTGTGCTATGATTTGGGTTAGAGAATGTTCACATATTGAGCTATGATTTGGGTTAGAGAATGTTCATATATTGAGCTATGATTTGGGTTAGAGAATGTTCACATATTGTGCTATGATTTGGGTTAGTGAATGTTCACATATTGAGCTATGATTTGGGTTAGAGAATGTTCACATATTGTGCTATGATTTGGGTTAGAGAATGTTCACATATTGTGCTATGATTTGGGTTAGTGAATGTTCACATATTGAGCTATGATTTGGGTTAGAGAATGTTCACATATTGAGCTATGATTTGGGTTAGTGAATGTTCACATATTGAGCTATGATTTGGGTTAGAGTTGAACCTTACAGCTGCATCATTTCAAAGAAATAAACATCCTGAAAGTGATTTTTTTATAGGCGGACCTGAAACCTTTTCATGTTTTTCTGTGTGGCAGTGCACATGCACACACACACACAGAGGCGGTCTTTACATAGAGGCATAGGTAGGCGGCTGCTTGGGGCCCCCTACCAGTGGTCGTAGTAGGGGGGCCCCCAACCAACCTAAAAAATAAAAATAAAATAAAAAGCCCCTTATCATCGACAACGCTTCAAAAGCATGGTCAATTGTATTAATATTCTTAAGAAATACGTTGAAACGTTGAAGTAGTAGTTAAAATGTCCAGTTCATGGTTATTTGTCGTGTCCCTACACCCCCTACTTTCACAATGAAATGGACTAGTCCGTAAAGGTGCGCGGCGCGAAAGATAAACACACAGTGACAGGAGGACTGGAAATGACACAGAGACGATTCAGAAGCAAGACAAGAATAAAAGCAAAAATGAAACTAAGTTATCCAAGAGGCTCAATTAAAAGAAAAAAAAAGAAAAGACGACGATAAATATTTAGAAACGCTGCCAAAGATGACACACTTTTTTACGGCTAATGCGGATACAGGCAGGAACGTCCAAAGCGTTGAACATGCCACTACAGCGGCAGCTGGCTGTGAGGTGGCGCTGGGTGCCGAGGAGCCGGGGCCGGGCTGGCCATGGGACACCGGAGTTGAGGCCGGCCCACCTCCATCATCAAACGGCCCTCCCTCTGACATCGCCGGCCACGACCATGTTCAAAGGCCCACAGAACACGTTAAATTTACTACAATACGTGAACCCGCGATCACTAACCGAATTTATAGTACTCGTCGCGATCTATACTCTCACTCATGGTGTCAACACCCAGCATGCAACACTACTGATCGCGATCTGTATTCACACATGGTTTGGATGTTGCTTGCAGGTTTTCAGAGCTTTTTGCCGATTTCAGGATATTCTGCCTTGATTTAAATCCAGAACACCGGCACTCCAGCAGAGTTGAAACGGACATTTAAGTTTCATTTTCGGGGTCACGTTATCACGTGACCTCTTGGCATGTGTCAAGCCTAAGAGGCTCAGACGCACAGACGGATGTATCCGGTCACTCTTCAAAATAAAACATATTTTTCGATATATATATATATATATATATATATATATATATATATTTTTCTTTCATTCTTTCTATGCGGCCCGGTACCAAGGGGACGTTGCGTCACTCGCTCGCAGACAAAGCCGTTTTTGAGCGTGATTCGACAGCATGGCACCAACACGTAAATCCTTTAAAGGAGTATACTGATATTGTTTTTATTACCAGATGACTATAATGCACCTGGGCCGGCAGAGTCAGTTTAGGTTATGCTACTTAACTTATTGTTGTGTTATGCACCTTCACACACACACACACACACACACACACACACACACCTGATACCACTGATGTTCACACCCCATCGTAAATTCTGTTCTACAATATAGTTCTTACTAATTCTAAATTTTATTTCATGTGTCCATCAAGGCAACATGATTTTTCCCCCCATGTCCGCCCCTGCGAGGAGCGAGGAGCGATCGTCCGAAAAGGTCCCATACACATTTGTGTGCTAGAATTCCCCAAAAATCGGAGATTTACCAGTAATAATTACTGCTTTCAAATGAAAAACGGGGACGTTTTTTTTTCTCCCTTACTTCCCTGTAGATTAGCTTTACCTGCCTATCCACCATTCAATCGGTAAAATCTTTTTCCGTTCTCTTTTAAAGATCGGATGGGGGGGCCCCATACATACCTTCGCCTTGGGCCCCCAATTTGCTAAATCCGCCAAATCTCTCTCACACACACACACACACACCCCCGCACCCGCTTTGTCACCTTGTGTTCTTGTATATGTAGCATAGTGGGGACCAGATGATCAAGCAGAAACCTTTGCAGCAAATGTTGTGTAGAGTTTATCTTGAATAAATACATTCACTAAGACAACAGAGTCTGACAAGAGTGTTTTTATGCTTCACTCCACATATACTGCAGCTTTATGCATTTAATGAGGACATCCTCATGGCACCTTGAACTTTGATCCTCTTGCTCATATAACTGCTGTGCAAAAGGATTGTGGTTCAGAACAGCCAGGAAAGCGTGTCATTGTGATGTCATTCATACGTCATTTGGTGAGAGAGCTGATTTTATCTTGTATTTTATTTGTTTTTATATCTGAACGAGATTCTCTCATGCAACATTATTTGTTCATAGAACACAGGTTCATACTCAGAAAAAGCTTTTCAAACAGGCCACTAAACAGTCTCAGCTTTGGTCACTAGAGGGCAGCAGAGGTCTTTCCTTAAAAAATAAATCGTTCAGAATATTTCAACAAACTTGCCCCATGAGAGTCAAACATTCTGCTTTTGTCACTACATATTCTCCATCAGCTATAATCAGTCAGGGTGAACAAAACTAACTTTTATAATAATAAAGGCGGAACGTAAATACTAAAGGACCACAGGATGACTGCAGCTTTCAGAACAATAAGACACCTGCACGATCACTTGGTCAAGACCAAGGTCAGACTACTGTTGACCTCAGAAGCTCAAGGTCATAGGATTTATTCAAGCATAAAACTTGATTGCACAGTTAATGGAATCATGGGTGGATTATGAGACAATTGGCCCCTACATATCCCACCACCTCTCCTTAGGAACACAGACTGTATAGGTGTTTATTCTTTTTATCTCTATTTATTTTGAGTCTCTTGAACTGGTGTCTTTTATACAGGCATGAAAACGGGTCAGGGGTGAAAAAGGTGAGAAGGATATTACCCCTCTAGGGGGGTCCGGGGGCATGCTCCCCCGTAAGAAAAATGTAAATATTCCATATTTTAAAGCATCAATCTGATGCATTTTGAGATGCTTTTTTTTGCCAACCTGGGGAGAGCTGGAGAAACTTAACTTCAGCCATGAGTCAAACATTATTATGGCCTCCTTACTAAGTATTATGCAAGCCATTTCATGCCAGCCTGTCACTGGGTCTAACATTTACAGTATATGAGGCACAACGTGGTAAGGGCACCACAAATGGCTTAATGCATAACCCCCACAAGAGATGGTGGACATGCTGTAACTTAACTTGTCTACTCTTCCATCATGATTGACAGCCAATACAATGTTATGTAATTCATAATAATAGTAATACATTTTATTGGCAAAGATAACAATTTACATTACAGTTCGTAATACTCTCAGAACCAGATAATTTTTTCTTCTTTGCCTGAACCACCAGTGTCTCCATGGCCCACTTTCGCTGTTTTGCCACATGTCTCAGACTCGCCCTTTTCTCTTCTTCAGCATTCTGTTTCTTGGCCTGCTGAGCACTGCCAGATGCTTGGGAGCCATACTTGCTCTGCTGCTGCTGCTTTTCTTTCTGATTCATCTTCTGCTGGCGTTTGTATGTGGCTGCTGCAGAGTTGATGTTCTTGCATAGTGTTCTGTCCACCTCCCCAAACTTCACATCGTCCCTTCTGAAGAGCTGCATGGCTGTCTTCCCCCTGGACTGCAGGGTGTACTTGACCGTCTGGATTGCATTAAATGTTGGTACATTCATGTTGCCACTCCTTTGGTCAATTACATCATTCATCAAACTAAAAGATGACTCAACTCTTGGTCCGTGAAAGACGGAGAGGCAACATTTAACCATTGCACTCAGGGAGGGGTACTTATCTGGCTGGTCAAAGACATGACCCCACCACTCCACAATGCTCTCTCCCTCCTTGAAACTGGGGCTGGTCAGGTCAACATTGAACCGCACAAGTTCTCTCTGGATGTCCTGGTCTGCTGGCAAGAGGTGCCTCAGCATACCACTCAGCCTGCCAAGAAATGGATGAGAATTTGAAATCAGTGTAAGGACACGAGGTAAAAAAAAAAAAAATTTAGACTAATTTTTACCAGCGTACTTTGAAGTCAAAATGCGTATCCGCTACGCAAATTGCGTACAGGTTGGCAGGTCTGCTTATTGATAGAACGGTGGACCACTTTACCTTCTGCCTTGTCAGTCCCCTCACCTCAAAATCTACCTCCTCAAAAACGGTAGCGTTAGCTAATAATTTTCCACCAGAGCTTTAGCTAGCTGGCTAACGTTGCGTTCTCTCCTGCTGTGTTCAATGACTCAATTCATCAAGCTGTAGCTAACATTAGCTAAGTCTATGTCAACAGAGCTTAGATAGGGTCCTCTTTTTCCCGGACATGTCCTCTTTTCGAGACCTAAAAAAAGCGTCCGGCAGGGATTCCAAAAACGTCCGGGATTTTGCTATGTGCGGGAAAATAGTTATTACCCCCTTACAAGTTTTGGAAATGGTATCTCCCTCACGTTCCACCTTCTTGCGCAAGCTCTGACTGTAGAGAGAACTGTCATTGGTCGACCAATCTCAACGTAAATGTAAGTTCACGGCATGCTACACACTACTGCTACCCCCCGCCCCCCGGAACGAAGTGTCCTCTTTTTCACAAAATCTGGTCACCCTAGCTTAGATATACCAGAAAATATTTATATTATTGAAACCATCACTCACCAAATTCAGTCAGGTAAATCGCCGAGGCCAGGCGTGCTTTCAGCTTCTGATGGTGGTCTGCACTGGTGATGCAAGGCCCTTTGCGTTAATATTTCCATGCACTCGCGCTCCCTTCTGTCACGCGCACCTGTTCGCAGTTCACTGAATATAAATACCCCCGCCCCAAAAAAAATTCTCATAGAATCTACACGATTCACGTAGGTCACCTATTTTGGTTTCAAAACGGCGAATTTCGCCGAAAGGTGAGGGATTTTCATGTCTGTTTATAACGGTTAAATGTGAGAACCCAAGTGTTACGCCTCGAGGACACATAGGAGAACAGGACTCTATTGCACAACCAGACAGCAAGATAATGTGCAGAAAAACAGTCTTTTCTTAGCAGCAGTTCAGTACACGTGGAGTCAGTACAGGCAAACAAACAGACAGGAATGAGGAAGAAACGTGTGGAGAAACATACAGGCAGAGAGGAAGTGGACAAAGTAGCCAGAGAGCTGAAGAACGTGAGGGAACTGGACAGGAAGTAAGCAGGAAAACAGGCAGAACCTCTCCGATGGGCAGAAGGATGAACTAACCTGCAGAACGGGCAGGATGGTGACCAGGTGAAAAATAAATATGATTAAGTATATTTCATCTTAGCATACTTCTGTGTGTTAGGAGGACTCAGCAAAATAAGCTTTTCATTGTACAGAGTAACTGTCTGTTATCTGTGCATATGACATTAAAAATATCTTGAATATACTTGAAGCCCTACTAATCAGTGCTATTTTGGAACAACTTATTTTATACTTAATATGTTTTAGTTGTGATTAAATAGTAGTTAAGCACAACTTGAAGTGTATTTAGTATATTTCTTTGTGCTAAATTTGTACAACTTAAGGAATACTTAATACAATTTAAGTATATGACTGTATGTGCTAATATACATGCCGATAGCTCACTTAAATTATATATTTTTTGGTGTTTTAAGTATATTTGAAATATATTATGAATATTTTACAAATATGTAAACATTACAATATTAATATATTCATATTGTAGTATACCAAAGTATAACTTTTGATATACTAATTTGTTGAACTGCTCATTATTACACTTTCGCCTGATGACCGCTCGCACGTCCGAGGAAATTCTTTATTAACAGCATCTGCTAAGAGAAGAGACGATGTCACACAGCATATTCATACAACATCTTCCTATATTTTGACTACACAGGAAATCCTGTTGAACCAATATTATTTTTTGCACAGTAAATCAGGATTAACATTGAGGAACTATATCAATATGACATGCCAATATTCCTACCAGTGCAGGTCTAACATATATTTCATCACTAGTGTGATCCTGCTGCTTTATAAATCACAGAAGCTTTAAATTGTCTACAATACAACTCAAAGTCAAACAAAACACAGATCATTGGATGCACACAAACATGTCAATACTTAGGGAACACTACGACACACTGATTTTAACAACACTGGACTCTATCCCCCCCTTTTCCCCAGGCAGCACTTGATAAGGCTATCCAGTGTGGGAGGGCGCGATACCATCGGAAGCTGACCCCCTCCTCCATCAACACACTGCGGGACTTCATCTCTAGGGTCCCGCCTGGGGAGGGGGTCCCCCCTCCTCCTCCTCCTCTTGCTCCCTCCTTCTCCACCGACGACTTTCCCCCACTCCCAGTACCACTTAAACCAACCCCCCCGCTAACCCACCGCTTTCAACCTTCTCCTTCTCCCTCCCCCTCACCCGCTAGCTCCCCCCTGCTGATTATCAATTCCACTACCTCCCCCTCCTCACTTCCTACTTCCCAACCTCCCTCCCTCCCTGCTCCCCCTACCTTATTACGCACCTCCCCCTTCCCTCCACCTGCTACTTCCCCTTCATTGATCCTTAACTACACTTCCTTACCTTCCATAATTCCCTTCCCCACACCTCCTTCCCATCCAGTCCCCCTCAACCCAGTCACACTAATAGCAGCCCAATTACCAAGACGCAACCCAACCCGTGAAGTAAGAGTGGAGCTCCATCAGCTCCCTCAGGAACAAACACAACATCTACTGACTTCACCGACTGGACCAACCACTGTCTCACCACCCAAACAGCAGAGTGAGCAATCACGGAGGACCGTTGAGCCCATTAACACCAGAGCGAGCGCTAAAGTGGGCAACAAAGTCATGATGATGAAGGGAACTATAAAAAGCGAAAAGCAGACTTCATCCCCAATATCTGAGTTGCCTACTTCAAACCCCAACAGGAGCTCAACGGCACCCCTTGGCTCACCGAACTGGCCAGAACCTCACAGACACCAGAACACATTTAGGAAGCTTCAAGACTGGACACTGACAATTCGCAAGACAACCCTGATCATAGGGGACTGTAACTTATCACGCATCCCAGCATTCACACACCCACACATACAAGTAGATAGTTACCCTGGAGCAACCATTTTTCACCTGACAACAATACTTAAGAAACTCACCCCTCAAGTAACACCATTACATGTCATACTTTCAATAGGCCTCAACAACTGTCTGGCAGAAAATCACCTCACAACCATCCACAAAACAATTACAAGCACTGTGGCGTACAAGCCAAATCACCTTCCCTAACGCAACCCTCTACATTCCGGTCATCAACTTTTCCTCCAAAAAACAAAATCTACTCACACAACTCAACACCCTCATTTCTAACAAGTATAACTACATCCCTGAAATTAACCAACTTCTCTTCCATGTTAACCCCAAGGACAACATTCACTGGACAGCAGAAACGGCCGGGACGTTGTTCGGGTACTGGAAGCAACATTTAAACATGTAATTGGGGAGGAAAGTGACCTTACACCTCCCCTAAACTCCAACATCACTAACCTCTGTTCCGCCTTCTCCCTCACGGCCGCACAGCGGGAGATACTGGAGAAAGGACTCACCTTCATCCCGACACCGAAACCCCCCACCCGGCCAGAGCTCAGCCCCCCCTCCACGTCTT
>JBAMJR010000184.1:510000-987500 GCA_038501785.1 Myoxocephalus aenaeus
TCAAATGACAAAGAAAATTGTTTTATACAGTGTGTATTTTCATGTAAGTTTTCTGGTTAAAAAAAATGTCAGAAGGAACTATTGGCCCCCGGGCATCTTCACTTTATCAAATTTGGCCCTCTTTGCAAAAAGTTTGGACACCCCTGGTTTAGATCATTCAGTGTCCACAGTCCCAGTCCAAGAGGGCCAACCTCAAAGAGAAATCTGAGTACCATCCGATAGATGTAAAGGAAACGTATATTCTCAACTTTCAAACACCTGAACTATTTTGTAACTCCTAAGTACATTTTTCTTTCTTCCAGGTGACAGAACCGCTGGAATTGGTTGGTATGGACCTTGTGGGAAAACTCACAGAAACAGATGGTGGCAATTAGTACATATGTGTAATGGTTGATTATTTCACCAAATGGGCCGAGGCATACCCACTAAAGAGAAAAACAGCAGAAGAGGTCACCATGTAAGGGCCGGTTAATTGTGTGTGTCTCCTAATTGTCATTCCCTGCACCTGCCCTCAGCCACTCCCATGTGTCCCCCGATTGTGATTCCCTTCACCTGTGTTTCCCCTCCCCTCTATATACTCCCCCGCTTTCCCTTGTCCCCTGTCAGTCTGTCTTTGTTTCTGGTCCTTGTTGTTCGTCACCTCTGTGAGCCTGTTGAATCTTGCAGTGCCTATTTTTATTTTTTTTGATAGTAAAGTATGTTTTGGATTTTTTTTCTCCTCAAATCTGCCTCCGTCTCCTTGCTCTGCGCCTGAGTCTCCGTTATCACACCCGGGTCTTGACACACCAGTTGTATTCTTGATTTCTTTTACAAATTTGGTGCACCCAAAAGACTGCTAACAGACCAGGGCTCTGAGTTTCACAATAAGGTATAATGATTATGTATTATGAAACCCCAATATGTAGGCTTACTGCTGAGCATACCCATTTCATGTTTAACCAAATGAGTATTTCCAGGTCAACTCTGGCCTGTGTGAGAGGCTGGGCATCGAGAGAAGCCTGTGCTCTCCTTATCACCCTCAGACCAATGGCCTTGTGGAAAAGCTCAATGGCACAATACAGAGATAGGTTTTGTATTCAATACGTACATGAATTTGAGCACTTCATAGAACAACAAACTGGTGGCAGAGAACCCCACCCAATGGGACACTGTTCTACAACCTACCATGTTTGCTCTTCGAACAAAGAAGCAGCTGACCACCAAATACAGTCTCTATTTTCTGATGTTCGGGAGGGAGGCACGGTATCCGTCGGAGGTGCCGAAGGAGTAGGAGGTAAGAATCTGTAATGTTCTCATACTTTCTTAAAAGCTTGAATTTGGATCATCCATTTCCCCATTCTCAAACTGGTTTGTGGCAGGTTACAGAAGATAAAGTCTGCGGCCTGGTTCATAGGGAGGAACAACAAAAACAAACTGATGTATTCCGTCAAGTTCAAGACAACATGAAGAAAAGCCAGGACAAAGTCCAAAAAAGAAAAAACGAAAGTGGCCAGGAGGACCACTTCAAAGTGGGGGATGAGGTGCTCCGAAAGAATATTCGGCAGGAGCAGAGGTAAGGGGGCAAGCTGGAGCGAGATATGTTGGGACCCTTGGTGATAACTGCCCTGGAAGGCAAAAATGCTACCCTGGCCACGCTTAAGGGCAAGAGAAGCATCCAAACTAACATTGATCACCTCACCCATTATTTGCAGCCAGAGGAGAGGATCCCAGCCAAACTGAAAAAAAAACTGTTGGATCCTTCTCCTCTGGCAGGTCCATCACACACCCACACATCACGATTGCCGCTTTCAGAAGAAGCATCCGTCGACTGAAAGGCCCACAAAACGGCCAACGAAATGTGTAAGTAAACTGAAAATAGCTGAGATAACATTGCTTTGTTTTACAGTAATCGAAGAGATATGGACAGGGAGGAGAAGAAAGACATTGTGGTCCAGGATTGGGCCATACAAAATCTTTTCTGAAGATCTCAGGGTCTTGGCCCCAAGACAGCTGTTGGAGGGAGAGGTACTTTAAAAAATAAGAACATTGAACTAATGATTTCTGTTTAGATTGACGACAAGTTACTGTTTTACTCATAGATCATGAATGCATACCTCACAATGGTGGGAAGAAAGGCAAACGCCCAAATAATTGACTCCTATGCCATGACGGCTCTCTGGGAGGGGAACACATGTCATTTAAGGTGTGTGTGTGTGTGTTTTAAATTGTGTTTTCAGTTGGATCTTACAAAGACTGATGTGGCAGCTGGAGCCGTTTGTAGTGGGGGACACTGGACACTCATTGTAAGTAATCTTAAATGTTCCGATCTAGACTCATTCATGATACCATTTGATGTATGAAGGGTTGGCTGCAATTATCATTTGCATTTCTATAGATCATATATCTTAAGGAGAGGAGGTCCCTGTACCCATTTGGGGCCACAGAGGACAAAATAAAAAAATGCAAAGATGTAACAAGGTGAGTGAGGTATCAGCTTAAGTGTGTGTAAATAAATAATGCTTATTTAAGGAAGACTTCTCGTAAAATAATTGTCCTTGTGACTACTGCTCAAGAGGATCCTTATTTCTTTAAACATCATTAATCATATCCTAAATGTCTTTTCCGTGGGCTTATGTTTATAATAATGGCCAACTGTAAGCAATCTGTGATGTCATTGTAGAGCACTGATCCGGAAACTTATCCGGCAATTGGGAGATGGGCATGTGGCACTATCGCCCACCCAAAGCAGCAGGACGGCACATCATGCGGTGTGCTTTTTTGCAAGGTAACAGTTATAATCTCTAAGGGTATCTGTAATTTGAAAATAAGGAATCACATTTCAATGTATCAGGACTTTTTAGCTTGCAGAGCAGATATTACTGCGGAAAGAAGTAGTGTTCCCTGTGGACCATGAGGGGGTGGCCAGGATGAGGCTGGACATTGCCGTGTCCCTTCTGGATAATTCAGGTACACAACAGGAATACTTTAATGTTGTGTCCGTATCGGCAGTAAAACGTTAATGGCTGTATTATTTTCACAGATGACCTATCTGAAATGTGTAGGGCTTGTGGAGAGGTCAGCTCAGGGGCTGACAGATGAGTGATAAGTATAAATATTTAGATTCTGATGAACAACTTCTGGCTGGAAGACTGGGATGCACCTTACCGCTACATCACCGGGTGAACACTTACAATCTCACAGCTACTGAAAATGTGTAGTTTATGCCACCTGCATCACTTTTCATTTTCGGTGGACACTGGAGCAGCTGAAGGAACACAAACGCCACAGCTAAGATTTACACCCAGTATCAGAGATGCATTCAGTTATAATGGACTGCCTCATGAAGTTTAAAATGGTCCATTTGACATCTGGATGAGTTATGTGAACCAGACCAAATGTAAGAAAATACTTAAAGGGCAATATTGTACACTTTCAGATTGAGTGCACAACATGCATGTTCTGGTACCACATGAGATGTGTTGGCTATCCCTCAACAGACCAGGACTACAATTGTCCTGGATGCAGTTGCTGAGGAAACTCAAGCTGCTGATCCAGTCCTCCACTGCAATAATCCAGTCTGTTGCTGTCCCTCAGGTTTCTTCCCTTTTTTCCCCCCCTGTGAAAGGGTTTTTACGAGGGGAGTTTTTCCTGATCCGATGTGAGGGACAGGGATGTTATGTGTACAGATTGTAAAGCCTTCAGAGGCAAACTTGTATTTGTGATGTTGGGCTATATAAAATAAACTGAATTGAACATCGATCACTGTGTGGCTTGAATTCAAGCTGCACAGGAACAGACCACAACGGAAGATATATTGTTTTACTAAAAAATGTATTGCACATTTCTTGTGTACACATACTTGGTCAATAAAGGAGAATCTGAATTATCATCATTACTGTCTTTCCCCTCTGTCAAGTCTAGCTACTACAAACCAGAAGTAGCATTGCATATATGTCTACAATTTTTAATTACTTCTATACACTGGTTATGTTTAATGCACAAATTACTCGTTTACTTATTGAAATGGTTATATGTATTTCTCTACATATAGTTTAGCATTACACACATACATTTTTAACAACTCCTGTAGTTCTATTTCTTAAACTAATTTACAATAGCAACTGTAACGTTCAACCATATCCCCACGGAGATCATAAAGGAATATCTCTAGATGATGCCGTTTTGCGTCAAACATGTGCAGTTGTACTTTTGAACTACAAAGATTTGTATCGGTTCAGTTCGATGCTTTTGTGCTTCAACACTTCAGCAGATCGTTTCTGTATTTTGAGCAATGTTTCCCAAATTATTGAGCTTTCAGCATTGTGATGTTTTTCCAGCAGGAAATGCATTTTCTTGTTAGTGTCGCCCTTTTCACTAGTGGCATTGTGTAACTGTGTTCCCTCTAAGGCAGTGGTTCTCAACCCTATTTTCAGTTACGTACCCCCTGTGAAATATGTTTTCAGCCAAGTACCCCCTGACCAGTGCAAAGCATTTTTTTTGAAAAAAAGATGTATATTTTATTGAATATTTATTAGGTAACCATTTTTAGATGAATGCTAATTTTAATTTTTTTACTAATCTCACGTACCCTCTGGAGTACCTTCACATACCGCCAGGGGTACACTTACCCCCATTTGAGAACCACTGCTCTAAGGCTTAATGGTAGTTCTGAATTGTCAAGAGTCGGACATGACCAGCGGTTCGACTCAAACCAGACAAAGTGATATTTTCGTTATGAAGCTGGAATGACTTCGTAATGATGCTTTCGCAATCGTAAAGGAATGATCCAGCAAGCCGCTCGCTCCATGGTAATGTTTCAAACGACACACTAACCCCTGTGTGTAGTTATTCTAAGTCGGTCCCAATAACAAAAACGGAGTTAACAGTCATGTTTTATCCGAATAAATGCGTGCTGCACAGGGTAGAATGTCGTTATGATGATAGAGATGCATGTCCGTAGTCTTTAATATAAAACAGTCGCGGTGTGAGACAGCACACTGTTGTCACAAGTTAATCTGAGCGGATCAGTTTCCCACAGCTGACAGTAGCGATAGATCTGTGTGGAAACACATCTGCACATTTCACTTACACACTGTATGAAGACTAACTACACTGGTCTCATGTCGACTTGACGTCTGATAACGATGTATGACTTACATATCAGACGGACAACAGGAGCGTTTTATCTAGTTTTTATTGACGTTAGCAGCATATTGAACAGGCATCAACAGAGTCACCTACTTTTTCGTTCACTCTTGTCCGCACACAGCCTCACTAACAGGTAGGGAATTTCACAGTAAACTGTTCTGTTTATAGACTTTAAAAAGATACACTAATGCCGTGTTCATGCCGAAAAGTTGCGCCGCGTTTACAGCTTCAGTTTACTCACGAGGGTGTTCACACCAAACCTAAAAAAAAAAAAAAAAAATGTAAATCATCGCTTGGATAATTTAGATGAAGTTTTGCTTCCAACTTTTCCGTTTATACATTTAAATAACAAGGATTTTTGTTTAGGAGTTTAGTGTAATGCTATTGGGCTTAAACACTTTTCAGCAGGTAGTTTCCCTTTTCTGTAGTTTCAGCTACACTGTAAAATGTAATTGCTGACCTTACTTAAAAAAAAAAAACTGTGAGCTTAACTCATTTGTTGACCATACTTGATGAAACTTGGTAAAGCACACTTTCTGGTGAGTAAAGTTGATAAACTTATCATCTCAAGTAACCTTTATTTAAAATAATGAGTAAGGCGGGACCATCGGCGAACATCGGCTGCACTCGGAAGCACTCGGCGGCGCATCCGCAGTTGACCACTGAAGACGTTCTTTTCATGACGCGTAATGGCGGATCAGCGGGAAGAAAGCGCCACTGTCTAAGTTAGTTGAAGGTAAGGTCCAGCTTCATAATAACATGTTACCGTTCATCTATTTAGTAAACTTAGTCGTCCCTTTGCCATATTCTTCATCGGTTAGCGAGTGGTAAGAGGTTAACTGTATGTCTTCGATTTCGAAAGCTAACGTTTAAGCTAGCTAGACCGTCAAGTACATGTGTAACTAATACTTCTAGAATAGCTTACGCTTAAATATAACGGCAACTTGCCTTTCAGCAAACACAGCGTGCTTATAGCTGGTGCAATGATAATAATGTCAATCTTTCAGAGCCACTCTTGAATTCGGTAAGCATCTCTTTTTTTGAATGTTCGTGTCCATAGCTTTTACAACCGCTAGCTAACGGTGCAGTAACATGTGACTGTCACAGAAGGGACCTTGTCTGGAAACAAGTCAAAATTCGAAACTGGTTTATCCGTTTACCAATTTAGAAGTAATGTACAGTGCACTTAACATATAGCGTCACGTTTCATGTATTACTTTTGATGAAAACGAAGGATTTTTTTAATGGCAGACGACGGGAGTGGTTTTTATTAACCGTGGTCGTCTGACTCACGTGGACTAAACGCACCGTCTTACGGGAGTCACACGTTACTGACATTTAATGAAGATTAAATGTAATGTTAGGTTAAACTGAACGAGGGATAATTCAACAACAACTGTATGATGGCGGACCTCTTGGCCACAGCGAGAGTGGCACCGTGTCCCAACAGCAAGTGTTACTGTATGTTTTGTAAAAAGAACGTCTTATATTGTGATATTTACTGGATATGACATACAATATAACCAATAGCAAGTAGAAAACATTCTCCATTCCTATCTCCCTCCAGTCAATTTGTGACATCAATGTATGGATGAGTAATTTAGTAGTTTTAAAATTACAAAACAAAAACCTATAAATAAGAGAAAAACACACACAGTATTACTATTTCTAATCCTATTTGCCTGTAAATATGGGTGCAGAAAAATGAGTGAAACTTGCTGTGCACTAAGTTTTAAAGTCTTGAAATCTTGCATTAAACTAATGGATAGTTAGCCGTAAACATGCGCCCTGACAAGGAGTTATTTGCAGTTTGACTAATTGCTTTTGTTTCTTTTGTAGGCTTCGCTGAAACCTTGCAATGAATTGGAAGTGTAAGTACTGCTTATTTTCTTCCGAAAAGAGGACTCAACTATTCAAGCACTACCGCTTAAAACATGGATCTCTATGCCAGATTGACTTCAATTCCAAGCCTCCACACAGATTGTCTGTGTTCGTTAAAGTCATTTAATGCCCTCAAAGTGCATTTGACACGAATTCACTCCCGTAACGATCATGATGGGCAGATGAGTGGAGCTGATGAAATCCCTGTGATATTTCATTGTCCTCTTTGCAATTTTGTCGAGCCCTGCACCGAACAACTTTTTTTATCCCACTTGCGCCAACATCTGAAAAAACAGGAAACGGTTCAGTGTCCATATAAAAACTGCACTTTTGGGAGCAATGTCTACTCAACATTTAATGCTCATAAATGTAAACAACATGGGCTTCCTAGTCAGAAGCAGTTGAAGTCTGACATTGCCATGCACATAACGCCTCACAATTCAGATCTAGATGTGGCACAAGATGTACCAGAAAATGAATCTTTTTCCAAAGAACCTCTGGATTTTTCCCAAGAGGAAGAGGCTGAAATTGAAAATTTGGATCATTTACAGACTCAAGTGGAGCATAATTTAGCCTCACTCTTTCTTAAACTGCAGGCAGTCTTGCACATATCTGACATGGCTGTACAAGAGGTAATACAACAACTGAATCAAATTGTCCTTCTCACAGAGCCCCTTTTGCATAATGCCATTCAGCAAATTCTCAATAAACATGGCGTTAGTGACACAGATTCAGTTGTGAGAGATTGTTAATGCAGTCAAAGAGAATAACCTGTTCTTGCAGATGACTGATGCTGGCAAGGCACTTTCTACGGCCAGTAAAAGAACATCATATTTTTAGAAAGAATTTCCGATGGTCATGCCAGTTGAATATAGGCTTGAAAAAGAATCAGTCACTCACTTAAGTGCCAATTCTGAAAAAAAACTATTAGCTTTTGCAACCATTCAATGACTCAAATGATGACTCAATCATAGCAGTATTTACTCATCATCTTTTTTCACTTTATTATTGAAGAATATCAGAATCTAGCTTTGTCTCTTCAATGCTTCGATTGGTTGAATGTGTGGAGCCTTGTTTTGATGTGAGGCACAAATATAACCATTGTGTGTTCTACCATAGAATACAAACTGACATTGGCAATTGTGTTTATTATGCTTTTATCATTGTTAGGACTGCGATGACCATCCGGACATGTCCCACACCTCCCTGGGGATCCTGACGGTGATTGCAGAAGACACTCCGGCCTCTCCTCACTCGCTGCACCTGGAGTCTACAGCTACTGCAATTGTTTTGGAAGGAACAGTAGTGATGGGGAACCGTGACAATCTTCCGCATGCCATGTGCCTACTCTTCGGGCTTATTTACGCCCTGAATTTGGAGTACCCACAACAACTGAGGAACACCTTTGAGTTTATTCAAAGAGTGCTTCTCTCACTTGGACCAAAAACCTAAACTACAATCACTTAAGAATCTACTGATGCAGTAGCGACTGACTTCGCGACTGTCTTCGCTATGTGCATGGTAAGTGACATGCCGGGTCAGACCCGAGAACTTTATGCTTCCATCTCCAATGGAATAGTATGGTTTAAAAAAAAGTTATGTTTGTTGTTTTTTTAGTCATGTAGTCCGGTTCGACTATTCAACCCTGTCTCCTAAAAATTACGTTTTCCCCAGAACTAACACAAATTCACAATGCTGTCTGCACCCGTTTTACTTTTGTTTGCATCTTCCATGAGGATAATCTCAGGGGCAGGTAAATTATCAAAGAAATACAATCTAATTAATTGATTAGATTTTGCATTTTTGGTGTTTTCTTTTGAAGAAATCAATGAAGTTTGTAGTTCAGCTTACTTGAGGATTTTAAGGCAATCGGTTTCCTGATTATTTCCTAGTAATGTGAATGCTTGTACTTGTAAAGTTAACTTTCTTATTAGTACGGCTTACTTAATATAACTCAGATCTTTAAGTGGTGTGAATTGACTATTGTCAACATAATGAATGATTTTAAGTTAACTTCACTCAGATCCATAAGTTGTCTTAATTTACATTTTATAGTTAACTTAATTAATAATTTTGCGTAAACTATACTAATATTTACTGCAATTACATGTGTTGCCATTACTCTGTTATTTTCAGCTTTAAGAACTTAAAATTATTGAGCTACTTTACTTTTTTTTTTTAATTGTGAGGCAATCGGTTTCCTGACTTTTTTCAAGTAAAGTCAACTTATTACATTTTACAGTGTATTTATTCAAATATTTCAGCTTCAGGCTTACAGCATTCCTACACATTTTCAGCAGGAAATGCATTTTCTAGTTTAAAAAGGTTTTCAATGTAATTCCTAGACGGGGAACTTTATTACCAGTGCCGACGCAAACAAGATGAGCAGAGGCATCATCTAGCAAAAGTAGTGCTGACTCCAGAGGAGGCAAATAACATATTTGTGGAGTTCCACGACAGTGCCATTGTGGCTCACTGCGGTGTTGACAAAACCCTAGATGCCATTCTCAAACATTATTACTGGCCGGGTATGAAGTCAGACATCCAAAAATGGGTGAGTGTTTTATTGCTCCATGTTTCTGTGGAGCTTAATATTTACATATTCAATATCAAAGTGTTTAAAAAAAAAAAAAATCTAATTTTATTAGATTGCCCACTGTGATGCCTGACCGAAGAAGAGGATCTCTGTCAAGGATAAAATGCAATACAAACCCATAGAGGTGAATACACATTCAAGTCAACATGCAAGGAAGTCTTGTTGTTTAGCTTTGGTTTGCATTCTAAAAAGGTGACTGAGCCCTTTGAGTTGATCGGAATGGATCTAGTGGGCAAGCTTAACGATGGCTACGTCTACATCTGTGAGGGTGGACTATTTAACAAAGTGGCTCGAAGTCTACCCAAGTATGGTGCCCCAAAAAGAATCCTGTCTGACTGTGGCAAAGAATTTGTCCTGCTTGAGTTTCACTTGATTCACTTTCAGGACAACCTCAATGTGTCTGATGATGCGAAGAAAGACAAACTGTGGAAACTCAGGCCATGGCTACAAAGTCTAAGGGAACAGTTGCTTTGCACACCTCCTGAAGAATATCATGCAGTTGTTGAAATCATGGTGCCATTCAAGGGAAAATCTCATTTTAGTGTACAGCGGGCGGCTGTAGACCTACGAATTGCCTTAGCAGCACCGGCAATATCAGTACCTTCTGAAAGGTTGTTTTCAGTGTAAGAGCATTAAAATGAAAAAAATTAAAATTGTGATTAATCGCGAGTTAACTATGACAAATGAGATTAATCGCGATTAAATATTTTAATTGTTTGACAGCACTACTTAAAAGTGACCCATGCAAAGAGCCAGTAATGCTTAAGCCACTGTACTGTGAATTTGTTTTGTTTTAGGTGGGAGTAGACAGTGTACAAGCCCTTTACAAAAAGAGTCTGGAGCTTGACATACAAGATAAAAAGCTTTCAATACAATCCCACAAACAACACATTGCATACAGAAACTTAAAGATGAAGATACTACAACTGGAGGTGGAGAAACTGGAGCATGAGTGTGTGTGTGTTTATTTTTTTTCCAGGAGCGTGAAAAAAAAGGGAATGCTGCAATAAAAAAAAAAATAGACAAAAACACGCCTCTTGTCTTGCCTTGAGGATTCACACTGCATTTATTTTTCCTTAACTGAAAAATTGGTCTGTGATGGCCTCTCTCACAGCTCTACCAGAGGGGTAGTCCAGGGTGATGGGTCAACCACATCAGGGGGTGGGGATGAAGAGGTGGGGCCCTCTCCCTCCTGATGGTTATGATGTTGTGGAGGACACAGCATGCAGCAATAATCCTGCATGCCCGGTCTGGGACCACCCTCAGCCCCCGCAGGCAGGTAAAGCGGGCCTTGATGACCCCGAAGGTCATTTCGACCCTGGTTCTGGAGAGGGCCACATTGAACTGGGTTTGTGGCCCAGCACCAGGGTCAGGATATGGGTCAGCAAGAAGGGCTGGCAGGCATAGCCCCCGTCACCCAGCAGCACTCCATTGAACTGCCCTAAAAGGTTAAAAGAAATGGACTTGAGTGTCACAAAACAGTTTCAGAAAGAATTAAGCTAACATTCAGTGTAAAGTTGCCATACCTTGCTCTAATGTCCTGCACAGAGCTGACTCCCGGAAGATTCGGGAGTCGTGGACAGAATCCTGAATCCTGACTGACCGTGGCAAAGAATTTGTCAACAAAGTGGTATTCCTGTCTTTTTGGTCAAAAAGAAAATTCACCATGGTATTCAAAATAAATGATGCATCTTCTAAATCAGGCCTGGCCAACCTGCGGCTCCCGAGCCACATCATAAAGTTTTTTTTATTTTGCAAATACTTTAGACAGAGAGGTAAAACAGGTTTACCCCTCCAAAAAAAATTGGGATAAATAGTACATTCAGTTGTAAGTCTCTTGGAGGTAGTGTTTGTGTTTTTTTTAATGTGCGTGTTCGCTTCGCTTGAGTTCAATACGGTATTTCACGCGTCGGGGGCTGTCGGGGCAAAATTCTCACAAGAACTCAAATAAATGCCCCGTCAGATATCAAACACATTTGGGGGGAATTGATGACAGAGTCATTTTTATTCTTAAATACTGATGAATGAAGAAAACAATTGGGCTCCAGTAGAAGGGGCACTTTTCCCACTAAGTCCCACTAAGCAACATGCATAGTAAAAGAAAAACGCTATTGTCAATTATTATATTTTTGTTTGTGGACTTGGTTGAACTGAGAGTTTGTGTGTGTGAGACAGTGCACACAATGTTCATTGTTGAAAATGACTGGCCTGTGGTCTTAGTGCTGTAGGAGTCATTTTCTGTCATTATCATGTTGGTGTGTGACATTTACAATAAGTCTGGCTGAGCAGAGGCCTGTGTGTGTGTGGGGAAGGGATGGGGTGATGTTCATGTGTGCCCATGTGTATGATGTGACTCTTTGCGGTAACGCAGTAAAAAATGTGGCACTTAGTCTCTGACTGGTTGGCCAACCCTGTTCTAAATCAACCTCGACTTGTGTGACAAGTTAGGCATTGCCAGAAGCCTCTGTGCTCCCTACCACCCTCAAACAAATGGCTTGGTGGAAAAGCTTAATGGCACCATTCAAGGGTAAAAAAAAAAAAAAAAAAATGACGATAACACATGGAGAATGACTGACTGATTTAAAAAATAAAAATAAAAAAGGGTGCAGGACCACCCTCGTTAATGGGACAAATCATCCGGTGGATGACCACTGACTGTACTACCTGATTAACAATAAGGATGTGTGTAGGCTCACTAAAGACCTCCCAGATGTCTATGCCAAAGTGGAGGATAACATTTCCAAAGGACAGAAAAGGGTACAAATTGGCAAAGGGGGACAAAGTTCTAAGAAAAAGTATTCGGGAGGAACAACGAAAAGGGTCACAAGTCGCAGGAATAATGTCTAATGAATAATGGAAAAGATGCCGGAATTCAACAATGTGAGCACGTCCAGAAACAAAAAGACTTAAAGCATCAGGTGTCAGATAAAACTTGTGCTTTTGATTTTTACCCAATGCGGGTGATGAGAGCTTAGACACCACACACGTACCATGAGGCGGTACGGGAAAGGTGGTTTCGGCCAATGCTACAAAAATCATGGAAAATTGAATCTTAATGAGGCTTTTCCTGATTAAATAAATGTTAAATAAAAAATCTCCCTGAGTGAGAGGCTTCAAGGGCTCGGAATGGTATAAATAGGAATGGGACAGCTCTTTGTGTCATAAGAAGTCACCTTGAAAGAGCCCCAAAACGTGTGGCGTAAAATTTGGGAATGTTTATTTTAAATTAGTTACGTTCTTCGCGGCCAAGAAGGCATCGACTGCCTGATTTGAATGTCTTGCAGGCTCTTGATACACTTTTTTTGGAATATGCATGGGCTTAATTTAATGCGTTTTATGATCCATCTTAAATCCTTAATATTGTGTTTGTGTAAATTTAGGCATTTCATTGCACCCACTACACCAGGCTGAACCGCCATGTACCAGTCCTCAGGCTGTACATACCTGCAAACTTGTCACCTTTCGGCGAAATTCGCCGTTTTTTTTTGGGGGGGGTGGGGGTGGGGGGTCAACTGGCCGCCCAGCGTTTCTGAGATTGGAGTGGGACACGGAAAAAAAGCTGATGTTGTGATCTTCACAACTAGAAGATCTTCAATGTGACGTATCGAGTCTTGGCCAATCAGCGTTAAGATGTCTACAGCAGCTTCATTTCCCTCCCACCAGTTTTTTTTTTTTTTTTTTTTTTTTAAATGGCAAGCTAGTCAGCTTGCTATCACGTTAGCTAACGTTGTTGGGAGAGACGGCGAGTCCGTGGCAGCGTGTGGCGTCAGCCAGGAGAGCGGAGAGTCAGCGACACTGGCAGTTCTACCTACCGACACCTGACTACATACAAGGAGAGGACAAGTGGAGATTTTAACCAACTTTTATTTTAATTAAAAAACAAGTGGCCGAAATGAGTTTCCTCCGTAGGGTGGCCGGGCTCCTGTTTATATTTAAGATCTACGTGTAGAAAGTATCCTCCAGTTAATTATAATCTATATAGTTATGCGGTTATAATCACTGTCACACAGAGAGGTGTGTATGTTCAGGTTTACCTGGTGGAAACATTACTCCAGTGTTCTAGACTAACAGTGACGTCTCCTCAAAGTAAAGTAAAGCTATACAACCGGCCTTCCTTTGAGCTAGTTGAGTATCTGGAGCATCACATGTGTGGGTTCCATTATACTCTCAAAATGGCCAGAAAAGAGAACGTTCATGTAAAACTCGCCAGTCTGTTCTTGTTCTTAGAAATTAAGGTTATTCCATGCTAGAAATTATGAAGAAACTACATAATGATCATAGTGACGCTGTACGGCAGACTTGCTGGTCACCCCGGTGTCACCTTTCTCACCACTCATGAGTTTGCAGGTCTGAATGTAGAACGAGACATGACGATGGACTTTAGGATGTCAAGAGGCCTTCAATGGTCTTCTGACCATTCTGCACCAGGAGAGGATCATGGCTCGGGGCATAATTTAGAGGTCCTATTTTTTGTCTTTTGGCTGGCTCATGGGGTGTCTCACCGGGTGACAGCACAGGCTTTTGATTTGCCCAAATCCACAATTGTGTGCACAGGATCGCCAAAGAAATCCGGCAATACAAATCTAAGGTAAGTCCGAACACCTTGGAGGGCAGTTGGCCGAGGAGTTGGACAGCTGGCACAGCATGAGGCCTTCAATAATGCGGTGGGGGAATCAAAACCACCCAAAAATAACCAGTTTGATTATTTCAACTAAAAGCAGTTTCACTCCATTCAACGTCAAGCCAGCTATGACTCCTCTGGGAGATTTCTGGGTTTCAGTACATGACGCACACATTTTGAGAAACAGCCCCGTTTATTTAAATTCTCTATATCCCCAACCTGGTTATTTATTTTGGGGAGATGGAGGCTACCCTCGTCTTGAGCTCCCTATAGTGATTACCCCTTTCAGACACCCACTACAAGGAAGGATGTATATATTTTTTTTTATGTATGTTGA
This sequence comes from Myoxocephalus aenaeus, assembly GCA_038501785.1. Classification (NCBI taxonomy): domain Eukaryota; kingdom Metazoa; phylum Chordata; class Actinopteri; order Perciformes; family Cottidae; genus Myoxocephalus; species Myoxocephalus aenaeus. The sequence goes on from JBAMJR010000184.1 coordinate 524,563, forward strand.
ATAAATTTTTTCTATAAAAAGCATGCCAGAGCCCGTTGAATATTTGAGGACATTTGAGGTCATGAACGCACGGTGGCGGGCCACCTTACTCAAAGCGCTGGAGGTTAGGCCCAAGTTCTGTTCCGAAGTTGCCCTGGCCCCGTTTCACCCTTAAAACATTTGTTGAAATTATTTAATTTTGTGGTCATAAAGCCATAAATACCTGTCTTGTTTGTGATGGTGCTAAACGTTTTGATACAATGACATGTCAACACACATTTCTGTTTTGCACCCTAAAATCTCCCTTAAAGCAAACTCTTTAGATAATCATGTTGGAAATCTCAACTTAAAAAAATAAAATAAAAAAATAATCACAGCTCTGAGACAAATAAAATGCAACTTAGGTTATAGGTCAGCTTAAAGAAACAAATATATTATTCATATGTATCTGTACATATGCAATTAAACAAATCACAGGGTTAGCCACAACCCTGTGTCTCTCTCTCTCCAAACTACCGCTTAATATACAATTGAAATATAAAACAAAATTCTCTAAAATGTTTTCAGTTTAGCTCAAAATAAGGTAAAAGGTGACCCGCACATGACTGGGCAGTTTTGGATAAGAAGCGAGCAGACTACACCAGGCTTTGTTGGTTGTTTGGCTGTGAAAAAAAAAAAAAAAGTCTCTTTCCAAAGCAAAAAGGAAAGTGGATGATGAACACAGACGGTTTCAAGATAGATGGACATTGAAGTATTTTTGTGTTGAGTATCCGGTTTAAAGGAATACAATAATTACTCGACTAAACACAGAGAACAGTATGAGAAGTACCGGGGCGATGAGAGGGAAAAAAACGAGCCACGCAACTTCAGAAAGGACTTGAGTCTCAGCAAAGTGTTTTTCATAAGGCCAAGAAGGACAGCGATGCTGCGGTTGAGGAAAGTTATGTGGTGAGTGAATCGCCAGGAAAGCTATTCACCGAAGTTCAGTTTCTGAAGGATTTCATGTTGCTGATATTCTGTGTAGAGAAAAGAACTTGTTCAGCAATATCCCTCTAGAGGCAAACACCGTGGCAGAGCGGATTAACGAGCTATCGTGTGACATCTATGATCAGGTCTGCGAAAAAGCCGAGGTTTTACTGCATAGTAAATGCTTGAAATATGAACACGTCCTGAAACGTATCAATTACGTCAAGTCCAGGGGTTTACAGCTCCGCCAGTTCAGGGCCTTTTTAGAATAAGTTGAGTCAACATATGGTGATGTAAGCCCTCTGAGAAAAATGTGTGATTTCTGGCTAAACAAAATAAACTGAAATTAATTTAATTATTCTCGTGGTTGGGAACAGAAGGTTGAGTCGTTTACCGGGGCAGAGGCAAGGCAAGTAGGCAACGGGAAAACAGTCGGAGGGTAAGCACGGGAAAGTCTGGCCTAATGCAGAGAACGATGTGGCAGTGAGTGTGTGTGAGACTGGGGTTTAAATACTAAAGGGAGTAGGGGCAGCAGAGTGGGCAGGTGGGAGTGATTGAGCTGATGAGGTGGTGTGATTAACAGGTGCACTGATTGAGCTGATGAGGTGAGTGAGAGATAGAGTGGCAGGAGAGAAGGGAAGCGGCGATAACGACACCGACACAAACACTTAAAGCAGTGGTTCTCAAACTTTTTCTGTAAATAACATAATTTTGTGACTCTGTGCTTTTATAAATAATAGAATAAAGAAAATTGAAATCACTTTCAAGTAAACCAGATTGCTCCATCAGACGCAAAAAACTACTAATATTTAGTAACTACTAAATAGCTTATTGTGGAAAACAATAAGCTAATTATTTTGTTTGCAAAACAGAATTAGTGCAGATATGTGGTAGCCATCAAGTTTTATCAGTATTAGTGGCTGCAGTGAGCTGCTTTCCTCTCCAAATCTTTTTTAAACGGGGTTGTAGATTTGATACGGCCGCTCTTAATTCATGCTCAATGTTGAGCTGAGATCTGTATTCTGTTTTGTGAGACTGAACAGCAGAAAAGATGACATCACGGAGATTGGCTTTTGGCAAAACGCCAAGAATCAGCGAGTCGAGCATGCGCAAGCGTAACCTGTTAACGGCGTACGGTAACCATTTACCCGAAAGCACAGGCATTTCTCCATGTATTTATTAATGACTTAGTTTTATGTCGGAGTACATTGTACTTTTGTAATATGTGAAGCCAGCAACTCATTGTTGGGTACAAGACACGAGCACTTTGGCTCGTTTCACCTGGAGCAGGAGAGCTGCTCCGGTTGTTCCTCGCAGGAGAGCTGCTGTTGCCGTCTTCACCCTGGGAGCGTTTAAAACGCAGATATAGCTGTCTGCTTTTCACGCAACATATTTTTCGACGCTCTCTGTCCGCTGGTGGGAGTATGCTCCTATACCCTTTTTTATTAATCCAAATAATGATAATAATAATCTAAATTTACCGGGGCCCGGGTCCGGTTGCCGACTCCGGTCAGGTCCGGTTGAATGACGCCCCAGAATCTGGCCATAATCAAAAATAACCGGGGCCAGCATCGGCCCGAACCCGGCACTACACACGTCGGTTCGGGTCCGGTTGGCGACTCAGCGGATCATGACAAAATTAATTGTTTGGTAACAATAATTATTATAAAGTGACATTTGTATGTCCAGAAAAGAGCCAATTAAAGAAAGTTACATCTCATATTTTGTTATTAAAATAAACATTTAGCATTTTGGATGTTTTTGCAACCACAAGCAGTCCAACAAATGCCAAATAAGATAAAATAAGATAACATATTGTATATAATAATATATGATGAGAAAATAGTACGATAAAATAAGACACGTAGACCAAAATGTTACAGTACATTTTTATGAACTGAATGCACACTGATAAAAGGGTCAAATTAAATTCAAAATAGAACTCTAACAACTGAACGTCACTCCGGCATCATGGCTTCACTTCCAAAAAAAATTGAGTCAGTATAAACTCATACTGTGGGCCCTTCTCAATACCAAGTAAACGAAGTACGGACTTGTGTACTTGGGAGTAGGACGGGAGGATGCAGCACGGTCAGTCTGCACCTGGAACAGCAGCTCACTTGACGACGTCACCACGCACAAGCGGGAATTTGGGGAATGGCGAGCTTGCCATGCTGGTTTTGGGGATCGTGCCGGTGCCTCTCGTCTTATCCTTCTTTCCAGTCGGGCAACTCTGAGGTGAGGGGTCGCAGCATGCAGAGATCAGATAAGGTCTGCAACTGTTGACTCCCGGTCAGGGAATTCATCTTTGAAGTTAGCTTTGAGATATTGTGCTCATTGCTTTATTCACGCTGATATCATGCGTCAACATGATGGCTTCCCAGGCCATCATGTTGATTTAAATATTTTTGTATATTTAAAATATACTTACATTTTCAATAGTATATTTGAAATATACTATCAAATAAGTGTACTTTCTGCAAATATATAAAAAGTATACTCTAGTATACTTTCAAAAAATATATTTAAAACAACTTTAAGTGGAAGTCCTGTGCAATTACTCAAATGTAGTTCTTTGAACATTCATTTCAAATATATTTTTTGTATATTTCAAAATGTATGCTCTAAATTAGCATTGAAAATTTGTATTTACCCCTCCTGTTGTCCTCTGTGTCAAAATGACCCACGTACGAGTGTATATGTATGTGTGAATATCCCTCGCGTTGTCTTGGGGTCAAAATGGCCCGCGTACGAGTGTATATATAGAGTCGTATGTATGTATGTGTATATATGAAGCCCGTTGTCCTGGGGTCAAAATGACCCACGTACGAGTCAACGTCTCCCCAACCATAACTCTTGTCCCCAGGGGTCCAAATGACCCAGAGTGTATTTGCACATCCTCCCGCGGTCCTCGGGTCAAAATGACCCGCGTACGAGTGTGTGTGTGTGTGTGTGTGTGTGTGTGTGTGTGTGTGTATATGTATGTATTTGTATACATGCAGCCAATTGTCCTGGGGTCAAAATGACCCGCGTACGAGTCAACGTCTCCCCCAACCCTAACTCTTGTCCCGGGGTCCAAATGACCCAGATTGTATTTCCACATCCTCCCACGGTCCTCGTGGTCAAAATGACCCACTTGCGAGTGTATGTGTATCTATACATGCAGCCCGTTGTCCTGGGGTCAAAATGACCCACGTACGAGTCAACGTCTCTCCAACCCTTACTCTTGTTCCCAGGGGTAAAAATGACCCAGAGTGTATTTCCACATCCTTCCGTGGTCCGCTGGGTCAAAATGACCCGTGTACGAGTGTATGTATACATGCAGCCCGTTGCCCTGGGGTCAAAATGACCCGCTTAAGAGTCAACGTCTCCCCAACCCCAACTCTCGTACGGTGCTTTCGAGAGTCCGATCGGCTACAGAGGACGTTGAGAAGCCAAAGATTGTTGTACTGCTCAGAGAGTTGTATTTTTTTGAAACCTTGGTTTATTTTATTTAGTCATCACCTCCAGTGCTTTTTACAAGCAACGACACACATCTCAGACACACATCTCAGACGGGTCAGGGGTTTTAATGCAGGCGGCCGAGAGTATGTTCGACGCGTCACGTGCACAGTTTTGAAAAGTGGATGTAACTGTATGTATTTTAGAGGTGTGTCATAACATTGGTGCGTGTTTAAATATTTGTATATATATATATAGGTCTGTGAGCCATGTTATTTCATTCACTTCTGGACCTTCTGACTGCTGCTGCTGCTGCTGCTGTTTTGCCCCTGTTGCTACCGCTACTGCAACTGTTGCTACCGCTATTACTATTGCTACGGCTGCTGCTGCTGCTGCTGCTATTGCTGTTTGTATTTGTTGGAGTTCCTTTGGATGTCGTCTCCCGGTTATCTGGAAAAGACCCCAACAGGCAGTGTCTGCAGGCCGTAGACCGTGTTGTGTATGAGGATGGCATGGTGACCCTTGAGTCTAGTATCAGCGTGCTACAGTGGCATGGAAGAGTATGTTTTTAGAGTGTGTGAACAAATGTGTGTGAACGATTGGCACCAGTTATATATATGTTGACGGTTGTTTCTTTATACAGAACACAAATTAGTTTTTTTTTTATTTCAGATGATGAAAGCACAAGGATGGCCAACTCCCCTTCATCACCGGCTCAGGAGTGCGGGACCGCACCTCCATCGCCGGCCTCATCTCAGCAGAGCACAGCCTCGACCGCATCTACTCGGTGGAGCCTCGCCAATCCGCGGTCTCCACCGCTGAGCGACAAGGAGACTGAGCCATCCAGTGACGAGGGTCTTCAAGGGCCTGTAGCCAATGGTGCCAACTATACAACACCAGTCTTTTCGCCAGCATTCCAAATGGGTGTTCAAATCAGCGTGCTACATTTCCTGAACAAGGTGATGACTGGTTACCGTGAAGAGGTCTGCAATTGGTGTCTGACTGCTCATGGCAGTCAGAAGCAGCATCCTTGTTTGTGGCCTATGGAGGATGGTTTCTACAGGGAGCACTTTAAACAACTGAGGCAACGTGTGTGGACCGCTGGTTTCATGCCCGCCATCCGTCTCTATCTGAAGTATAATGGGGTCCATGCCACCTACGATCGCATCCGAGGAGCTGCAGAAATGTTCATGCATGAGCTGAAAAGTGGTGACCCTTCTGACATCTTACACCTCTATGAGGGCATGATCAACGATGAACCTGATGAAATCGACAGACTGACAATGGTAGAAAAACGCTGGGAGGAGGCATAGATGTATTACCGCTTCAATAAGATGTATTGATGTGTTTTGTACAACAGTAAGAAACAAAATAAAAGATGATGTAACAGTGACAGTTGTGATCATTACGAGACTCTTCCGCCGACCGACACGTATCGAGATATGAACGCTTCGCACGCAAAAAACAATGATCACAGGACACAGAGAGTTGTATTTTTTGAAACCTTGGCTTATCTTATTTAGTCATCGCCTCCCGTGCTTTTTACAAGCAACGACACACATCTCAGACACGGGGTCAGGTGTTTAAATTCAGGCGGGCGAGAGTATGTTCGACCGCTTCTATCAGCTCTTGCATTATCCGGTAACACTGCAAGCTGTGGTTCCCGGGCGAGTGCCCGCACACGTAACACCACCGACCCGCATCCAGCGCCACGTATATACCATCCGTCAGGGTCACCTTAGAGAGATTCCAAGCGTCCGGCACCGGGGCCGCGATCGCGTTCGGATGAGCCCTCTGCGGAATCTCTCTTGTCCGATCTCGATCTTCAGACGCTCTGCAGTGTAGGTCGCCTTCAGGTATGCACACCCTTCCTGGGCGTAGTAAGCGTGCTGATTCAGAAACGTGTCGCCCGGCTTCCAGGTCGAGATGTCCAGGTCGCACTCGGCACATCGGTGCTCATCCTCCGGCCCGATGTGCTCCATGGAGCCCGGCTCGCCCAACCGGGCGAACCGATGTTCGGATGTGGTCGTAGCGTCGTCGCCGTCTGCTTTCTGAGACCGCACGCCAGTGTACTCTTTCTGCAAGCCCGAGCCCGCGAGACCATCGTCGGACGCGACGCTCCACGCTCTCAGCAGTGGTGACGGCGGCGCTTTGTTGGCGTCTGCTTTCTGCAAATGCATCAGCCTCCGTCGGGCTTGTCGGGGGAACACGGAATCGTCCCGGGCCGGTATACACCGCGTTCCACATTATTAGGCAAATTGTATTTAAGGGTCATAAACATTCATTTTTTGGTTTTTCAATTAAACTCATGGATGGTATTGTGTCTCAGGGCTATTTGGATGATTGAAATCAATCCCAGACACCTGTGATAATTAGTTTGCCAGGTGAGCCCAATCAAAGGAAAACTACTTAAGAAGGATGTTCCACATTATTAAGCAAGCTACATGTTTCAGGCAAAATGGGGATCTCTCTGCAGCTGAAAAGCGGCAAATAGTGCAATACCTTGGTCAAGGTATCGCAACATTGGATATTTCCAAAAGAATTGCGCGTGATCATCGGACGGTGAAGAAATTTGTCACCGATTCACAGCACAAGCGGGTTCGTTCAGACAAAGGCAAAATAAGGAAGATTTCTGCCAAACAAATGCGTAGGGTTAAGAGAGCAGCCACTAAAATGCCATTGAATAGCAGCAAACAGGTGTTTGAAGCCGCTGGTGCCTCTGGAGTCTCGCGAACTTCAAGATGTAGGCTGCTCAAGAGGTTTGCAAGTGTCCTTAAACCTGTTATTCGGCCACCCCTAAACCAAGCTCACAAGCAAAAAAGGTTGCAGTGGGCTCAGGACTACATGAAGACTAACTTTCAAACCCTTGATGGTCCTGATGGATGGAGTAGTGGATGGTTGGTGAATGGCCACCATGTCCCAACAAGGCTGAGACGTCAACAAGGAGGTGGCGGAGTCATGTTTTGGGCCGGAATCATGGGGAGAGAGCTGGTAGGCCCCTTCAGGGTCCCCGACGGTGTGAAAATGACCTCGGCAAAGTATGTAGAGTTTCTGACTGACCACTTTCTTCTGTGGTACAAAAAGAAGAACCGTGCCTTCCGTAGCAAAATCATATTCATGCATGACAATGCACCATGTCATGCTGCAAAGAATACCTCTGGGGCATTGGCTGCTATGGGCATAAAAGGAGAGAAACTCATGGTGTGGCCCCCATCTTCCCCTGACCTTAACCCTATTGAGAACCTTTGGAGCATCATCAAGCAAAAGATCTATGTGGGTGGAAGGCAGTTCACATCCAAGCAGGTGCTCTGGGAGGCTATTATGGCATCCTGCAAAGACATTAAAGCAGAAACTATCAAAGAACTCACAAGTTCAATGGATGCAAGAATTGTGAAGTTGATATCAAAGAAGGGGTCCTATGTTAACATGTAACTTGACCTGTTAAGATGTTTTTGATTCAAACTTTTCTTGATTTCAGTAAATATGACCTCCTAATGCTGCAAATTCAACAAATGACAATTTTTTGTTCTTTACAACCTATAAAATATCTTGAAACTCTGAAATTCTGAAATTCTGCATAATAATTTGGAACACTGCATTTTGAGTTTTTTATTTTTGAAAAAAATACTGTTATCATTAGGAGGTTTGTTCAATAGAATTTGACTTATACTCTAACAGTTGATGACTTGAAAATGATACTGACAATGCTCCTTGTCCTGCTGCTGCTGTTTCTGGTGCTGCTGTCGCTGGTACTGTCGTTTCTGTCGTTGCTGCTGTTGGCGTCTACGTGGATTCAAAGCGAGATGTCGTCTCTGCGCTGTTTGGAAGAGACCGCGACCGGACGCGTTCTAGGTACGTCGGTGGGCCGCACACCCAACGATACATCCGAGGACGCGCCCCGGCCCGCTATACGGCAGACGGAGGAGGGTCCTACTACTGGGACGAACCCCGTCTTAGAGGTGGATATTTTAGACGGTGAAAACACAAACTCACCCCCGGAACGGACCGCTCCTGCCCCACCGACCCCCACCGATCTACCGCTGTCTGTTGGCGACGACGACGGACCTGGCGCGGCTGCAACGGTGTTCGTAAAAAGTGTTAAAAGCGCTGTGTTGCATTTGTTGAACGCCGTCCTGCGTCAATACAATGTAGAGGTGTGCTACGGGTGTCAGATGAATCACCCCAGTCAGAGGGAACATACCTGTTTGTGTCCTATGGAGGAGACGTTCTACAAGAATCACTTTCAAGAGCTGCTGAAACGGTTGTGGACCGACGGTTTCGTGCCTGCCGTATCTCTTTACCTTTGCATAAATGGCGTCCGAGCCAGCGACGAGCGCATCCGAGGAGCTGCGGCGATGGTCCTGTACGAGCTGCACGATGACGATCTGGTGACTGACGAAATTACCAGAATGTACGATTGCGTGATCACCGATGACGAGGACAAACTCGACGAGTTGGAAACGATTCGAAAACGCTGGAAATGTGTGTCCGAGTAAAGAAAATTGTTTGCGACCGGTCTGCTTCGTGTATGCTAATAACAAATAAAGATGTACGAAAGCAATGCTCGGTCACTGTCTTTTCTTTATTGATGTGATGTACACGGTGCCTCGGGACTCTCGGGATTTTTTTTTTTTTTCCTGGAAAAACAGACAGAGTCCCCAAAATAACTTAATAAATCCCAAATGAACCAGAGTCCCGAATTATGGACCCGGGACAACTTTTCAAACAGAAATACCCGTTATCTTGGGTTTTACAAGCGTTAAGATAAGCAGCCGTGGCCTCCACTAGGTCAAGTGCATTCCATGGTCCCTGGCCTGGGAGTGAAATTAGCCACTGGGCCCTCTCCAGACCGACCCTGGGGTCAAGTGCATCCACTTTTACAAACGGCATTACCCCATGTTATGTGTTTTTCGACAATTCGAAAATGGCCTCGTGGCCCTCGGCTGAGAAATTGTGCACATTTTGTGAGTGATTCTGGCCGTGAAAAAAACACGGGCCCTCTCCGGACGGCCCGTCTGATGACTAAAAAACACTTTTGAGAAAAGAAATAACCGTTTTTATGTATTTTGGGACAAAGTGAAAACTATAAAAAAAAAAATCCTGAAATATTATATTATTTTATGTGTTGGTCAGTCAGCCGGCAATTGCCGTAACATTTACGTCAATAACAAATAAAGATACACCAGTGCTGTCTAGTAGTGTTTGTGCGAGCCTACAGATGGTGTTATGTAGGGTGGGAGTAGGCGGGGCCTTGTGAGCCGACCACGTGCGTCTATCCAACCAAACTCTTTCTCTCCAACCAAGTCAATGGGGGCCTGACATCACTAACGTTGCTGCTCTGTGACATCACTAACGTTGCTGCTGTGTGACATCACTAACGTTGCTGCTCTGTGACATCATTAACGTTGCTGCTGTGTGACATGACTAACGTTACCTGCCGTGTGACATCACTAACGTTGCTGCTCTGTGACATCACTAATCTTGCTGCTGTATGACATCACTAAGGACAGTGTGATGTCATGTCAACTTGATGTCAGGACAACGTGATGTCAGGACGGCGTGATGTCATGTCTACGTGATGTCATGTCTACGTGATGTTACGTCAACTTGATGTCAGGACAACGTGATGTCATGTCTACGTGATGTTATGTCAACGTGATGTCAGGACGGCGTGATGTCATGTCTACGTGATGTTACGTCAACGTGATGTCAGGACGGCGTGATGTCAGGACGGCGTGAGCAGAGGCGATCTTAACATAGAGGCATAGGTAGGCGGCTGCTTGGGGCCCCCTACCAGTGGTCGTAGTAGGGGGGCCCCCAACCAACCTCAAAAAGAAAAAGAAAAAAAGAAAAGAAAAAGACCCTTGTCATCATGAACGCTTCAAAAGCATGGTCAATTGTATTAATATTCTTAAGAAATACATTGAAATTTTGAAGTAGTAGTTAAAATGTCCAGTTCATGGTTATCTGTCGTGTCCCTACACCCCCTACTTTCACAATGAAATGGACTAGTCCGTAACGGCCAGACGTTCGGCAGAAAAAAACTAAAAGGCAGTTTGACTATGAGGCACAGAGGAGACTACTTCAACTGCAGAGGAACATTTCAGAAGAGAGTTCTTCTTACACCTAGTTGATACTGCCCTGGTCAAGACTAGGGAGAGATTCTCATACATGGAGAACTTTTTTAAGTTGTATGGATTTCTCTACTCCACTGACATAATGAAAAGCACCGTACAGGCAGGCAATCTAGATGAATGCTGCAACAGGTTTGAGAAGGCAATGGAGGATGTGGATGCAGGGGACCTAAAAATGGAAATTACAGGTGCTGTTAGGTCTTTTCCCCCCACACATCTCATCACCATTGGAAGTTCTTAACTACATATACAAAGAGAATCTCCTAGATCTTTATCCAAATCTAAGCATAGCCCTGCGGCTCATGCTTACTCTTCCTGTTACAGTTGCATCAGGTGAGAGAAGTTTCTCTACACTGAAACGACTAAAAACATATCTGCGCTCATCTATGTCCCAAGATAGACTGTCCCTGGCTGTCATTTCCATCGAACATGAGATAGTGGAAACTGTTGATACAGACTCCATAGTTATAAAATTTGCTGAGGCCAAGGCTCGCAGAGTAAGATTGGTATGAACATGATGAGAAAGACAAAAAAATGCATGCGGAGGAAGAGAGGGAGGAAGAGAGTAAGGGACAGAGACAAGAGCAGATGGAACACTCAACACTAACACAGTCATAAAGAAGAACAGGAGAAGAACAGAAAAAGGAGGAGAGGAAGAGGAAGAAAGACAAGGGAGAGAAAGAGTAAAGACAGGCATACGGAGGAAGAGAATCATGGGGGAGAGAAAGGAAGGGACAGACACAAAAGAGAGAAGGTAATCATTTAACAATACAAAAATTCATATTTCTTAATCCCAATGATGGATTGCTGTTGTTTTTTGTTATCCTCTCACTTCATGATAGAAGAAAGAAGCTAATTTTGTTCATAGACCATATTGTTAGTTGGTGACAATGTTTTTTATTATTACTATCATTGTTATTTTACAGGTACAACTCCTACATCTGCGCATCATGTTGGTGTGAAGACCTGTGAGAAAATGTCAACAAGTAGGACTCTGTGTCAGAAGCATGTGATGTGGAGAACTCTCTCTCTCTCTCTCATAGTCTCTCACACTCACACACACACACACACACACACACACACACACACACACACACACACACACACACACACACACACACACACACACACACACCATAAACAGTGCTGGTTTTCCTGGCATTTTGGCAAAGACAGGTGTTATCTGAAACTTTATTCTCTGTTCGGTTCCATCGTGACTATTAGTTTGTGTAGTGCTACACTTTGTGTGTTCTCTGCTTTCCATCTTCATTTTGGAGTAAAGAAGTGTATGCAGCGTTTAAAGGGGAAGGTTTTTTTTCTCTCCTCTCCAACCTTTACTTCCCTGTAGATTAGCTTTACCTGCCTATCCACCATTCAGTCGGTAAAATCTTTTTTCGTTCTCTTTTAAAGATCGGATGGGGGGGCCCCATACATACCTTCGCCTTGGGCCCCCAATTTGCTAAATCCGCCACTGGGCGTGATGTCATGTCTACGTGATGTTACGTCAACGTCATGTCGACGTTTATTCACACATTGTTATGTGTGAATAAACATATATATATAATATATTTGTTTTTTATATATATATATATATATATATATAAAACACTTCAACGTTCTGGAGATACAAGGTTTTACCTGGACAAGAAATGGAGGAAAAATGTAATGTCAGACAAAATGTGTAAAAAGTACAACATGTACCTCTGAGGTGTAGTACAGTAAAAAGTACAATATGTACCTCTGAGGTGTAGTACAGTAAAAAGTACAATATGTACCTCTGAGGTGTAGTACAGTAAAATGTACAATATGTACCTCTGAGGTGTAGTACAGTAAAATGTACTACATGTACCTCTGAGATGTAGTACAGTAAAAAGTACAACATGTACCTCTGAGATGTAGTACAGTAAAAAGTACAATATGTACCTCTGAGGTGTAGTACAGTAAAAAGTACAACATGTACCTCTGAGATGTAGTGAAGCAGAGACTGCAGTACATTCGTACTGCATGTGCAGTAGTTGTACATGTAGTTACTAGTACTTGTACATGTAGTTACTAGTACTTGTACATGTAGTTACTAGTACTTGTACATGTAGTTTCTAGTACTTGTACATGTAGTTACTAGTACTTGTACATGTAGTTTCTAGTACTTGTACATGTAGTTACTAGTCCTTGTACATGTAGTACTCTACTGAACCACTAGAGGACTACACATCTCTCTGACTTTTATTTCTTCTCATTGAGTTTAGAGAAGAAGAAAAAAAGTTCAGTTTTCTCAGAGATTCAGAAGCAGACGGACAAAACTATAAATATTTATAAATCTAAATGAATTAATATATGAATAAATTAATATATTCATTAATATATTACTTTATAAATATATGAATACATATATTAGCAAATAACCGAAAAGGAGTAAAAAATGTAAGCCGGTCATTCGGCGTGCGTGTGTGTATGTGTTCTGCACAGATCTGAATCTGATCCAGAAAGATATGAATACATATATTAGCAAATAACCGAAAAGGAGTAAAAAATTTAAGCCGGTCATTCGGCGTGCGTGTGTGTGTGTGTGTGTGTGTGTATGTGTTCTGCACAGATCTGAATCTGATCCAGAAAGACTCTCGTTTGACATTCGTAGGTTTTTCTTCACACAAACAAATGTTTAGAGAATGTTCACATATTGAGCTATGATTTGGGTTAGTGAATGCTCACATAGTGTGTTATGATTTGGGTTAGAGAATGTTCACATATTGTGTTATGATTTGGGTTAGACAATGTTCACATATTGAGCTATGATTTGGGTTAGAGAATGTTCACATATTGTGTTATGATTTGGGTTAGAGAATGTTCACATTGTGTTATGATTTGGGTTAGAGAATGTTCACATAGTGTGTTATGATTTGGGTTAGTGAATGTTCACATATTGTGTTATGATTTGGGTTAGTGAATGTTCACATATTGTGTTATGATTTGGGTTAGAGAATGTTCACATAGTGTGTTATGATTTGGGTTAGTGAATGTTCACATAGTGTGTTATGATTTGGGTTTGAGAATGTTCACATAGTGTGTTATGATTTGGGTTAGAGAATGTTCACATAGTGTGTTATGATTTGGGTTAGAGAATGTTCACATAGTGTGTTATGATTTGGGTTAGAGAATGTTCACATAGTGTGTTATGATTTGGGTTTGAGAATGTTCACATAGTGTGTTATGATTTGGGTTAGAGTTTGTAACGTATGCAGAGGTCCTGCTCCAGGAAGAGGAGAGGAAGGGGGAGATTTAGGGGGAACAGGTTCTGCACCTAACGCGGTGGTCACTCCTCAGCTGTATTATCCCAGTGATCCCGGAGCAAATGATAATGCTCACCGATTTAGGTATAACGCTTCGGCCTTTTATCTCACCCCGCAGTTTGATCGTTAGGATTTTCGGAATTAATTGTCTTCCTGGAACTCTTTTTTTGGCTTATTGGGCCTAGGCGCTTCCAGTAGGATGTAACCCTAACACCCAGTATTAATAGTTATTTACTTCGTCTGTAATTTACTATTGCCTATTTTATTTTACCTCTCACATCTTAGACACACTGCAGAGTTTTCAACCATCGGTCCTTACCTTAAGTTCCTCTGGCCGCTTTGGTCGTCACCTCCGTATCACACTGGTCCAGGACAGGGGAAGAAGGTTTACATCACTGAAGAACTAGAGTCCTCTGTAGTTTGGTCCCAGCTTACAAAATGGTGAGACTGTGGTTTTATTTCAGTTTTAGACTTTTTTTCTTTTGTTAGACAAAAACACCAGTACGTTCAATTCAATGAAACAGATACAGTGTGACACACAAAGTGTTAGTAAGGGTTAGGAAACTTCTACATGTTATATTCCCATGACGAGCTAGATACTCAGTCACTTAATGCAGTGATTGTCAACCACTGTGCCGCCGCACACCAGTGTGCCGTGAGAGATCGTCAGGTGTGCCGTGGGAAAATGTCCAATTTCACTTAATTGGTCCAAAAAAATATTATTTAGTTGCCGCAAATGATTTTCCATTGTTGAGCGTCTGAGCTGCAATATAGTGGCTGGCAGAGTGATATAGAACAGGTCTGCACCTTGTTCTGCTATTAAACAAACTAAACGGCCGTATGTTATTGATCTTATCTACACAGCATGTCATTTCTGGGTCGCGTCTACAACTCTGCTCTGCGTCGTGGAGTTCCGCCCGATGCGCTACACAGGTGAGAGAGAGAGAGAGAGAGAGAGAGAGAGAGAGAGAGAGAGAGAGAGAGAGAGAAAATGTTGCGTGCTTTTCACAATGGGATTTGCTGCTGAAGCTATCAGTATTTTAAGCTCTGAGCTCTCACTTTTAAAGCCTAACAGTTCATGTGTTTGCAGGTCAAGACAAACAGCCTGGAGCTCCATCAATGACGTTTCTGACTCAGAGAGGCTCTGGAAATATTCTTCCAAAAGCCCTAAAAATACACTGCAGTGATAAAGCCTGCACGCTTTGTGGTCGTCATTAAAATAAATGAACACCATGTTTCCTTTAAGTCAGTATTTATCAAACTGGGGCGGTATTTATTACAGGTGTAATACCTTTATTACAGGTATTTATTACAGGTGGGGTGCAAGAGGAAATGCTGGTTTTAAATGTTCACCGTACGCCGTTAACAGGTTACGCATGCGCATGCGCCGATTCTTGGCATTTCGCCAAAAGCCGATCTCTGAGATCTCCGTGAGGTCTTTCCTGCTGTTGTGTCTCTCATCATGGAGCATGAACTGAGAGCCGTATCAAATCTACAACCCCGTTTTATAAAGATGTGTAGAGGAAAGCAGCTCACTGCAGCCACTAATACCGATACAACCTGATGCTCACACATCTGCACACATTCTGTTTTGTTTTGCAATAGCTTATTGTTTTCCACAATAAGCTATTTAGTAGTAACTAAATATTAGTTATTTTTTGCATAACTTTATTTTCATTGTTCTAACAAAGTGATAACACTTTTTTTTGTCTGATGGAGTGATCTGGTTTACTTGAACCACTGAATACTCTTTCATGTCAGTAGGTAGTGCAATAATGACCATATATGCTGTATTATGCTACAATGTGACATTTTGTAACCTTTTAGGTTGTTGGTGTGCCGCGGAATTTTGTTATTATAGAAAATGTGCCGTGGCTCAAAAAAGGTTGAAAAACACTGACTTAATGAATATATCAAGTCTTTCTTTTGTATTTCAAAAAGCTCTTGTGTTTCAGTCAAGTGTTTCTTTTTTATTTCAAAAAGTCCTTGGTTTGCAGTCTTCTAAACAGACAATGAGATTTTCAATCTAGACTCCTAAGAGCCCGAGAAGATCTGAAGTCCTCTGTCCCAACAGCCATTTAAATACACACAGAAGCCCTCTGCTCCTACTCTTCTGCACGTGTTAAGATTACATCATGCATCCTACAGCCACTCAGACCAGAGAAAGTTTGTTACCCAATATGGCGACTTAGAACAGACACACCTCCTTTTTCATGAAGTCGGTTACATCATACCTCTCGTACCAGGACGATTATACATTCTAGTATTTTATGCAGGTTATATTGTACACAAGTATACTTTTAGACTTTTCATTCACCCTACGATCATTCAACAAGTTGGACCTTACAGCTGCATCATTTCAAAGAAATAATCATCCTGAAAGTGATTTTTTTTATAGGCGGACCTTTTTTGTTCTGTGTGTCATCTTCATTTACTCTGAACCAGTAACATATAGACTGATATTTACACATCTGAACTAAATGTTCAAATGTGTACCTTTTTTATTATAACACCAACATTAGTCAAATAGCCCTAGTGGTTGCAGAGATACACCCTTTTTAGTTTGTGTATGACACTTTAGAGGAAAGGGCCTAAAAAATAGGTGTTTTTTAAAATGTTTTAAAGGGCCACCACTGGAGGAGGAACCCCGTGTGGTTGGAACCTTCAGGAGAGAACCAATCATTCACTCCTGTCAGCCTATCACAGGAAAAGAGCTCTCTCACCGTATGGAGACGACCAGACGCCTTCAGAGACGAGCAAGACTGGACTTTGGTTGTAATGTACAAAATACAAAGCAGTTTTATTTGTTTTTACAATAACAAAGTTAAAGGTTACAACAACGGATAATGCAAAAATTAAATCAAAGAAAAGAGAAAAAGATAAAATGTTAAAGTAAAATCACCAACAAGCCTCGTCAAAAAGATTCTTTGTTGTCTCCTATTTCTACAATTCATGACAGACTTCTTTAAGTTCACATTTATTTCTACGGTTCCTGTCTGGTCTTCCTGGTGGAACATCAGGCAGGATGTCTCCTAAACAGTTAGCATGGGAAACAACACTTAGAAATACTGCTAACCAGGCTCTATGGCTCAAGGTTATAGGAGCCGAGCTGCATAATTAATAATAATAATAATAGTAATAATGAGTCAGTCAGGTGATCAAACCACAGAGCGCTTCATGCTGAGCTTTAGGGTCTCACTTCCTGACTGAGTTCCTCACTACAGCTGCTCCACAAGTCACTTATCAAGGTTTGTTCATTTGTTACACGACGATCAAAGATGATGAATGATAGTTTCTTCAAATCAAAACAACTCTTTACAAGTTGTGATTATTTCTCCACAGAAGCTGAATCTGATCCAGAAAGACTCTCGTTTGACATTCAGAGGTTTTTCTTCACACAAACAAATGTTTCAAGACAACAAAGTTGAGTTTTATACACAAAGTGAAACATGTTTCTTCTCTCAGACAACAGATCATTTCAGGTCATTACATGGACCTCGCTCAGCTCTCAGACATCCATCTGCAACACCACAAATCCAGAGAGCTCTCAACCCCCCAGAGTCCAGACCAGCACAGGTACCCCTCACCTGCTGCAACTGTTTACAACCACTGAGAGATCAGGTTGCTACTAACTAACATCAGCTGTGTGTGATCCTGTACAGGCTGAACTATCTGGACAGCAGAGAGAACGTTTCTCTACCAGGAGGAGACTCTCCCTCCTCCAGAGAACACAGAGACACTGAGGAATCAGACCTGGACCAGAACCTGAACCAGAACCTGCACCCAAACCCAGGATAAAGAGGTTCAGTGAATGTGGTGTTGAAGGTGTAGAGGTGGATCAGTGTGTCAGAGGAGACTCTGTAGAAGGACAGAGAGCCAGCAGGACAGTCCACATACACTGCTACTCTACCAGAGGAGGGGGAGGAGGAGGAGAAGGAGATGGGTGTCGCTGTCTTATTGTGACGGACAAAGTAAACACCATCACAGCACTCCAGATTCCAGGACTGATCATTCATTCCAAACACACAGTCTTCACTGTCTCCTCTCCTTCTGATTTCTCTGTAACTCACTGATACAGAAACGTCTCCTCTCCACTCGACCTCCCAGTAACAGCGACCAGTCAGACCAGTTCTACACAGCAGCTGAGACCAGTAGTCAAACCTGTCTGGATGATCAGGATATGACTGATACTCCATCACATATGTCACCTTCGTGTTGTTGTCAGACAGTTTGAGGTTCCTGTGTACTGTGTTTGTGTCGAGTGTGAGTTCACAGGAATCTGATGGAGAGAACAAGACACAATACAGCTGCAGTTATTAATCTATCATCTGTTCATCTATTGACACTTTGATGATGACATCAGAGATGTGAATGAGTGATGTCACAGTCTGAAGATGGTTGAATGTTTTCATGAATCAAACTCAAAGCACACTTACACTTCCTCAGACCTGGTCTGAACCATCGGACTCCAGCAGGCTCCACCCTGAAAGGAGGAGGAGTCAGAGCAGCATGGACACATGAACATGACATCACTCTCATCACAGAGCTTTGTTATTCATGTTCACATGGACATGACATCACTCTCATGCACAGAGCTTTGTTATTCATGTTCACATGGACCACTTATTATTCATCAGCTCATATTCTGTTACTTCCAGCAATTCCACATCAACATGATGACTCATCAGGACTCTTTGTGTTTGTGTCACCTGATGAATGGAAGTCCACTATTCTCTCTCTTAGCTCTGTGTTTGGTCTCCACCACCTCCTGAGGGAAACATCTGTCTCTTTAGCTACTAAATGCTCCACTATGTTCACCAGCTGAGCGTCTGTGGCCGACTGTCACCTGTAGCATCAACAAGTCCACTCTTATCAGCCAGAGAACTGTCTCTCAGTGCAAAACAAACCAAGACCAGGTGGAGCTGAACTCCTTTAAACAGCAACACATTCCTATTGTGATGATTTATCAAGGAGGTTTAAACAGCATCGGGGTCGGGTGCTATGCAGACCGGGCGGCGGGCCAGGCAGGAGACCTGGGCGAGCCGATCACCGGCGGCATAGACTAGCCCTAGGGACGTGGAACGTCACCTCGATAGCGGGGAAAGAGCCGGAGCTGGTGCAGGAGGTGGAGCGGTACCAGCTAGATATAGTTGGGCTCACCTCCACGCACAGCACGGGCTCTGGAACCAAGCTCCTGGAGAAGGGTTGGACTTTGTCCTTTTCTGGAGTTGCCCAGGGTGAGAGGCGCCGGGCGGGAGTGGGGATACTCACGAAGCCCCCGGCTGAGCGCCGCTATGTTGGAGTTTTCCCCGGAGAACGAGAGGGTTGCCTCCCTGCGCCTACGGGTTGCGGGGAGTAAGGCTCTGACTGTTGTCTGTGCTTATGCACCGAACAGCATTAGTATCCGGCCTTCTTGGAGTCGGTGGGAGGGGTCCTGGAAAGGGCGCCGCCCGCCGACTCCATAGTTCTCCTGGATGACTTCAACGCACACATGGGCAATGATAGAGAAACCTGGCGGGGTGTGATTGGGAGGAACGGCTTGCCTGATCTGAACCCGAACAGGGTTTTGTTGTTGGACTTCTGTGCTAGCCACGGTTTGTCCATAATGAACACCATGTTCGAGCATAAGGTGGCTCATAAGTGTACTTGGTACCAGAGCACCTTAGGCCGGAGATCAATGATCGACTTTGTAATCGTATCATCTGATCTGCGGCCGTATGTCTTGGACACTCGGGTGAAGAGAGGAGCAGAGCTGTCAACTGATCACCACCTGGTGGTGAGTTGGATCAGATGGCGGGGGAGTCGGCTAGAAAGACTTGGCAAGCCCAAACGTGTGGTGAGGGTGAACTGGGAACGTCTGGCAGAGGATCCTGTCCGGGAGGTCCTCAACTCTCACCTCCGGAAGAGCTTCTCACACATCCCGAGGGAGGCTGGGGACATGGAATCCGAGTGTACCATGTTCAAAGCCTCTATTGTGGATGCGGCCGCTAGAAGCTGTGGTCAGAAGGTCATCGGTGCCTGTCGTGGCGGCAACCCGAGAACCCGGTGGTGGACACCGGGGGTGAGGGAAGCCGTCAAGCTGAAGAAGGAGGCCTTTCGGGCCTGGTTGGCCCAGGGGTCTCCTGAAGCAGCTGACGGGT
Organism: Myoxocephalus aenaeus; assembly: GCA_038501785.1. Taxonomy (NCBI): domain Eukaryota; kingdom Metazoa; phylum Chordata; class Actinopteri; order Perciformes; family Cottidae; genus Myoxocephalus; species Myoxocephalus aenaeus. The sequence goes on from JBAMJR010000184.1 coordinate 544,510, forward strand.
ACCGGCAGGCCAGAAGGGCTGCAGCTGTGGTTGTCGCGGATGCTAAAACTCGGGCATGGGAGGAGTTCGGGGAGGCCATGGAGAAGGACTTTCGGTTGGCCTCAAGGAGGTTCTGGCAAACCATTCGGCGGCTCAGGAAGGGAAAGCAGGGCCTACCCCAGGCTGTTCTCAGCGTGGGGAGGGAACTGCTGAACCGGACTGTGGATATCGTCGGGCGGTGGAAAGAGCACTTTGAGGAACTCCTAAACCCGGCCAACATGTCCCCTGGAAAGGGGGCAGCGCCTGAAGTCCTTGTGGTGTTTGCACCCATATCACTAGCAGAGGTCACTAAGGTAGTCAAAAAGCTCCTTGGTGGCAAGGCGCCGGGGGTGGATGAGATCCGCCCTGAGATGCTGAAGGCGCTGGACATTGTTGGGCTGTCTTGGCTGACACGCCTTTGCAGTGTCGCATGGGGGTCGGGAACAGTGCCCATGGACTTGCAGACCGGAGGGTGGTTCCCATCTTCAAGAAGTGGGACCGGAGAGTGTGCTCGAACTATCGTGGTATCACACTGCTCAGCCTCCTGGGAAAAGCTTATGCCAGGGTGCTGGAAAGGAGGCTCCGACCGCTTGTCGACCCTCAGATTGAAGACGAACAGTGTGGATTCCGTCCCGGCCGTGGAACAGTGGACCAGCTCTTTACCCTCGCAAGACTACTGGAGGGGTCCTGGGAGTTCGCCCAACTAGTCTACATGTGCTTTGTATGTGATCCCCCATGATGAGCTGGAAAGTGTTGCGGGTGAGAGAGAAGCCTGGGTCGGTCTGCTGAACCTGCTGCCACCGCGACCCGACCCCGGATAAGCGGCCGAAAATGGATGGATGGATGGATGGATGGATGGATGGTTTAAACAGATTGTTTCTTTGTCTTTTCACAGTAATGTCTGGACTAAAGGGAAACACACACTGGAGACTGAATAGTAATAAATCAAACATCTGTCTGGTTCCCTTTCTTACCAGCTTGTTCCTGCTCAGCTTTTTGAAGACTTAACCAATGGCATTAATATTAATATTAGCCTACAGCAAGATATTAATGAACACTACATGGTGCTCTGATCGCACGCTATTTTAATGAAGTATCGATACTAAAGATATGCAAAGTCACATCGTTTTTAACGTACGGGTACCGCGGTACCTTTTAGTATCGATACACCGTGCAACATCATGTGGGACCCAAACAGTTATAGGAGTCTCTGGTAGTTTGAGGTCAGCTTAGTGTGTCAGGGTCATATTAACCAGGCTGACAGTGTGACAGTGTGACAGGTTTCCAGCTCTACCTCCTCTATCAGACTGATGCTCTGTGGCTGCAGCCTCTTCATACCTGAGAGTCTCCAGTCTCCAGTGTGGATCCTTCAGTCCAGCAGACAGCAGCTTCACTCCTGAGTTTCCTGGATGATTGTAGCTCAGGTCCAGCTCTCTCAGATGGGAGGGGTTGGAGCTCAGAGCTGAGGCCAGAGAAGCACAGCCTTCCTCTGTGATCAGACAGCCTGACAGCCTGCAAACACACAAAACAACACACGTCACATCTTAACACAATCTTAAGGAGGATACGAGTTTATCCATGAATGTAAATCAGGATTTGAGTGTCCATTAGTTTTACATGTTGATGAATCCTGACCTGAGAGTCTCCAGTCTACAGTGTGGACTCTCCAGTCCAGCAGACAGCAGCTTCACTCCTGAATCCTGCAGGTTGTTGTTACTCAGGTCCAGCTCTCTCAGACTAGAGGACTGGGAGCTGAGGACTGAGGACAGAGCTTCACAGCTTCTCTCTGAGAGGTTACAGTCACTCAGTCTGAAGAGAGGAGGAAGAAAAAAATAATACGTGGAAAAGATAGCAGCGAATTTAAGTTATGATATATGAATCTAACTCTCTCTGTACTTACAGAGCTTTGTTGGAGGCTTTGACCACTGGCAGCAGCCTCAGAAGAGCCTTCTCTGAAGCAGAGTATTTCTTCAAGTCAAACACCTCCAGATCTTTTCCTAATGACAGTAAGATGAAGACCAGAGCTGACCACTGAGCAGGAGACAGTTCATCTGTGGAGAGACGTCCTGAACTCAGGGACCGTTGGATCTCCTCCACTAGAGAACTATCATTCAGTTCATTCAGACAGTGGAACAGATTGATGCTTTTCTCTGGAGACACATCCTCACTGATCTTCTTCTTGATGTACTGTACTGTTCTCTGATTGGTCTGTGAGCTACTTCCTGTCTGTGTCAGCAGACCTCGTAGGAGAGTCTGATTGGTCTTCAGTGAAAGACCCAGGAGGAAGCGGAGGAACAAGTCCAGGTGTCCATTAGGACTCTGTAAGGCCTTGTCCACAGCACTCTGGTAGAGATGTCTTGGTTCAGGGTTTGACAACTGGGAGGTTGTTTGTTCTTCTTCCAGCAGATTGACACCAGAGTTGATGAAGGTCAGATGGACATGAAGAGCAGCCAGAAACTCCTGAACACTCAGATGGACGAAGCAGAACACTGTGTCCTGGTACAGTCCTCTCTCCTCTCTAAAGATCTGTGTGAACACTCCTGAGTACACTGAGGCTGCTCTGATATCGATGCCACACTCTGTCAGGTCGGATTCATAGAAGATCAGGTACCCTTTCTGCAGCTGATCAAAAGCCAGTTTTCCCAGAGACTCAGTCATCTTCCTGCTCTCTGGACTCCAGTGTGGATCTGTCTCAGCTCCTCCATCATACTTGACCTTCTTCACTTTGGACTGAACCACCAGGAAGTGGATGTACATCTCAGTCAGGGTGTTGGGCAGCTGTCCTCCCTCTGTGGTCTTCAACACGTCCTCCAGAACTGTAGCAGTGATCCAGCAGAAGACTGGGATGTGGCACATGATGTGGAGGCTTTGTGAGGTCTTGATGTGGGGGATGATCCTGCTGGCCTGCTCCTCATCTCTGAACCTCTTCCTGAAGTAGTCCTCCTTCTGTGGGTCAGTGAACCCTCTGACCTCTGTCACCAAGCCTACACAGTCAGGAGGGATCTGATTGGCTGCTGCAGGTCGTGTGGTTATCCAGAGGCGAGCAGAGGGAAGCAGGTTCCCCCTGATGAGGTTTGTCAGCAGCACATCCACTGAGGTGGACTCTGTGACGTCAGTCAGGACCTCATTGTTGTGGAAGTCCAGAAGAAGTCGACACTCATCCAGACCGTCAAAGATGAACACAACCGGGAACTCTTCAAACCTGCAGATTCCTGCTTCTTTGGTTTCAGTGAAGAAGTGATGAACAAGTTCCACCAAGCTGAACTTCTTCTCTTTCAGCACATTCAGCTCTCTGAACGTGAATGGAAACGTGAACTGGATGTCCTGGTTGGCTTTGTCTTCAGCCCAGTCCAGAGTGAACTTCTGTGTTAAGACTGTTTTCCCGATGCCAGCCACTCCCTTTGTCATCACTGTTCTGATTGGTTCCTCTCCTCCAGGTGAGGCTTTAAAGAAGTCTTCTTGTCTGATGGTTGTTTCTGGTCTGTGTGGTTTCCTGGATGCTGTTTCAATCTGTCTGATCTCATGTTCATCATTGACCTCTGCAGTCCCTCCCTCTGTGATGTAGAGCTCTGTGTAGATCTGGTTCAGAAGGGTTGGGTTTCCTGCTTTAGCGATCCCCTCAAACACACACTGGAACTTCTTCTTCAGGTTAGATTTGAGTTTACGCTGACAAACTGCAGCAAGAAGTCCTGAATGAACACACAACAAAGAAGATCAATGAATCAAAGAATAGATTTCAACATGTCATTTCCTCAAAGAATGAGTCTCTGAATATATTCTGGTCCATCTCTTGAGACATTAGTAAACGTCCCATTTATCCAGCATGTTAAATCTTTAGAGAAATCCTCTTACTGCTCTGCAGACAGTCAGCCAGCTCCTCCTGCTTCATGCTCCTCAGTAAGTGCAGTGAGATCTTCTGAAATGCTTCTCTGCTCCTCCTCCTCTGCTCTTCATCCTCACCATCCAACACCTCCTCATCCTTCCTCTGAATCTCTAAGAATTCTGGGTAATCTGAACTCACAACCATCTGGATCTTCTTCAGCTCGTTCTTCACAAAAATGAGGATGTTCTCCTCCAGCAGCTGGAACAGAATATTCTATGAATGACAAACTAAAACCATGGAACCAAACATCAGATCCATGTTGGACAGACTGACAACCCACTGGTCTAAAGAGTGCAGCATGGAGATGGTTGTGAACAGAATAGATGTAAAAGTAGTTGTACATGTACAGACCATAAATATGGAGTCCAGGTGTGTTTGATGCTGCTGGGCAGACGGACCTCTGGGAACCTCTGAGCTCTCCTGGTCCTCTCTGTGGAGGAGTCATGAACAATCAGCTCACATTGTGTTTGCACCACAGACTGTTTATTGTTCATGATATTAAAACACTAATACAACAATAAGTAAAATATGTTGTGATCTGTCATGATTAATCATTTCATAAACCAGATGCTAAAGACTGGAGATGAAGGACGACCATCTGTGTGACAGTTAGTCATCTGTTTCATCTGTTTTAAGAACTTACGCTGGGTCATAAGAACGTTGTTCATCTTTGAATCTTTGAATCCAACCATCTTTAGACCGATCACTCTTCATGGACACACAGCTGGGTTCAGGAGACTTTTCTCTCTGTGAACTGATAGAAACACTGACATTTACTAAACATAAAGGATTTCTATTTCTTCTTTCACTGGTTTTATTAGATGGAAAAGATCATTTTATTACAGCTTTAACATTTCTTTGATAGTAAATAAGGCACAGCTTCTTTATGGTGACTTGTTAGCTAAGACGTAATAACTACAACTACTCATATCTTGTAGCGGTTTGACTTCACCTGTAATTATTTTGGGATGGTGACGGACCTGGAGGAGAAGAAGCAGGCCTTGGCGGTTGCTTGATCGCTGACGGGAAGAGCGAGGGATAGTGCGCTAGAAATCGCCGCAGCGGATTTGGACGTCGATGGAAGAATGCTTATACTTCTCACAAAATTGGACTTTGTTTTTTTGAAAGAGGAAAAGGATCGCCAGTACGAGGCGTACACGGAGTTTGACCGGATCACGAAAGAAAATGGCGTCTCTATGGTCGACTACATTATCGAGTTTGAGCGCCGGTACAACAGACTACATAAGTTCAAGATGGAGCTTCCAGATGCTGTGTTAGCTTTCACGCTACTAGATACTGCAGGACTTCATGTTAAAGACAAACAATTGGCACTTACCGCTTACCCAGAGCTTTTGTTTGTTAACATGAAGTCAGGCTTGAAGAAAATCTTTGGCGATAATTCTCCACAAGAGGGAGCTGATGACCTCCGTGTGAGTGTGGGTGCTGGCGACTCTGCCTACTACACACGGTTTACAGGCAAGCGTGAAAGTAATGTCAGGTCAAGCCCACAAAACCATACGGCTGTTCAAGGGACAAATCCACTCGACAGATATGGGAGAAGGACGAGATGTGCTTTCTGCCAAAGCACATATCACTGGGCAAAGGATTGTCCTCACAAAAATGAACATGCAAAATTGACAGAAGATGAGAAGGTGACCGATGTTGAAGAATGCAACATTACTCTGTTATCAAAAGAATCGTTGACTGAAGTCTCTAGGATCAGCTGTAATTGACACAGCTTGCACTAGAACTGTGTGTGGAGAAAAATGGCTTGATCATTACATGAGAATCAGAATCAGAATCAGAAACTGTTTATTAGCCAGGAATGTTTTCACAAACGAGGAAGGTGCATACATTGGACATGGACATGGGACGTTAGACGAGACAAACAACAATCAACAATCAACGATAATGATAACAACAGCACAGTGGGTATTAAATAAGTGTAAGTGAGTGTACGTTAAAGTGACATGTGTGTTTAAGTTAAAGTGTATGTTAAAGTGACGAGTGTTTAAGTTAAAAGTGTATGTAAGTGGCATGAGTGTTTAAATATGAGGTGTGCAGAGGAGTGAACGGTAAAGAGAAAGAAAGAGAAAAAAATAAAAATGAAAATAAGAATAAAAAATAAAAATAGGGGCTGACAGAAACAGTCAGTGGGGGACCCGGGCCCTGTTGATAAGCCCGACTGCCGACGGGAAGAAACTGTTTGTGTGGCGTGAGGTCTTGGTTCTGATGGACCTCAGCCTCCTGCCAGAGGGGAGGGACTCGAACAGGTTGTGTCCAGGGTGAGAGGGGTCAGCTGCAATCTTCCTAGCTCGCCTCAGAGTCCTGGAGTCGAACAAGTCTTGGAGGGATGGCAGATTACAGCCAATCACCCTCTCAGCAGAGCGGATGATGCGCCGCAGCCTGGCCTTGTCCTTGGCAGTGGCTGCGGTGTGCCAGACGGTGATGGAGGAGCAGAGGATGGACTCAACGATGACAGTGTAGAAGTGCACCATCATTTTCTTCGGCAGGTTGAATTTCTTCAGCTGCCTCAGGAAGAACATCCTCTGCTGGGCCTTCTTGGCGATGGAGCTGATGTTCAGTTCCCACTTGAGGTCCTGGGAAATGATGGAGTGGACTAACACAACGTGAGTTATTGAAAATGGGGGACACAAAGAGTGTAAGAGCATTCAAGTTTGGTGATGGGAGAGTTGTTCATTCTACAAAGAAAGTAAAAATCCCAGCCATGATAGGACAGACTAGATGTCAAATTGAAACAGAAGTAGTTCCAGTAGATATCCCATTGCTTTTAAGCAAAACTTCACTGAAAAGAGCAGGTGCCATTTTAGACATTGAAAATGACAAAGCCACAATGTTTACACAACCAGTGAAACTTGAACTAACATCTTCAGGACACTATTGTGTGAACATTAGAGATGACAGTAACCCAGAAGAACGTGAGGATGACATTCTCACCGTGACAGAAAACATGAAAACAAAAGAAAACAGAAAGTTATGTTTAAACTACACAAGCAATTTGGACATGCCTCTGTTGACAGACTGAAAACACTACTGGCCTGCTCAGGTAATGCTGATGCTGAATGCACCACAATCCTTAAGGACAATGTAAAAAACTGTGAGACATGCATTAGATATAGCGAGCCAAAGCCAGCGGTGGGTTTGCCCATGGCCTCAACCTACAATACAACTGTAGTTGTGGATTTGCATGAACTAGAGCTGCGAGTGTGGTATCTGCATGCAATTGACCACTTCACACGCTTCAGTGCAGGGAGCATGGTCACCACTGTCGAAATGAGTGAGGAGTCCTTACTTTAAATCCAGGCCGGTTGTTTATAACTTGTAGAAACCATATGAACCTGACTACAACCGAGTATATCAGGCTAACATTTTAACTTCACGGGAGGTGCGTGCACTGAACCCGAACCCCACTGCGCATGTGCACTTTCCCGAGTACGGTGTCCCGTAGCGTGCATACAGAGCGCGAACATAATCATTCACCAGAATGATCTACAACCACCAAGAAACCCAGGGAGATTGTGAAGCACTTCATACATTGCTGGATAAGTGTTCATGGTCCTCCAAGCAGACTGTTCAGTGAAAATGGAGGAGAATTCAACAACGAAGCTATGAGGGACGTGACTGAAAGCTTCAACATTGAAGTGAAAACAACTGCAGCTTACAGCCCATGGAGCAATGGGCTTTTGGAAAGGCATAATCAAACCCTCACTGAAACCCTGATGAAAGTGAAGAGGTACAATGGATGTGACTGGAGGATGGCCCTCGACTGGGCCCTGATGGCAAAGAACTCTATGCACAACATGCATGGCTACAGTCCCTACCAGCTGGTATTTGGACAGAACCCAAATCTGCCTTCAGTTCTCACTAATAAGCAGCCAGCTCTGGAAGGTACTAATAATATGAGTACTTGGATTGCCCAGCATATCACAACATTACATACTGCAAGAAGAGCGTTTACAGAAGCCGAGTGCTCTGAAAGGATCCAAAGAGCCCTTCTTAAACAACTGCGGCCCATTGATGACCGATACGAAACAGGAGACAAAGTCTACTTCAAACGGGTGGATTGTACAGAATGGAAAGGTCCAGGTGTGGTCATCGGCCAAGATGGTGTGGTGATATTCGTGAGGCATTGAGGCACTTATGTTCGGGTACATCACTCCAGGCTTCGAAAAGTAGATAACCCACAAGCAGTGCTGGGAGAAAGGGACATTCAGCTGGAAGCGACTGAACATCCTACCACATTACCAAAACCTGGCTTTAATGAGAATAACTATGAGGATGTGAAAGTTGCTTTTCAAGTTGGACGTGAAGAGCACAACACCTTCAGCTACATTGGAATGGAGGTTCACTCTTTGGAGGATGAGATACAAGTGCAACAAAGGATTTACATCAAGAATCTCCAACTCATTCCTGTGGATCCCAACAGAGCAGCACAGCGAGAGGCTCCTCTAAAAGACACTGAAACTGACATGTTAAAGTCGAAGATTGGCCAAATATTGTGAGTAGCAAGGCAGAGTAGACCCGACATAATGTGCGACATATCCATCCTATCATCAAGTACAAAGCATGCTACTGTTCAGACTCTACCCTGTGCAAACAAACCTGTTCGGAAACTGAAATCAGAAGAGGTGACCTTGAGGTTTCAGCACTTGGGAAAAGACAGCTGGCTGAAACTAGTGGTGTTTAGTGATTCCTCGATGGGAAACCTTCCAGACGGAGGCACTCAAGGCGGACACCTGGTCATGCTTATGGGAATGAATGGATGGTTTTCACCTATATGCTGGCGTTCAAAGAGGATCAGGAGAGTTGTCCGGAGCACCTTAGCAGGAGAGATTTGGCACTTGCAGATGGCATTGACAGTGCAGTCTTTTTGGCTACACTCTACTCCGATCTGACCACAGGTGATTGCACATGGAACAACTTGCCCATTGTCTGTGTAACGGACAATTACTCTCTTCTTGATGCGGTCAAGTCCACCAAAAGCGTGACTGAAAAGAGACTTGAAATCAGCAGCATCAAGGAGCTCGTCCACTCTGGGACCATCCAGCAGGTCATGTGGTCAGCCTCCAAGGAACAGCTCGCTGACTGCTTGACTAAGAAGGGGACGTCTGCACTCGTTCTGCTGAGGGCTCTCAGCGAAGGAGTCTGGCAACTTAAAGGCTAAACGAGCTAATCACAAAAAGCCTACCCTCAAACTCTATTCATTAAAGTTGCTAGTTGAAACCTATGTTTATCTGTTTAAGGTTTTAGAAAAACAAATGTTTGTTTTTTTGTGACTGTTTTTCTTTAAAGAGAAAGGGTTCAGTTTGGTGCGCATGCGCAAGATCAGTTTGGTTCTAGAGGAACAAATGTCAAGTAACTGTTGTTGTTGTTGGCTTTAACCTTTTTCATCCTGTAACAGTTATCTACTGAGACTACTTCTTTCTCCATTCAAAATTGACCGTAAAGACCGTAGCTTTAGCCATTAAATATCACACTATGTCACTTCCGTTTCAACTCAGTTTTTCGCCTTCAAAATAAAAGCACCTAATCTCGCCTTCAAAATAAAAGCACCTAATCTCAAACAGATGGTCTTGCATCTTCCATATATATATATATTTTTTTCTTTCTTTTCTTTATTTCGAATTAATGATCTGATTTAATTGATAATAATAATTTAGGATAGGAATATATAAGCATTTTTTGCTTCTACCTATACCTTATCAGTTTTTCTGTTTTTTATATTATATAGAATATTGTAATGATTGACTGAATAAAACACAGAAAAAAAAACACACAGACATATACTGTTGTTAACTTGCTGTTGCTCCAGTGTGCCTGTAATATTGTTCTGATAACATTACTTTAAAATAAAAGCGTGCAATACACTAGTTTTTACTTCATTATTGAATTTTGCGCATAATGTGATTAATCGCTGTTAATCGCAGACAAATCATGCGATTAATCAGTTAAATGTGTCCATCTCTGCCCAGCGCTAGTAAAGACGGATCCGTCCTCCTCCGTTTGTCTGTAGTGAGGACGCTCAGTGTGAACGTAGCAAAAGATATGCGTTCAAAATGGAAACCTCATGTGAGGAGGACAGGGATTGAACCTGCTACTTTGTGATTACAGGATGAACACTCTACCACATTAACCCAAACAGAGATATGACTCACATCCGCATAGTTGTGTTTTTAATGGACCTCAATGTAGTCGACACATGACTGTATTTTTGTCTCCTCTTCATAAGAGTTTGATATTGTTATAACAGGTAAAATATCAATACAATGTCAAGAATTGTCTTTATTCTTGTTCTATAGTTTCATAAATACAACAAACTATAGTTTTTGTATATATAATATGACTATATATAAAACTTTATAAGCTGTGATATCAAATAGCTTTTGCGGCTCCAGACATTTTTTTTATCATCATGAAAACAACTCTGTAAATGATGAACGGCCAATTCTGTGTTTTATAACTGAGAATCAGAACAGTTAGTCATCTGTTTCATTAAGAACTTACTCTGGGTCAGAAGAACGGCGTCCATCTTTGAACTTAATTATAGCACTTTTAGACCAGTTACTCTTCAGGGACACACAGCTGGGTCCAGGTCCAGGTTCAGGTCCAGGTTCAGGACAGTCTGGTCTCTGATGGATCCTGGTCACACATGTAGAAGCAGAGTCAGTGAGTCAAAGACTTTGTGACATGAGAAGAGTCATGGACAGTTAGAGATGGTCCTCTCACCTCTGAGCTCTGGTCTGGTCATGGTCCCCACACAGACTGGTTTTAGAGGGAGGGACTCCCTCCTCTCGGTCCTCACACTGACTCATAGCAGAGTCCACACCTTCACACCAACAGCACCACCTGCTGGAGAGCTCACACAGTACTGCTCTTCATCATGACAATCAGCTCATTCACCTTAATACTGAATACACTCATGGGACAGTTTCATGTTGTTGTCACTTTAGCTGCAGAGTCGTATCTAAGAAAAGACATTCACAATGCTCTTTAGTCTCTTGGCTGGTTAGTATGGGGATCAGTCTCAATAATTGAAAATGCAGAGAAAGACTCACAAATGCACACAGAAGGACTGAAAAATTAATTTCACTCACAAATGCACGCAGAACGATCCACAAATACATTGAATTATTAATGTCACGGCTCTGCTTTTCTTGCTGCCTCCTTTGCGTTATTGTCCACATTGTGTATGTTCACCTCATGATGACATCACAAACATCTGCCTCATTAATGTGTAGCTCTGCAAAGACCTTTTCAACTGTCTGCTTTTAAACAGTCTATTTGTTTGAGAAAGCAGCGATATTGTAAAGTGCTCCGCAGTTCACGTCAACATGCTGCATGTAGTCGCAGTGTGGTCACAAGTTGATCTGGTTGCTCTCTGGTTGCTCTGGTTGCTCTGGTTGCTCTCTGGTTGCTCTCTGGTTGCTGTGGTTGCTCTCTGGTTGCTCTGGTTGTTCTGGTTGCTCTGGTTGCTGTGGTTGCTCTCTGGTTGCTCTGGTTGCTCTCTGGTTGCTTTGGTTGCTCTCTGGTTGCTCTGGTTGCTCTCTGGTTGCTCTCTGGTTGCTGTGGTTGCTCTCTGGTTGCTCTGGTTGCTCTCTGGTTGCTTTGGTTGCTCTCTGGTTGCTCTGGTTGCTCTCTGGTTGCTCTTCGGTTGCTATCTGGTTGCTCTGATTGTCTTTTAAGAGCGACTGCTGACTGTGTACATTATTTCATTGTAAACCTATGACATCATCCCACCATCTCTATCGTGGTGTAGTGGTAACGCCTCTGACCTTTGATCTTTCAACCCAATGATATGAGTTCCAATCCCATGAATTGAATTTATTTATTTTTCTTCTTTTTCCTGTACTACAGAGTTCATTTACGTGACAGATATTTGCAGAAAACAGACTCCAAAGTCGATCATGTGTTATTTTGACCAACTTTATTTCAAAGGAAGGGCAATTTGCTGACTTCCTGTTTCAACACATAAACAACAAGCAATGTTTCAACTTGAGTTGACTCTTTTCCTCAAGAGACTCAACAACGTCTAGTCCGGTATGTTTAGACCAGAGACTTTAGAGAAGGTTAGACATTGAATAAATTAAACAAAACAACATTCACGAGGACAGATACGTGTTCTCTTGTATTCTCAACAGCTGCCGTAACCATGACTACAGCAGACGCTTTCACACCAAAGTCACCAGATAACACGGCCGCCTGTTAATCCGTAACACCTCGCCTCCTCAAACTGTGCAACTGTAACGCTGGCAGCCTCGTGGGGAGGGGAGGGGGGAGCTGCGCTCATGTGATTGGTTGAAAATGAGTGCGACATCTGATTGGCTACAGAAAAAAAACACATTTGCGTATCCAGCCAAGTCAGAGGAGTCTCAAAAAACCCACACATGTGGAGCGATCCACAAACTAATGCATATAAATGCAGGAATATATTTGTGATTTTTTTTTTTTTACATTTATAGAAATCGTAATTTATTTCTGTGTGCATTTTTTGATTATTGAGACTGATCTTGATTTTCTTTTACAGTGAAAACTCAAAGCACATGAGGAAACATTCTGTCTCTGCTGCTCAGCTCCTCTTTAACTCAGAAAAGTCTGAAGAGAAAAAGTGTCTCAGACAGTTGAGTTAAGAAAAGGTCGACTACAACCTGCTGATTATTGTGCACACTTTGAAAAAAATATTTATTCATCTTTTTTAAATGGTAAAAAGTCTGTCAGAAGCTCTCATTAAATTACAGTCAAATAAAATATATTTTAATACAAATAAATACAGATATTGGCTGTAAATACACATGTAAAAGGTGTAAGAGAAAACTGCATAAATACTGCATATTGAATGTCACTAATTTAACTTGGGTTATTTCATATAATTATTCAATTGATCTCCAACATTTGTCTGTTAAAGTTGAGATCTCTGAATATTAAACAAACTTCACTTTAGCTTCTTTTAAACCCCGTTAACAACATGTCAAAAGACGTCATTTTCATGTTCATCCTATAACTTTACAGTGTTTTACAAGTTAAATATTGTTCATCAACTTCAACAAATGGAGCTGTGCTGTTTCTCCTCATGATCTCCCTCCAGAGTCCAGAAGTCAGTAAAACACAGAACAGTAGAATGACATGTAACCGTCCTCATAGGAAACACTGTGGTCACATGGTAACATGTGGAAGCTTTCATTGGACGGGATTGTTCACTTCACCATCTGATCAGTTAGTAAAAGGTCGACTACGACCTGGTGATCAATGAGAGGAACAGTGAACACTAAAGAAAACACTAACACATTCAAACACTATAGAAAATGGATTAAATGTCTTTAACCAGAAGGAGAAGTGAACATGAAGCTTTGTGGACTTAAAGGACTGAAAGCAGCAGGTGAGAGCAAACAGAGTCTCTCAAGTGTGTTTCAGTGCAGGAACAAAGGCCCAGGTGAGCTCTCTGGTCTCTGCTGGGTCCTAGTGCTCACCCCTTTACTACCTTCCCCTCCACGTCAGTAAGAGTCCTGACAGACCCCAGATCAGACTGAACTCCTCTTCTTCATCACAGTGTCATCATTCAGAGCAACACTTCATCTGGACTTCAACATTCAAACTAACAGCAGCTTCTCTCTGTTTAATCACACAGGCGGCCATCTTGTTTCCAAGCTGCCGTGTGTTTGAAAGCAGCTTTAACCCTTCGTCCACTGAGCCCGCGGTTTCGCGTGGTGACACTCGAAACGTTTCTCTAAGTTTCTAAAATATTCACAGCACCCCGATAATACATCGTAGAAATATAATTTTACGTCTGGCGGAAAGAGACGGCTTCCTGCTTCCGGGTGCCTGCCCAGGAAGAGCCCAGCATAATTTTAACATCATCAAGCAAGCGAAAGGGCAGCAGTGTGTCATCTGACGCTGAAAAAAAAAAAAATAATAATCCTTCTCTGTGATTTGTTGAGTCATATGTCCGTCGCCATTTCGTGAACTAAACAACCAATGTACACTCAGGGAAATCTCAAAAGGACAACCCACTTGAGCATGTATACACGCTACAGTTTACAATCAGAGAAAATCAACGACAAAGAGATTCAACACGGGGGAAGCAAAGCGCATGATTCTGGAGACCAGCGAGGAGGAGGACGACGCGTCGTCGTCAGAGCTCGAAGGCTTTAGTTCTTCTGAGGAAGATGGGTAAGTGTAGTTACTAAACTTTGTTACGTGTCTGTAAGGCTGCATGGTGCAAACTAGTAATGTGTACACTGTGCAGGAGAGCCAGCCACGCGGTGCACACTGCTTCTCACGTTACTACGTCATGATCTGAGTAATGTTTATACACAGTCTGCTTTGTACAATACTCTGTCCACGTTACTACCACAGTCATGATCTGAGTAATGTTTATACACAGTCTGCTTTGTACAATACTCTGCTTCACGTTACTACCACTAATATTTATACACCCAATGCGGAGCACTATGCTGAAATTACTACCACAGTCATGATCTGAATAATATTTACACATCCAATGTGGAGCATTCTGCTCAATCGTTACGTCATCTTTCTTTCAACTGACTAGTATTGATTTATTTTACAGAGAGGAGCACCAGCCGCCCCGACTACCACGACCAGCAAAGAGGCAGCGTGTTGACCGACGACTAAAAACACCATCTCCAGCAAACAGGGCGCGTGCTGCCCGGCGACTACTTTCACCTCAGGCCAGATCAAGAAAGACAGCAGCACGTGCACCACCTGCACCTACGCTGTCCTGGAGGACGGATGAAGACCCGGACACTGCTCCCCCCGTCATCAAGTTCCAGCCCGGACACCAGGTCCACATGTCAGTGCCACAGCAACACCCATTGAACTCTTCAAACTGTTCTTCCAACTAAGTCCACGGTGGGTCGCAGGGTTTGCGAGCTTTGCAGCATGAAGAAAGTGAGCAAAGACACGGCGTGGAAGTGCGAGGCGTGTAACGTTCCCCTCTGCCTGCAGCTGAACAGAAACTGTTTCCATGACTGGCATGCCATGGCATGAGGATATGCCATTGAAGCATATATACTTGTTTATTGTAAATGGTCTAGTCTTTGTTCTGTTTTATATTTCTGAATATATATTCTGTACATATTTTTTTTTTTTTTATAATACATATTTTTATTTAAAAAAAAAAAAATTGTTGTGATGGTCATTTTTCATTTGCACACACTCATGAAGCTTTATCTGCACTATGAAGTCATTTCTCAGTCCCATTTTTATCATTTTGGTGAAAGCTGTGAAAGACCATATTTCTACTCAAAAAACGATAATAAAAACTTTAGTTTTAGACATTTATTTACATGTATCTACCATTTTATTCATATATTTCACTGCTTTTGTGAACCTAAAACCTTTGGTAAACCAATTGCCATCACCTAAACAGAGTCACCACCTGAGTAAAGTTAGGTTTTTTCAAGCGATATGAAGAATTTCCAAAAATCGAGATTCTATTTTTCAGCTTTAGTGTCATATTATAAAGTTTTTTTCTTTACACTTTTGCCTTATGACAATGATGCCTCATTATATAGATAGCTGAGATTGTTCTGCAATTTATGATGTAAAACATGGGTATATATCTTATATGCAAGTGCCTTAAAAGGTGAATCTAAGAAAATTATGTCAAATCGAGAAAATCGACTGAAAATGACCTCCAGTGTTCAGTGAGTTAAAGTCACACGTTCACAACAATCAATAACGTCATTTCAACCAATCACAGCTCCACTTACTGAACGTTTAGCCATGGACTTCATCAGAGTGCAGCTCTCTTCTGTCCTCAGCAGGTCTGTGGAGAAAAGGAGCTTCGTGCTTCACTTCAACTTCAACTTGCATCAGACGAAGTGAAGTGACGCAGCTTCTTATCCTTCATCAGAGAGAGTTCCTCATGTCACTATCAGTATGCAGTCTGACTGGTTGCACTGAGTCTCAGTCTGAGCTGCGTTCACACACGTTCACACCTGTCACTGTGCACAGAAACCTCCTCACAGCTCCAACAAGAGTCTTTCAGGATCAAATCCAGCATCTGTGGACAAATCCAGACAACTTGTGAAGAGTGTCTTTGCCAACAGACTGGACTCTGTAGTGGAGACCAGATGTTCAGAGGATCTTTGTAACCTTGTGTTCTTGTACATGTAGACTAGTGGAGACCTTGTGTTCTTGTACATGTAGACTAGTGGGGACCTTGTGTTCTTGTACATGTAGACTAGTGGGGACCTTGTGTTCTTGTACATGTAACAACTCCCTTGAACAGTACATTATTGCACGACACAGTACTGCCTCTCGTACCTTATTGCTTAACCCTTCGAGATTTTCGAGCGCGGATCCGCGCTATACGACACTGACGTTTTGAAAATATTCACTCCATCGCGATAATTCTGCACAGAAATATGGTTCAACGTCTCCAAGATTTAGTTAAACTTCCACTTCCTCTGCCTTGTGTCCGCGAGATCATATGAGATTCACACAGCAAGCTAGAGCATTTTACACACCCCGACGTGTCATATGATGCGTACACAGCTTCACTGGGAGAGAGAGAAAAAGAGCAGGCAGGCAGGCCGAGCAAAGCTATACTGGAGAACGGCGCAGCTTCAACCATAAATAGAGCCTGAAAGAGTCGATCCCTGAGATGAACAGGACAACGCCAAGCAAAGGGATCCATTGAAAGATGGGTAAGTGTATTTACTGAACTTTGCAATAGCATATTTACGTAACGGGACCTGTAGCCAGATAGAGCTGCTGCTAACACAAAGCTAACGGTAGCGAGCTAACGATCGCTAACGGGGTTATATATGTCTACAGGCTGACTATAAGACTGAATGATGGGTATTCAAATATTGTCAGGATCCCCGTTAACTTTCTTTCAGTGAACTTAGTACGCTTAGTAGTGTTATATCTCTGTTAATCGTTACTGCCGTATTGTTTACCTCACGTTAGCTCCTAACACGGAGCGAGCGAGCTAACAATCGCTAACGGGGGTTATATATGGCTACAGGGTGGATAAAAGACTGAACGGTTGGTATTCAAATATTGTCACGATCCCCGTTAACTTTCGTTCAGTGAACGTAGTATGCATAGTAGTGTGGGATCTCTGTTATGTGTTTGTGAGACTGAAATGACCATGTTGTTAGGTTAGCTACGCGCTAACAGGAAGTAGCGGTACAGTAGCTAAATGGGTACAGGGTGGTTATGAGACTGAACGGGGAGTAATCAAATATTGTCACTATCCTGTTACTTTCTTTCAGTGAACTTATACTAACTATTAGTAATGTATTTTACAGAGAGGATTTGCAGCTGCCAGGGTCCAGAGGACAACATGCAGCATCGCTTTAGCAGCCTCCAGTCCGTCTCTGCCAGATCATGATTGCAGGCCACAACGCCAGCCACAGCTCATCATCTCACCATATAATAATACATTTGATTTTAGACATTTATTTACATGTTTCTACCTTTTTTTTATTCATATATTTCACTGCTTTTGTGAACCTAAGACCTTTGGTAAACTAATTTCAAGCACCAAAACAGTTCGACCTCCTGAGTAAAGCTATGTTTTCACAAGAGATATGAAGAATTCCCAAAATCTAGATTACATTTTTCAGCTTTAGAGTAATATTTCTCTTTACACTTTTGCCTTATGACAATGGTGCCTCATTATATAGAGAGCTGAGATTGTTCTGCAATTTTAGATGTAAAACACATGGGTATCTATCATATGCAAGTGACTTTAAAAAGTGAATTTAAGAAATTATGTAAAATCAAGAAAATGACCCCCGATTCCAGAGGGTTAAGTACATTTCATCTGAGCAGACTTGAGTTTACTTGAAGCTCTACTAATCATCAGTATACTCACTGAGTGATATTTTGGAACAACTTCATTTGTACTTCATATGTTTTAGTTGTGATTAAATAGTTAAGCACACTTGAAGTGTATTTAGTTTATTTGTTTGTGTTAAATTGGAACAACTTAAGGAATACTTTGTACAATGTAAGTATATGACTGTGTGTGTGCTAATATACATGCTGATAGCTCACTTAAATTATACCTTTTATGTGTTTTAAGTATATTTGAACTATATTATGAGTATTTTACAAATATGTAAACATTACAATATGTATATATATATATGTTGTATCGTAGTATACCAAAGTATAACTTTTGGTATACTATTACCACATTATAAATATAATAATAATGTGGTTATAGTATACCAAAAGTTATACTTTTGTCTTATTCCAATTACAAAGAAAGCACACTTTCTTTTTATGCTATATTACTTTGTACACTACATACTATTGTCCATTAAAATATTATAAATGTATTACAGTATCCTAAATGCTGAATGAACTTCACAGATAGTAATCAGAATCACTTTATTGAATTTAAGTTTACATGGTACATGCATATAGGGCTGCAACAACGAATCGATAAAATCGATAAAAATCGATTATCAAAAGAGTTGGCAACGAATTTCGTTGTCGATTCGTTGTTGATTATTACGCCAGGCAATAAGTCGCGGAGAAAAAAAAAGAACGGATCAGAGCAACTGACCTGCAGCGTTTCTGAGATTGGAGTGAGACACGAGAAAAGTTGAGGTCGTGATCTTAGCAATAAAACATCTTTGATGTGTCGAGTCTTGGCCAATCAGCGTTAAGATGTCTACAACGGCTTCATTTCCCTCCAACTTGTTTTTAATGGAAGCTAGTCAGCTTGCTATCACGTTAGCTAACGTGTTTGGGTTGTGTATTGTCGTTAAAGTTACTTTATGTTCCGTTACAGTCTTGCTTGTAAAAAACGTAACGTGATGAAACATGCCGTAACCCCCGGTCTGGTTCAGTCCACCAGTCACTCGTTAAGGTTAAACCGGCCCACCGGAGGATCTGGATAAAGGTTTTTATTTATTTACTCAACAACGTGACGTCGTGGTCATAAGAGACCCAGATATTGATCAGATGATGTGAATGAAAGAGTTTAAGGAAGGTGGAGGTGAAAACAGGCATGAGAGGAGCAGTACAGCTTCCTCTGTCCAGTGTTTCATACATATTGATAAAGTGTTTCATACATATTGATAAAGCAGGGTATGTAAAAGCAGCCTCTGATCCAAGGAGATCAACTACAGTAAAAGGGCTCACATTTGGCAGATGTAAAGCCATACATGTGTATGTTTTTAGTGTTAGTCCATTTTTATTTTATTTTTTTAATTAAGGAGCAACCTGTTTGTGCACTTTCTGAAGATGTTTTGCACGGTGAATTTAATGGAAATTAAATGCTTTTTAGTTTTTTTATCCGATTCATCGATTAATCGGAAAAATTATCAACCGATTCATCGATTATTAAAATAATCGTTAGTTGTAGCCCTACATGTATAACAAAACAGAATGACCATGTTTCAGATTGTATCAATATAGAGGAACAATGAACATCAACAATAGAACCACAAACAGGCTCCACATCACATTGTTTATTTTGTTGAACTGCTCATTATTACACTTTCTCCTGATGACCGCTCACACGTCTGAGGCACTCATCTGAGGAAATTTAATAATAACAGCATCCAATAAGAGAAGAGACGAGAGATGATGTCACACAGCATATTCATGCAGCATCTTCTTATATTTTGAACCAATAGTATTGTTTGAACAGTAAATCAGGATTAACATTGAGGAACTATATCAATATGACATGCCAATATTCATACCAGTGCAGGTCAAACATATATTTCATCACTGGTGGTGTTTACCACCAACATGTGATCCTGCTGCTTTATGAATCACAGAAGCTTTAAAATGTCTACATGACTCAAGACAATGACCTACCTGTTATGACCTGTTATAACCTGTTATAACCTGTTATGACCTATTATGACCTATTATGGCCTGTTATGACCTGTTATAACCTGTTATAACCTGCACTTTGGCAACGTCCAGTTGTTTTCAGGAGGTCCCCCTTCCCCAGTCTTCCCAGTCAGGGTGGACAGTGCAAGCAGCTCCTTTGTGAACAGCAGGGCAGCAGCTGCTGGTAAAAAGGGTCATGGGTGATGGATTAAGCTGCAGGAAGGCTCTTTAAACTGTCCCTGTGCTGCCAGCCAAGGCGTGCTGTATATGAGAGAACCAATGGAACACATTCATATACAGTTGAAAGATCTCTACCTACCTATTAGGAATTAATAGACGTTATTCACATATGAATACTAATAATAAATCGTCGTGGGTCGCCGGCGGAAGAGCCGCGGGTCGCCGGCTCTTCCGGCCTCGAACATCCGCCTAATTTAGAGAGAGGGATATATATATATATATATATATATATATACACATATATATACACACACATATACACATATACATATATATATATATATATATATATATATATACACATACATTATATACATTATATATATATATATATATACACACACATAAATATATATATATACACACACACATATATATATACATATATATATATATATACATATATATATATATATATACATATATATATATACATATATATATATATATACATATATATATATATATATATATATATATATATATATATATATATATATATATATATATATATACACACATATATATCAGGGGTGTCCAAACGTTTTTCACTGAGGGCCACAAACAGAAAAAGATATGAAAGTCTGGGCTACTCAGGTGAGGTATATCGCAAAATGAATCAAATGAGGTCAATTATGCATATATATATATATATATATATATATATATATATATATATATGTGTATGTATTTGGCCTTTTCCAAGCTCCAGTAGAAGTCGGCAGGGAGAGAAACTGAAGCTGTTTCTTTAGAGAATCATCACTGCATCTCCATCAGTTCAGACTCTCTTCACTTCTTCTGCATCATCAGGAAGGGAGTCGAGAACAGCTTGAATTCTTTCTCAATGGCAGAAAGATCTTGGAAGCGCTTACTGAGTTCTGTCATTTGATGTGATGACAGACACATATATACTCTTTTTCGCAGAAAGGTTGACCTCTGAAAAAAGCTGCTTTGATTTCAGACGTGGGGGAAGAGCAGCGGTGACATTAGTAGTTGTGTCTCAAAGAGACAAAGCTTCACACAGAACAGGTTCATGTGTGCGTGAGGTTTGGTACCTGGGCTTTGCCTTGCAGGCTCTTGTTCAGTGTGAGATGATGATAAGATCAACTAGAGGCCAGGTCTGCCAACCACAGTGTGTCACTCAGCTCATGAAGAGGTCAAAACTGTTCCAAAGTTAACATGCTTTATGAGAGTCATGGCTTGAAGACTTCTGCATGCCAATATTAACTCATAGTCAGAGCGCCACCTACTGGGAAACTATGGCGATTTTAAATAGAAATGATAAAGAAAATGAAATTGGCCGACTTCCGGTGCGGTTTAGAGCATCGTCCCAAGACAGTTATTTTTAAGTGTATATGTGGTACATACGCCTATGAAATGTTGTATATCTATGTTAAACTTACTGCGAGGGCTGCTTTGTTGAATTGAGTTGAATTTTCTCCTTAGAAGTTCATTGGTCCTTTTCTTCTGAACACAATGAGATATAAACAAGCTTTTGATACATTGTGATGGAATTGAGCCTGTATTGATCCACAGAGAATCTTGTAAAAATCGAAGCCAGCATTTAGGCAGATTTGAGGAAAAGATTGTTTTTCACAAAATCCAAAATGGCGGAAATTCTAAGTAGGCGGAGCTTAATGCGGCGATGTACTTTTTTGTAGAGCAGACACAACCGGACATGTGTGCCAAATTGCAGGTCAATTGGTGAAAGGGGGCAAAAACTGTGGGCGTTCACAACTCACAGGTTGTCAAAAAAAAACACGTTTTTTAGGGGGCGCTATCTGACTTCCTGTTTGGTTTAGAGCATGGTCCCAAGACAGTTATTTTTAAGTTTACATGTGTTACATATGGCTACCAGGTGTCATACATGTAGGTCAACCGTAGGGCTGGGGCTGCTTAATTGAATATTTGTAGGGGGCGCTATCGAGCCGAATTGCGATTTTGAAGCATTAAAATCACATCACGTAACTACATCTTTGCCTGTCAATGTGGGTGCCAAGTTTAGTTACGTCTTGAGCATGCTTAGTCCCTCAAAAGTACCTTCGTTGTTGACCGCGAAGGATGGGTCGCCACGGCAACAGTGTTTCGCGAAACATCAAAAGCTTTGGGGGATGGCGTCATGAAAGTCTTATGTTTGTCTAGAAGTAATTTGGTGCCGATCTAATCAACCTACTGAGAGAAACTATCCAAAGTATAGAAGCTTTTACTTCCTGTTGCCATTAGGTGGCGCTATGACTCAAATAAAAAATTAGACATCACAGGTCTTCAGGCCTGGAGTCTCATCAAACATGTGAAACCTGGAAAGGATCTTTTTATGTGGAGTCGAGTTACATCGGTTTATTCGTGCACGGCGAAGGATCAAACTTCCGCGATGGTCCCACGCAACGCCGTTCAACGGATCCTTACAATCTTCAAGGTGATGCATTATCAATGTCTTAAGTGTCTTCCGACGCATTTGGAGAGGCATCCGAATAATCTGTGAGGAGCACGGTATACAAGTACAAAACATGTAACTTCCTGTTGCCTCTAGGTGGCGCTATGACTAGGATTCAAAATGATCACATGGATGTCTTCAGGGTCAGGAGGTCATGACATATGAGAAATATGGAGCAGATTCCATCATGTAAGGCCGAGTTAAAGCAACTTCCATTTTCATGGAAAATGGTGTCTCTTTGGCGCTGCTCTGCGCTCACATAGTTCGATATTTTTAAAATCCTTTGATAAGTTTCCCTGCAAAGGTCTCAACATCATATTACCCGAATGTGAAATCAATCGTGTTTAATCTCTAGGAGGAGTTCGTCAGAATACAACGCCTGAAAACAAGGAAAATGCAAAAATTTAGCGATTCACTGCAGCGCCCTCTAGTGTTTGAAAATCCGGAAAAAAATTGGGTATGATAAGGGACACAATGTTGACATATGCTACAAAGTTTGTGAAGATAGGCCAAGTAATTCCGAAGTTATGTGTATTGATACATTGAGCCACGCCCCTAAGAGGTTAATTGGTTAATAACTTCTAAACGCAATGAGATATTAACAAAGTTGAAAATATCGTTTGATCACATTGAGCCAATGATGATCCACAGAAGGTTTGGTACGAAATGAAGCCAGAGTTTAGGAGGAGTTGACCAAAATGTGTTTTTTACAAAATTCAAAATGGCGGAAAATCTAATTAGGCGCATTTTATTTTCACGGATGAGTTTTTTGTAGAGCAGTCCCACCCGGACATGTGTGCAAAATTTCAAGTCAATCGGTCAAAGTTCGCAAAAAGGGTGGGCTTTCACAACTAAAGGGGGCGCTAGAGAGACATTTTCTCAGACTTTTGGCCGACACCCAAATCAGATTAAAATTTTCGCCGAGTCGGATGGGTGTGGAAATTTTGAAGAATGTAGGTTTATCCCAAGCACCTCTTTTCCCTGCGCATTGGTCGCTAAAATCGAATAACAATAGGTCCTCGACTCTGACTACGTCAGTGCTCGGGCCCTAATAATGTGCTTCATTATGTAAAACACGGCTAGTAGTCTGTACATCCCTCTCTGGAGCGGTACCACCAGTGGTGTGGAGGTTCCCTCTCTACTAATTCACATGACTGATGTGTGACACATGTAACCTAGTAAATCCCATCACTTTATTTCTGACACATTTGAACTTGAACAGCAGACGATGTTAGCTAACGTTCAACACAGAAACCTATAACCTACGTTACATCGACCATGTTAAAGAAAAGTAAACACTCAACTATCAGATAGCTAAGCTAACTTACTCTTGACGTCCAAGGCGACACAGAACTGCAGAAAACCAAGCCTCAAATTAAAATGTAGCTAACCGCTAGCTAACGTAACGTTAGCTCAAGCCCTTACCAGAGAGGTTAAGCTAACGCTACCGTCACCTGATGGAGACAACTTAAGGTGTCACTAACGTCGACCGTTCAAGAAAGCTTTTACTCTCTGATTAATACATTATGTTGGTATTCTTACCTCAAGAAGAGATGCCATGTTCCCAGGAGTCCGGCTTGTTCCTTCAGTAGCGTTTCAAAGAAGAAGAAGAAGAAGAAGAAGAAGAGCAGAGCGTAGAAGTGGCGCTCTAATGGGGTCATACATTTCCGATTGTTGTTTTTTATTTTGTATTGCTGTGTTGGTTTGAACACTGCTCTCTGTCTGTCTGTCTCTGTCTCTGTCTCTGTCTGTCTCTCTCTCTCTCTCTCTCTCTCTCTCTCTCTCTCTCGTTTCCGGTTCCGGTTCCGGTTGTGAGTGAGGGTGGTGGTGAGCGTGTGAGAGGCGCGGAGTTTGAAGTTTTTCTGTCCCGTTCATCGGGGTGTTTTTGAACGGTTTGGCCGCCTGCCTTAGTGCAGGTGGTCGGGCTGTTCTGCGACTTTTGTGAGCGAGTGTCGGAGTCTTTTTTCTTTTTTTCCGAGGCGTCTCGGAGGAATGGCGTCCTCCAAGACGCCGCCTCCCTCTCTCCGGCAGGGAGTAAGGATTGTCCCGCCGGGAAGCGGCGTGTCCGTTGAGGAGGTGCTGCTGGCGGTGGGGGAGCGGGTCGGCCACCGGAACTTGGTTTTCGCGTCCCGCATGAGCGGAGCGGTGGTGACGTTCCTGCGGGACGAGCCTCTCGTGCGCCAGCTGGTAGAGAGCGGCGTGACCATCAGGGGCGCGGCGGTGCAGGTGTCCCCGCTGTCCGCCCCCTCCACGAGGATCACCGTGTCGGGAGTGCCGCCGTTCATCTCGAACGAGGCCGTAATGGAGGAGCTGCAGAGGTTCGGGAAGTTTGCCAGCGGGCTGAAGACGGTGAACTTGGGGTGCAGGGACCAGAAACTTAGACACGTCCAGTCTCTGAGGAGGCAGGTCTTCATGTTCCTGGGCTCGCCTTCTCAGAGCCTGGACGTGTCCTTCAGGGTGAGGCACGGAGAGGCCTCTTACATCCTGTACGCCAGCTCGGACCAGCGCCGCTGCTTCCAGTGCGGGGAGCTGGGGCACCAGAGGGCTGGGTGCATGCGATGGAGGCGCTCTGCTGGGAAGGGAGCGGCGGCGCCCGCCGAAGAGGGGCCTGCTGGGCCCGCTGAAGGGGGACCTGCTGGGCCCGCTGAAGAGGGGCCTGCGGGGCCCGCTGAAGGGGGACCTGCTGGGCCCGCTGAAGAGGGGCCTGCGGGGCCCGCTGAAGGGGGGCCTGCGGGGCCCGCTGAGGAGGGGCCTGCGGGGCCCGCTGAAGAGGGGCCTGCTGGGCCCGCTGAAGAGGGGCCTGCTGGGCCCGCTGAAGGGGGGCCTGCTGGGCCCGCGGAAGAGGGGCCTGCTGGGGCCGCGGAAGAGGGGCCTGCTGGGGCCGCGGAAGAGGGGCCTGTTGGCCCCATGGAAGAGGGGCCTGCTGGGCCCACTGAGGAGGGGCCTGCTGGCCCCATGGAGGAGGGGCCTGCTGGGCCCGCTGAAGTGGGGCCTGCTGGCCCCATGGAGGGGGGGCCTGCTGGGCCCGATGAAGGGGGGCCTGCTGGCCCCATGGAGGAGGGGCCTAATGGGCCCGCTGAGGAGGGGCCCGCTGAGGAGGGGCCTGCTGGCCCCGCTGAAGAGGAGCCTGCTGGGCCCACTGAGGAGGGGACTGCCGGCCCCGCTGAGGAGGAGCCTGCTGGGCCCGCTGAGGAGGGGCCGGCTGAGAACGGCAGTCCGGCTGAGTTTGCGGACGGCGAAGCGGAGGAGGAGATGCCACTGGAAGCTAGTGGGCTTGAGAAAGAAGCACCCATGGACATCTACCCTCTAGAAGCCATCAACCGGTTTCTAGATGCAACACTTTATAAACCAAAAAACATAACTAAGTATTTCAGCAACGGTACTAGATTCATAAGATCCATAGCTACGCACAGGAAGAATTTGGGGCCGAACTTTGTGAGCCAGAAGAAGCGTTACCGCCTCAATAAGTACGTCACAGAGCTGAGGAAGGCAGAGATGGAGAAAAGCTAAGAGGGTGAGGTGAAGGCAGGAGGCTCAGCGGCTCATCAGGCCACTCGGGGACTGTTCTCTTCCTCTGAGGCCATCAGGTCTGGAGGCGGAGACATGGACTATGGAGTTGGTGTTGGTGGTGATGTTGATGGTGGTGACATGGACTATGGAGATGATGATGATGATGATGATGATGGTGACATGTATGTTTATGGGTTTTCTGTTTCGAAGAGATATATTTTGGTTGCTGGTGGAGAGCTGGTGGTAAACTATTGTTTGTTTTGTTTTGTTTGTTCTATGGCTAAATGTTTGTTTGACGTCTAGTTGTTTGTTTATGTTTTAAGTGATGTTTTTGTTTCTGTTTTCACTGAAAAGTGGAATAAAGGGATTTTAAAAAATCAAAAAAAAAATCTCTCTCTCTCTCTCTCTCTCTCTGGTCTGAAGGAATCTTAAAGGTGAAACTGTACATGTCGTGTCTGTGTATGAATATAAAGTGACCGTGAGTTCATGGGACATTGACACTGTCATGAGAACTACCTGTGTTCCTGCCACATGGTCAGGTGATCTCCTGAGAGGCACCTGTTGGTCGTTAAGAGTCACGGGGGAATCTGGAAACAGTGAACCAGCAGAGGCATGATCATACATGGTGCACACACACATGAGAACAAAGACATGGGGGCCTTGAAACTGTCACCAGATCTGCACCTGCAAGCACAAGTACCTTAATGTTACACAATACTACAAGTACCTTAATGTTACATAATACTACAAGTAGCTTAATGTTACACAATACTACAAGAACCTTAATGTTACGCAATACTACAAGTACCTTAATGTTACTGTTAATGCGTATTAATTATTGGATGCCTGGTGTAGCCTCCAGAAGAACTTAGTCAAACAACTTCTCTCGTTCTCTGAATTTATTTTCCTTGATCACCAGTAGAGTAACACGCTCTGCAGTCTTGACAGCAGGGAGTCGTCCAGTCAACACGCAGGTTGACCGTCAGAAACACACCGAACAGCCGGAAGGTCGGCTCTTTAATACACGGTTCTCCGTCATGAATATCTAACATTTCTATTGGCTCTAACCTTTCTAAGAGGAGGAGAATTGTGTCCTCATCTTTTCTCACAGGACTGGAACGTGCAACGACCAGTCTGCTTCCATAATGTCAACATACTGATAAACAGGTGTGAGTGTTGTGGTGCAGAGCGTGGAACCTTGAGGAACCTTGAGGAACAGACAACCGGACTGTTCTCACAGAAACTTCTCACAGACAGTATCTGTTAAACTGACCTCGCAGAACCTGAACTCTAATAGACAGAAGAATAATGAAATGAAGAATATCTACAGAATATAACGATTTATATTATCAATCCCCCTTTTTACATAATTTATTATGTAAACTAAACAATAATATAAATCTACAAGAATGAGCTATATCAGTTCATAACTATGTGTGTGTTTAACAGAGTGGAAATCTCTAATGCCGTGTTCACACCAAAAGAGTTGCGAAATATTCACGCGTCCAGATTACATGTTAAATCAATGCACAGGCGCGTTAGGTTGCGAAAAAGCGAATTTTTCGCCGGGCGGCGCGATAGAGGCGAAATGGCGTTGCGAATATTCGCTTTTCCGCTTTTCCGCCTTTTCGCTGGCATTGAAATATGTCATCTCCAGCGAATAATTCGCCCGACGCGGAGTTGCGAAAGCCAATCGGCGTTGAGAAGCTCCGCCCGGCATCACCGCCGTCTTGCCGTCACTGAATCAAACTGCGGGTCCGCTGAAGGAGCGCTGGAAGCGGCTTCATTCAGACACTCGTCCTGGAGGAGTCGGAGCTGTGTGTTCAATGGTGAATGGCGGAAATAGTAAATGTTTTCACGGACACAGAGATAAGCCCCGCCCCCTTTCCCCAGCGAATGGTTGTGAAAAAATGAAAAACGAATTAACCA
This sequence comes from Myoxocephalus aenaeus, assembly GCA_038501785.1. Lineage (NCBI taxonomy): Eukaryota > Metazoa > Chordata > Actinopteri > Perciformes > Cottidae > Myoxocephalus > Myoxocephalus aenaeus. The sequence goes on from JBAMJR010000184.1 coordinate 572,373, forward strand.
CATAGAGCGAATTTTTCCACCGGGCGGCGCGATATAGGCAAAGTGGTGTTGCGAAAATTCGCAACTCTTTTGGTGTGAACACGGCATAAGCCTTCTGTCTTTAAGCCTTCTGTCTTTGTCTTCTGTCTTTACGTCTTCTGTCTTTGTCTTCTGTCTTTAAGCTTTCTGTCTTTAAGCCTTCTGTCTTTAACAGACCTGCAAACTTGTCACCTTTCGGCGAAAATCGGCGTTTTGAAATGAAAATGTCATCCACGTGAATCGTGTAGATCTGAAGAGTTTTTGCTTTTGGGAGGGGGGACACGGAGAGTGGGACACGGAAAAAAGTGTCCCACAGAAAAAAAGCTGATGTTGTGATCTTCGCAATAGAACATCTTTGATGTGTCGAGTCTTGGCCAATCAGCGTTAAGATGTCTGCAGCGGCTTCATTTCCATCCCACCAGTTTTTTTATGGAAGCTAGTCAGCTTGCTATCACGTTAGCTAACGTTGTTGGGAGAGACAGCGAGTGCGATTACTGGCAGCGGCGAGTCCGTGGCAGCGTGAGGCGTCAGCCAGGAGAGTGGCGAGTCAGCGGCACTGGCAGTTCTACCTACCGACACCTGACTACATATAAGGAGAGGACAATGGAGATTTTATCCAACTTGTATTTTACTTAAAAAACAAGTGGCCGAAATGAGTTTCCTCCGCAGGGTGGCCGGGCTCCTGTTTATATTTAAGGGTTAAGATCTACGTGTAGAAAAAAAGTGTATTCTCCAGTTAATTATAATCTATATAGTTATGTAGTTATAATCACTGTCACACTCGAGAGAGGTGTGCCTGTTCAGGTTTACCTGGTGGAAAGATTATTCCAGTGTTTATTTTAGACCAACAGTGCCGTCTCCTCAAAGTAAAGTGGTATAACAGTATGACATAATATGGTCAATGCCTGCTCATGCTGCTCATGTCCTGCTCATGTTGCTCATATCCAGCTCATGTTGTTCATGTCCTGCTCATGTCCTGCTCATGTTGCTCATGCTGCTCATGTCCTGCCCATGTTGCTCATGTCCTGCTCATGCTGCTCATGTCCTGCCCATGTTGCTCATATCCAGCTCATGTTGCTCATATCCAGCTCATGTTGTTCATGTCCTGCTCATGTTGCTCATGCTGCTCATGCTGCTGCGTCAGAGCAGAGCGTTGCCGTCCTGTCAGATACATGTGATGCTGAACCCGATGTAAAGGTCTGTTGCCAGTGTCATTCTCGGCCGTTCGGGTTAGAGCTCAAGTAGCATTTGATATTTAATTTTGCTTTTCCATCTCCGGTTTCTCACTTTCTTCTCTTCTCCGTTGTCTCCTTGGTCATGTCGGGGAAGAAAGACAGCTGACAGCCTCCCAGATGATATCCTTATTGTTTCTGTACTTCTCCCTAGCAGCAGCTCACACTTCTTGTAAAGTACATTTTTCTTCTCATTCTTTACAGACTTTTAGTCATATATGGCTTTCCTATATATTTATAATATTCTAATAGGACAATGCTTATTGTATAACTCCAAAATTGTGGCAAAAAATGCATCATAGGCCTGATTATGATCATCAGCATACACCTCATCCCAGCTGCTGTTTTTAAGTTCCATCTCCAGCCTCAATTCTCTCAGGTGTTCTTATTCTTACCGATTTACAGGAATCACTTACGGCAACTGAACAGTTAACCTTTCAAAAATAGGAAAATGATCAAAATGACACATTTTCCTTTTATTGTGTCGTATTGTCACAACAAATATTCCCCTTTAATCTTCTCTTCTGTGATTGGCTGAAACAGAAGGGGACATCTGAAACAGTCCTGTTTTTAAATAAAGGTCCAACTGTCTGAAAATAAATATAACATCCAAATAAGTCACATAATACATGTATGAACAAATGTGTGTGAATTTCTATTACTTTTACTTAAAACAACAAATATTGTCTATCTCTATTACATTTACTTAAAACAACTAATATTGTCTATCTCTATTACATTTACTTAAAACAACTAACATGTGTCTATCTCTATTACATTTAATTAAAAGAACTAACATGTGTCTATCTCTCCAGGACTCCAGGCTGAAGGAAACCACACATCAACAGGTAAATAGAGAAAGAAAAGAGAAATAAAGATTCAATGAAGCAGAATCAGTCTTTAGTTTGATTTTTTTCTTCATTAAATTAATTTCTTTACTGATGACTCTCTGCTTTTAAGATTATTATTATTGACTATCTGTATTTTTTATTGTGTCTCTGAATTGTTGTTTCATGACATCTTTTATTTACTGTCTGGTGTCTTTTATCTCTCTTTCATCTTCTCTCATCTCCAGACTCTGTCAGGCTGGTGGATGCAGAGGTGGCCTGTAGGGAGCTTGGCTGTGGCGCTCCTTCAGTCCTCCAGGGGGCGCTCTATGGAGAAGTGGAGGCTCCAATGTGGACCAAAGAGTTCCAGTGTGGAGGCCATGAGTCTGCTCTCCTGGACTGTAGAAGCTCAGGCTCAGAGAGAAACACCTGCTCACCTGGCAAAGCTGTTGGACTCACCTGCTCAGGTAGAAGAGGAGCTGCAGCTTTGATCTGCTTCATCTCTGTTCTCCTGGAACTCACTTTGTTCTTTACTGACGACTCTCTGCTTTCTGTCCAGAACCTGTCAGGTTGGTGGGAGGAGCCAGTCGCTGTGCAGGAACACTGGAGCTGAAGCCTCAAGGAGACTGGAGACCAGTAGATTCTGACTGGACCCTGAAGGCAGCAGCTGTTGCCTGCAGAGAGCTGGACTGTGGCTCTGCTGTTTCTGTGAGAGAGAGAGAAGAGTCCTCAAGGAGATCTGTGTGGAAGATGTTCCCTCTCTGTCTTCACTCTGGATCTGCTCTGAGAGATTGTGTAACATCAGATTCCTCTTCCTCCATCCTGGATCTCACCTGCTCAGGTAAGCCCATCAGTGTCCTCCTCTATGAGCCAATGTAATCCCTGTGTTGGGTCCAGTCCCTCCCTCCAGACTGTGTAGAACCTCTCTGAGGCGGCTCTATCCTTCATGAGCTTCACCTGTTCAGGTTCCTCGTTGTCTGCTTCAAGGTGACTTGTGTTCATGTCTAACTCTCCTGCGCCGCACCGTGTTGCTGAGGTGGAGACATGTTGGTCATCAAGGTCAAGGCCCATCTTCTGAGGTGTGGATCCTTGTTCCATCAGTGAGTCCATAACTCTACATCATCTGTCTGTCTGTCTGTCTGTCTATCTTCAGCCCTGTGGCATCAGGTCCTTCTTCAGGCTCCATCTTGATCAATGGAGGGTAAATGAACTTCCATCATCTCTGTGTTTACAGACCTGCTGCTTCAGCCAATCATCTCTGTGTCCTCCTCCATGGACGGGGTCTCCGAGGCCCAGCAGCAGGGGGCTCAGGTGCTCAGGGGCTCCACCTTCACCATCGTCTGCTCCATCCAGCCACAGTACCCAGGAGGCTCCTTCCAGCTCACCTTCAGCTCCTCCAACACGGCTCACAACTCCACCCAGCCAGCTGTCAATCACTCTGCCCACTTCCTGTTTCCTGCTGCAGAGCCCGCCCACCAAGGAAGCTACAGCTGTGTTTATCACGTCTCTGTTTCCTCTCATGACTTCTCCTCTGAGAGCCGTCTGCTCTCCCTCACTGTCCCAGGTAAGCTACCTGTCTCCATGCTGATTGGTCCAAAGGGACTGGACATGATCAGCTGACCACAGAGTCCATGTTGTTGTTTGTGGATGACCATGTGACTCCTTCATTGTGTGAACACGTCATGTAGTAACCAGACCTAAACAAAGTCTAACAGCTAACTATGTGCTGTAGCATTTAAGGGCTTTTAAGGGGTTTCTGCACGGATTAAGAACTCTTTAAGAGGTCAAATATAATAATATATCAATATCAATATCAACCAGGTCGTCATTAAATTTGTACCTTTAACGTAAATCAATGTAGGTTCTGCTTTGGAGGTAAATTAAGAAAAGGAATATGATTTTTAATTGTTTTTGTTGACAATTTAAGAAGTGAAAATCCCTTAACATTTACGCAAGAGCATGAAAAACATCCATGAACTTCCACCATATATTATAACAATTGAGGCTCTTGAAAGGCATAAAATAGAGGAATACGGTATTTTAATGGAGGGGATGAATAGATTAATAATAGATTGACATTTCTAAACGAGTGTTTAGAGTTTCCTTCTATAACGTCTCTGGTTCACACAGTGAACATGAAGTAGACATGAGAGGAACACGTGATGTAGGCTTCAGGTTCAGTGGTAGCTGTTGGACTCATGATGTCATGTAATGTGATGATGTCATGTGATGTGATGATATCATGTGATGTGATGATGTCATGTGCTCCATCAGATCCAACCCCTCTCATCATCAGAGCTGTCGTCCTGCCGCTGACTCTGCTGCTGGTGACCACCGCCCTCTACTGCTTCTGGAAGGTATGACACCCTGTTGTTGAGACCAGCGGCTGGAATGAAGCTCTCCTGTGTGTTTGTGAACTGAAGACAGGACTGTGCTGTCATGTCTCTCCAGGCCACCAGGGGGCAGACGCCGGGCAGACGGGAGGACGTGGAGCTGGATTATTATAACCTGGGTGTTCCTGCTGCAGAAGAAGGAGCTCAGGGAGCAGAGTAGCTCCTCCAAGCAGCTCCTCTCCATCCAGATGATTCATACCACGACCACCAGCAGCTCACTTTCATACGCATTGAAACCAGAAGGAATATGATATCACACCATTACAGCCGGTCCTTCTTCCTCTCAACAAGGGCTCTCCTCATAGGTTCTGACTTCCTGTCTGTGGCTCTCAGCTCCAAGCCCATTGGTTCCTGCTGGAGACGAGAACCTTTAACAACACCTCAGACATGAAGCTTCATTTAGAACTAGACTTGAGATCAGGTTTACCAGAGTCCAAGCAGCCGGGTCTCAGGAACCAAAGACCATCAGGAACAAAGTTAATGTGAGATATTAAAAAATAATATCTAATATATATATATACTATAATATCTATTCATAATACACACGGCTGAGATCAGCTCCAAACATCTCATTTATTTGTCATTTGTCAAGATATTTGACTATTTAGCTCATTATTGTAGGATTTTACTTATCTTTTATAATCAAGAGTTTTACTTGTTTCACAAGAATGTTTCTTATTTTTGTACTTAAATTGAATTGATTTGACAACATTTTGTAATTATTTTTTTATATATAAAGATTTGACGTATTTCATAAGAATGTTGTTATTAAGGATTTTTCTTATTTCATAAGAACATTTAATTAATGATTTAGCATATTCCGTAATAAATAATAATAGTACTTAAATCATAAGCATTTTGCGTAATTTTGTAATTAAGGAAATTACTTATTTTGTTCAATTTGTTGTACTTCATGAATTTATTTCATTTATTATTATTATTATTATTATTATTATTATTATTTTATAATTAAGAACTTTGCTTATTTCATGAGAATGTTGTTATTAAGGATTTTGCTTGTTTTTTTATAATTAAGGATTTTGCTTATTTCATAAGAATGTTGTTATTAAGGATTTTGCTTTTTTTTATAATTAAGGATTTTGCTTATTTCATAAGAATGTTGTTATTCAGGATTTTTCTTGTTTTTTATTATTAAGGATTTTGCTTATTTCATAACCCTCCCGTTGTCCTGGGGTCAAAATGACCCGCGTCCGAGTGTACGTCTCCCCAACCCTAACTCTTGTCCTGGGGTCAAAATGACCCAGAGTGTACGTCCACATCCTCTCGCGGTCCTGGGGTCAAAATGACCCGCGTCCGAGAGTACGTCTCACAGCCCTCCCGTTGTCAAAATGACCCGCGTATACACCTCGCTCGGGGATGCTCGTCACGAGCTCGTCACGAGCTCGAATGTCTCCTGGGGGCCCGTCACGCTCACACGAATGGGGCCGACCGCGACAACGATGAGGCTCGCCTCGGCCCCAGAAGGAGTGCAGAATAAGCCCGGTGAGCTGTGGGAGCAGACACATCTAGAGTACGACGACGCTGTGGACACGGACCGAGGTGGATACGCAGCTCTCGAGAGTCTGATCGTCTACAGAAGACGTCAGGAGTCCTACGATTGTTGTACTCTGTGAAATAAAACATGTTCTGTTGTAAAACGTACGTCTCCGCTGATGTGTTTCAACAATTTCCTTCGACGATCACGGAATATTCCCAGGGACCGTGAAAATACAAATCGTGAAAGTTTCACACAAAACCTCTAGGTCACACGAAGCCTCGCGGGCCTCCCAATGATGGACACGGGACACGGCCTTGTATTGTTTGAAACAGTGTTTTATTTTATTTTTTAGCACGTGAAAACACACATCTCCGACACTGGGTCGGTTACACGGAAACCGTCGAGAGTGCGTTGGAGCACGTCGGTCAGCTCTCGTATTTTCCGGAAACAATGCGAGTCGTGATGCTCGGACTTGCGACCGGACATGTAACACCACGACCCTCATGCAGTGTCACGTATATCCCAACCGTCAGTATCACCGAGGGCATATTCCCAGGGGCCGTGATCGCGTTCGGATGCGGAATCTCTCTTGTCCGATCTCGATCTTCAGCTCCTCGGCAGTGTAGGCCGCCTTCAGGTACGGACAATCTCCCTCGCTGAAGTAAGCGCGTTGATTCAGAAACTTTTAGCCCGGCACAAAGTGCGAGAATTCCAGGTCGCAGTCGGAACACCGGTTCATAATTATGAAGTCTCAAGTCTTCATATTATGAAGTCTCAAGTCTTCATATTATGAAGTCTCAAGTCTCAAGTCTTCATATTATGAAAACCTCATAATCCTTTGATAACCTCATAATCCTTTTTGAAAACCCAAAATGAGTATCGTCCTTTCATTCAGTCACGTGAGCATGATCATTCCTGAGTGTCGGGTTTGATGAGTTATATCATTTAATAAGTTTAACCTGAAACCAAGAGAAACCACAATCATGTTGTGGGTTATTTTATAATGATGTCACAATCAGAATTTCAAAACATACATACGTAAATAAGTAATAAATAAGACAAACGCATTCCGCCGGTATCCTGTAAGCAGGACACAGAACACAGTAAATACCACACACTGTGTATAAATACACACACTGTGTATAAATACTCAATGCAGTTTGTTTAACAGGTAACAGACCACAGAGAACACATCTCCACTCTTACAGTGATGATAAGTAGTATTTCAACACGAATAAATAAACTGAAAATGTTGCACCCTTAAGCAGACATGACTCCGTCTCTTCTCTTTGGCAACTTTTATTCGCCGCCATTCTGAATATCAGTCGTTTTACACCAACAACAACGGCGCGAACCTCCGTTCACCAACGTAAACACTACGTGACTTCCGTCTCTTTCTTCCGCGTTACGGCGCAGATCAATGACATCGCTTTCGATATTAACCATATTTACATACAATGAAAAGAATAATATATTCATCTGCTTAAACACATTAAAGCCTATCTTAGCTCATTTTAATATACATAATCAATATGCAAATTCCCAAATAGTTCTAGGGCGCAACAAAAACATTATACAATTTTTTTTATCAATATTTTAAGTGGCTTTTTATTGTAACGTTAGCTAAAAACTGTCCGGACCAGAAAACCACTCTCTTTCACTGATCATGTGTCTCTCCAGCTGTTAACGCTGACTTCCAGCTGTCAGTCATTCTGATGACTGATGAGTCATTAGAAACCACATGACACTTTAGAGCAGGGGTGTCAAACATCCGGCCCGTGGGCCGCATCCGCCCCGCCAGGGGGTTCAGCTCGACCCGCCGGATAACTGTTAAAAAAACTGTTTTTTTAAGTGACAGGCTTTTGCCAACATTAGCCTAACGAAGAATACTGTGACGGATAGGATTTCATATCTTTCAGCAGATCTGGAGCCAAAAGAAGCATAAAGTAAAGTCATCTGTAGCATTTTCAGTTGCAATGGATGAGAGCTCTGACATCACTAAAGATGTTGCTCAACTGGCCGTATTCATTTGTGGTGTTGATGAGACTTTGGCGTGACCTGTGAACACACCGTTACAGTAGTCCAGTCTACTGAAGATAAATGCATGGACAAGTTTCTCCAGATCCTGTTGAGACATAGAAGAAAATTAAATTAAAAAAAATTAATATATATATATATATATATATATATATATATATATAAAGTAAAATAAAAGATACTGAAATGAAAGGGAGCTGACATTCATATTCGGGCAGGGTTTACAAATTGGCACAGCAATGATATTCTGGTGGCAGAGCTTGGTTTTGTTACTCCATTGTATCTAGGTATAGTGTAACCAAAGTCCATCGTCTTGTGAAGGTATCTGTTTTCATTTGTAATTTTGCAGTCATTTTTTCCATTGTGTGGACCTGTTTTAATCTCTGTCTCCATTGAGTTATTGATGATGGGTTTACAGTCTTCCAGTTAACAGTTATCATTTTCCACCTAGCTCCTTCAACATATCTGATAAGTCCTTAGACATTCTAGACTGGGGTCTTATTATTGCTGGTAATCGGTCTAAATTGGCATTCAGTGTACAATTAAAGTCTCCTCCTATAAGTAAAATCCCTTCACCCCAGTATTGAGCCTTGGGGAACACCACATGTCATCCTAGTCAGCTCTGATGTGTAATTAGCTACCGACACAAAGTATTGTCGGTCCTTCAAGTAGGATTCAAACCAGTTAAGTGCTGCTCCAGAGAGTCCTACCCAGACTTCAGTCTGTCTAGTAGTATGTCAAGATCGACCGTGTTGAATGCAGAACTGAGATCCAGTAATACTAAGACTGAGGTTCTGCCACTGTCTGTGTTTAAGTGATGTCGTTGAAAACCTTAACAAGAGCAGTTTCAGTACTGTGGCGCTGACGAAAGCCGGACTGGAAGACATCAAAACTGTTATTTTCGGCCAAGAAGTTGTTCAGCTGTTGTAAAAACACTTTTTCCATTATTTTACTTAGAAATGGGAGGTTTGATATTGGCCTATCATTTTTCATTATTTCGGGGTCTAAACTAGCCTTCTTTAGGAGTGGTTTAATAACTGCAGTTTGTAGGGCTTGTGGGAAGACACTTGAGAGAAGGGATGTGTTTACAATTTGTAAAAGATCAGTGGTCATGCAGTGTGAAATATGTTTTAAAGTGTGTTGGTAGAATATCCAAGCAGCAGGAGGATGTTTTCAGATGTTGTATAATGTCTTCTAGGCTTCTTTGGTTGATTGAATGAAATTGTGTCATGATATTTTAATGGATGTTATTTAAAGATGGGGACAACACATATCCTGTGGTTGGTGTGGAGCCAACTGCTTTTCTGAATTTTGTCAGCAAAATAGGAGGCAAATTGATTGCATGCCCAGGAGGATTGGAGCGCAGCAGTTACTGACACCGGAGGGTTTGTTAGCCTGTCCATGGTAGCAAATAAGGCATGTGTATTGTTTTGGTTATGATGTCAAAGAAGAAGGACTGCCTTGCATTTCTAAGTTCCAAATTAAAGTTGCGAAGTCTCTCTTTATAGATGTCACAGTCAACCTGGAGACTAGTTTTTCACCAACTGCGCTCAGTTTTCCAACTCACTCTCTTCTCTATTCTGACCGGTGGTTAAAGGGTTACACACTCTGGTTGAACAGGTGTATCTGGGTGACCCATTAGGGTCAACCAGATACACCTGTTCAACCAGAGTGTGTCCGGTCACACAAGACACAACATGGAAGGGAAGGGGCTTCCTTACCACTGCAGGCACTCCAATCAAAAATGGTTCCCTAGTTAATAACCTCCTAGATGCCCTATTACTGCCTTCAGCAGTTGCTATCGTTAAATGTAATGCACATACCTCCAATAAGGACGCGGTCTCCCTCGGTAACGCCCGATCGGATACACAGGCCGGCGGGCCAATTTATCAGTTATGCCTTACAAGCAGATGCTGATCCCGCTGAGCATGATCTCTGGCAAGCTAAGAGGTTACCCTGTCCGCCCTTCCCCCGTTTTCTACCATCGTGGGAAACAATATTAATGTTCTTCAGATCTCTCAAGTATCCGTGTCTACAGGACAAACTGTGATACTCGTCACTTTAACATACACTTTAACTTAAATACACATGTCACTTTAAAGTACATTCATGTCACTTTAAAGTACATTTACATTAACGTATCTGTTGACTGAGCACTTGCTTATCTTACACATATTTTAATACCAATTGCACTGTCGTTTTCGTTGATTGTTGATTGTTGTTTGTCTCGTCTTACGTCCCATGTCCATGTCCAATGTATGTTCCTTCCGCCTCAAAAAATTCCTCGTTTGTGTGAAAACATTCCTGGCTAATAAACGGTTTCTGATTCTGATAATTTCTGCCAGCCCCCCTACAGGCACAACAATATAACACATCTGGCGACATAAGGAACTGGCTATATGGAAACCTCTGGTGGACAGTAACCACCCCAGAATTTGGTAAAACTGTGAAGCTGTGTGTCATGCCTCTTTTATGTTGCGGGTGCCCAAAAGACGCACCGATAAGGATACACCATTGTTTTCTCGCTCTGAGCTCCTCCAATTGCCTCCTCTTTCCTTGCTCTTTGACGCCTCGAAGTGCATTTAAAGGATTGGAAGATGCTCCATGATGGTGGACGAGGCACAATTTCTTGTTCAAGCGAGGAGAGAGGACGTTCATATGGCTCGAGAACAGTTTTCGGTCAAAAATCCCTTTCAGTTGAATGTGTACCAGGTCAACCTAAATAATATAATAAAATATACTGCTAAGTGTTGTGTTTGAACCACAGGCTGTATACAGGAAGTGGACGTAGTCATTGTGACGTCACCCATTGGTTTGTGGACTGACGTTTCGAAGCCTCGAGTTGGCCGTAATCCATGTTGGAGGGCTGGATGCCACAAAATCCAACGCATATTACTTGCGAAAGCTTGACTGTGAATCCAAAAGAGAAAGCAAGAAGCATTGGACCCCCGTACGGTCTAGTAACTTCATTAAAATGCAGGATAGCATCCTGGAGGATTTATGAGATTACACCTGGGCCCTATTTTTCGTACCTGGCTAAACAAAGTCAGGCAAATGTCCTAATCTCCATCTTAAATTAGCGAGATGATTGACATCAGGCTATCTGGGTTTCTTCACGGCTGATCCGCGCTGAAACGGTCTCGTTCATTCTAGCCAGACGTCAATCCTCTGGATAAATGCGCGTGTCCGTTCCTCTTCAGAAGGGATAATAATCGAGCACTGACACCACGATCTTCTAACAGTACAATAGCAAATAAACTCAGAGGAACCTCTTTTTATTTGTCTGATGAGAAGCAGGAGATGATCATGAAGACATATGAGGAAGTCATAACCTTAATCATTCACAGCAAACGCGTTGTGAATATTCCAACGTTTTTGTAGCATTGTTGCCGTGAACGCAGCTTAACATCGCCCCGCTGCGAGACATAAGCGCCGCAAATATATCAGACAAGTTAAATGTCAGTGTTGGGAAAATGTATCCGCAAATTTTAAGTGCTTCATCACCCAGATCAATCAGATTATATTTACGAATAAATATATACTTATGAGGATATATGTACTGTATGCGCGTATGAATCATGTACTATATGTATATACATGCATGTGTATATTTCTATATAACTAGGAGTTTGAATATGTGTATGGGCGGATCAGTATATATGTATTATTCATAATCAGAAATTCAATCAATTGAAGCAGTGAAAAGAAATTGTGTGTGATTCTCTGTATTCTTATCATGAGTCCACCTTAATCATGTTCTACAATAATGATATGTATGGTGTACTAATAACACTGTCATATAATTATGAGTGCTTTCAACACATCCATAAGTTTCTTAAGCGCTAAATAAACTTAAGAACAGCGCGGCATGCAGCGGGTGATAGTCTCTGTCTGTGAGACGGGCGATCGGCTGCGCCGTGTGGTGATCAGTGTCCGCGGCTCGAGAAGCTCTCGTAAATAAATGATTCCTTGACGGCAGAATCTATAGCGCCGCGTACAGGAAGTCATGATGATGTGAGAACGGATCTTGGCGATCTCAAAGAACTCTCTCCCAATAAAACTAATATAACTAATACCGCTCCTTCATCAATGAGGAAGTGAGCTGCCTTTTTTGTCTTATCCAGTGAATTTCAGTTAGCCTGCCCGGGAGCAGGTTTACATTTTTGGCTGTGTTGCTATGGTGATTTATCTAAGTTTGCTTCGAGAAACTGAATAAGCCTGACCTACGTCATCTTATCCTGACAATTAGCCCGCTAACTCAGTAAGCCAGGTATGAAAAATAGGGCCCTGATGCCTCATACCTGCTCAACAGCTTGTAAAAAGGGAGGCTGTTAACCTATAAACAGGTTGTAACTCTGCCTCATGCTATTTAGGTTCAAAGAAGAATAAATAAAGGGTTGGCCTAGGAGGAGGAGGAGGTGAAGAACTCTATGATCCCATACAAGGGCTGGCTAAATGCATTGAAGAAATCAATAACTGGATGTGCCAGAATATTCTTCAATTAAATAAAGATAAAACAGAAGTAATTGTTTTTGGTCCCAAGGACGAACGATTGAAAGTGAGCGCTCAGCTTCAATCACTGACGTTAAAAACCTCAAACCAAGCCAGAGATCTAGGTGTAGTTATGGATTCAGACCTCAACCTGAACAGCCATATCTAGACAATTACGAAATCAGCCTACTATCACCTGAAGAATATATCAAGGGTTAGAGGACTTATGTCTCAACAGGATCTGGAGAAACTTGTCCATGCATTTATCTTCAGTAGACTGGACTACTGTAACGGTGTGTTCACAGGCCTCTGTAAAAAGTCAATCAGAAAGCTGCAGCTGATTCAGAACGCTGCAGCTCGAGTCCTCACTAAGACCAGGAAAGTGGATCACATCACTCCAGTTCTGAGGTCTTGCACTGGCTTCCTGTCAAACAAAGAATTTACTTTAAAATCATGCTGCTGGTTTATAAAGCACTGAATGGTTTAGGGCCTAAGTATGTTTGTGATCTACTGCTACCTTATGAACCATCCCGACCCCTCAGGTGGTCTGGGACGGGTCTACTTTCTGTTCCAAGAGTCAGATCTAAACATGGAGAAGCAGCGTTCAGCTTTTCTGCTCCACAGATCTGGAACAAGGTTCCTGAAAGCTGCAGGTCTGCTGAGACCCTCAGCTCCTTTAAATCCAGATTGAAGACTTTTCTATTTGCTGTTGCCTTTAATTGATCCAGATTCAATTGCTGCATCTCACTACTGCATTTTATTTCTTAAACTGCACTGCAACTTTTATTCAATTTTTATTTAGCTTTTTGACTGTTTTAATGTTTTCTTAACTGTTTTAAATCCTGTTTTCTCTGCATTATGTTTTGATGCTTTTAATGGTTTTATGTGAAGCACTTTGAATCGCCTTGTTGTTGAAATGTGCTATACAAATAAACTTGCCTTGCCATTAATATTGCATTATCATACCATTGCCAATCAAGCTCAGCAACATGAGCGGGAAACGGAGCCACTGCACTATTCAACACATACATTTATATAAATGCATGGACTATATTTCTACACTTAAACAATAATCAAATGCAGAGACCATCATTTAACAATATGTCAGGGAGTAGTTACATTCATACAGGCTTACAGTTACAACCGGCCCTTTGAGAGCAACCGTAATGCGGATGTGGCCCCGGGTGAAAACAGGTTTGACACCCCTGATGTAGGCTGTCAAACCGGGTGCACCCGGAATGAAAATTCCTTTTATTTCCCCCAACAGCTTGCAGAACCAGCTTTGGCTGTTTAGCCCCATGGTTTTAGGATCTAAAAGTATAAAAGCCAGAGGAACCAGATGGGATGTAGGACACCATCTCCACACAGAGGTACACCGACTAAAGACTCACAAACACTCAGACAACATGAAAGGCGTCGCTGCCTTCTTGCTGGTGCTGTGTTACCTGGCCATCAGTGCTTCTGGTAAGTCACCGCCAGATTACATTTCATAACAAAACAAACTGTTGAAAGGCTTGAAGGGGAAATTAGATGTGTTTTTCTTTTAACGGATATGTATTTTCCACTCACTACAACGATAATTTTGCCTCCACAGCCTGGACCTGCACCAACGGTCCACTGCTGACTAATGCTCAACAGATAGACGCCGGGTTGGGGAAAGTGGTCGCGAGAGACAGAAACAATCATCCGTATTTCCTGATTGGTTCGAGTTGGCACAGCCTGAGCAATATCACATTCAGGCACGTCTCAGTGGGACCTGCAGGACTCTGGGGGGCTGGCATCGATTACAGTGTCTACAAATACGTAGCTGGCTACTTTCAACCATCCTCTGGTAACTATTAGTAGTAGTAGTAGTAGTTCCACTACACACTAGTCTGTATGGGTTTACCTGGTCATTATTATTGCTTTTGTTTGGTCTACTATGTATTATAGTGCTGGTGCAGTACAGCGCTCCTACTATGTAGAAGGATTCCCAAGTGACAGATTTACTTGGTGTGCAATACACGTTTTCCACATTTACAGTAGCATTGAACTGTTTGCTGACTCATCTTGCTGCGCGTCTTCAGGTCTGTCACTGCGGCAGGTGGACGCGGGAGGTGATGATCAGATCATGGGCATTAATACCGACATGTCCATCTCCTGCCTGAGAAGCGTGTCAGCTTTGGCCAACAGCGGAGGGGGCTCCCTGGAGTGGACTTCCGTGTCGGGGTCATTGAAGTACATCAGCTGCAGCCCAAACAACGGATGCTGGGGAGTCAACTTAAATGATCAGATCTTCTACACTCAGGTCGGCCGCCCTACGCTAATGAAATCTCCCATCTAACTGTTGGTGGTGATGGCGTTACTGATGTTCTATCACTCATTGATCGTGGCTCTGTGTATGCTTATGACAGAACGTGAACCCAACCACCTGCAGCTACTCTGGCTGGATTCGTGTGCCCGGGAGTCTGAGCATGGGTGAAATGGCAACTGATGGAAGTTTTTTTGGAGTGAACGGAATTGGCCATGTCTTTGAAAGGTAAGCATGTACTCAATCTGGCACTAACAATGGAGAGGATGGTTTTATTATGTTTGTAGATAGAGCAGGGTTACAACCCGAAGCATCCACAATATTCTACAAATATAGTTATCATTATTATCATGTTATATTTTAATACTCCAAAAACATGTCTTTATATCTTGCATGCCTTCACACTAACATGATGGTAAAATTACAGTGGCGTAATTGCTGTATGTAAATTTGACATTTTGATAAGCAGTGATTTTAAAAGTATGGTTTCTAATTACAGCACTTAGTCAGTGTTTATTCATGAGCATATGTGTACTGTGAATTTTGTCTATTGTTGTCTGTTTGACTTTTGGTGACAAATGAGTTTCCCCTTGGGGATTAATAAAGTTTTCTAATCTAATACACAAAATCTGCACCAAAAGCCAATTGTCTGCCTAGGAAAAAGGTTAAATAATCTCAAAGGCAAACCTTCATATATGTCTGATGGATCTGTTATTTATGTTTTTTGAGATTTCTCAATTTTTTTCTCAACAGAATTGGCATTTCCAGTAGAAACCCATATGGCACAACCTGGAACCACATCCCAATGAGCATGGCAATCGGCCACGTGAGCTACGACCTGGGAAAACTTTGGGTCGTTACCGCCTCTGGTTTGGTCATGAACTGCGAACGCTAATTTAAGACGCTCAATGGGCTTCAATCTAGGGACAGGAATCTCCTTGAGTTGAATTTCTTCCCTCAATTTTATCCTTTCTCCAGACTACTCATACAGTACACACAAATAAATGAGCAGCATTTCATTTTTTTCTCAACGTTAAAGCTGTTCATGCAGCTTTAACGTGTTATTAGGCTGCTGCTTATTTAGTCAACAGTGAAAATGAAGGCGGCAAGAAATAATTGATTCTTAGAAGCAATGTGACCCTTTCTTAAATGATTCAAAACTCAAAACTCATTAATCAGACTGTAAAATTGTGTTTTATGAAAAAAATATTTTATTACATTCGGGAAAATTCATTATTTTAATTCAAACTTATTGGAATGTGAAACATACATAGAAATGAGAATAAGAAATGAACAATGCAAGAGTATTCGAATGCAGTGTTTTTCAACCTTTTTTGAGCCGCGGCACATTTTCTACAATAAAAAAATCCCGCGGCACACCAACAACCCAAAACGTTACAAAATGTCACATTGTAGCATAACACCGCATATGTGGTAGGTAATTAGTGCAAAGTAATACCTCACAGTACTTCTAGTGACTCCATCTGTGCTTTTATAAATAATAGAATAAAGAACATTGCAATCACTTTCAAGTAAACCAGATTGCTCCATCAGACAAAAAAAAAGTGTTATCACGTACAAAAAATAACAAATATGTAGTTACTACTAAATATCTTATTGTGGAAAACAATAAGCTATTTTTTTGCAAAACAAAACATAATGAGTGCAGATATGTGAGCATCAGTATTAGTGGCTGCAGTGAGCTGCTTTCCTCTACAAATCTTATAAAACAGGGTTGTAGATTTGACACGGCTCTCAATTCATGCTCAATGTTGAGACGCAACAGCAGAAAAGATGTAAAAAGTTGTAAACGCGACCATGCAGAGACAGAAATGACATGCTGTGTGTAGATACGATCAATAACATACGGCCGTTTAGTTTGTTTATAAGGAAATGACTCTGCGACTCTGCGGAAATGACTCTGCCAGCCACTATATTGCAGCTCAGACGCTCAACAGTTAAGAAAATTATTTGCGGCAACTAAATAATATGTTTTTGGACAATTTAAGTGAAATTGTACATTTTCCCACGGCACACCTGACGATCTCTCACGGCACACTGGTTGAAAATCACTGCTCTAATGTACCTTTTAAGAAAAGCAGGCATGTATAACCTCCAGTTGCAAGTTATCATACTTTCTACGGTTTTCTGTTTAATAAATGATAAGTGAAGCAATTTCATCTGACTTTTTTCATTCTGCATTCAAAATGTTCATGCTGGTGTGAATGTGGGAACAAAGACAAAGTAAAGCAATTCTAAACATGTTAAAAATGGAAGTGTAAAGAACTTTTAGACTGCTGAGAACCTTGCATTTCGAGGCCCATTTCCATTCATTAAACTTCTCTCCCAAACAACAACGGCCCAATCATAGCTTGCAAAGGACTCTCCTTTTTAAGACCCTTAAAGCTTCATAATTCTAAAGCAGCTTAACCCTTGTGATGTCCTCGTGATGTCCTCACTCGTCCCGTATAAACCTTGTGTCCTGCGGGTCAAACTGTCCCGTCATTCTGACCCTAGGACACCGGGATGAAGTGGAGATAGACTGAGTGAACCGGGATCAAGAAGCCTCATCGTGGTTGACACTCGGGCTCGAACACCCAACACGCAGCAGAGTCAAAATGTAATTCTGAAAGTAAAGGCAAACATTCTCGGTTGTCTCGGTTGCTGGGGAAGATCACACGGTTGGATAGATAGAGCATGGCCCTGAAATTCTAGCTAAACACTCTGACTGATTATTGCAAATTTTATTTTCCATGTTTTTTCCGAGTTTTTCTTTTTGTCCAAAAACACATAAAAATGGTTATTTCTTTTTTGTAAGTGTTTTTTATTCATCCAATGGCCTGTGGGTTCGTTTCATGCCCAGAATAGCTCACAAGATGCCATTTTCAAATGGTCCAAAAACACATAATAATGGGGAATGCCTTTTGTAAAAGTGGATGTAATTGATCCCAGGCTCGATCTGAAGAGGGCCTAGTGACTATTTTCATTCCCAGAATAGTGACCGGGAAATGCACCTTGCGCAGCGAAGGCCACGGCTGCTTATCTTAATGGTCATAAAACCCAAAATAATGGGGATTTCTTTTTGAAATGTTTTCCTGTGTCCATAATTCGGGACTTTTTTTTTGGTCTCAGAAATTTGTTCTAAGTTTTTTGGGACTGAGTTTTATCTCTTGGACCTGAAATTCTAACTAACACTGACAGATTTTCGGATAACACATCAGAGTCCAAACATATTTGTGAAAGTAAACCAACCAGCTCGCGTACAATATAACCTCCAGACCGACATGACGGGTACGAAGTCCAGGTTGCTGACTCGTATTATGAGAGAGTCCTGAGCAGGGCTGGAGTGGGGCCACTTTTCAGCCCGGGAATTTCAGGCTCAAGACCGGCCCACTTTTCCATGGTAGTGGAAATTGGATAAATGAAGCAACAGTTCAGCTCTTACTATCCTGTAGTTTTCTTTTTATTAATACCATGGTCCAACAAATAATGTAAAGGTTAAATACAACAATAATAATCCACTTAAGATGAGAAGTTAACAAAAAATATTCCACTATTCCACAAGGATAGGTTGATAAATTAACAAAAGCAGAAATAAATGAATAAAACATTTGAAACGTATCCCAGTCTTCAACAAAGAGGCATATTGAACTCATGTTTACAGTTCAACTCACAGTACAGTATACAGTTACATTGTGAATAGCACCAACAGCATCAGTAACCTAAGCAGTGCACTGGTTTCAGCCACTGTATCTTTAACTGTGTCGTTGCTTATAGACATGAGGATTTCCTTCTCTGTGCACATTAACATGAACGCCTCCAAGTTTTTCTTTAGCATTCCAACGCATTTTTCTGCATGAGTATTATATAGTGGTGATTTACTCCTTTACTACACCCACTTCTGAGCAAACAATGCATATTGGTTCATCAAGTACTGCTCTTTCTTACAATATATAACTTTAATTCATATTGTTTCCTCTGTTATCCTCTCTACCTGTCCCTGTAGTCATGGCCTCCTCATTGCAAATGTCGGGCTCATCATTTTCAGCAGGAGACTGTCTTATCTGCTGCTCCGAAACTACAAAGAAAAATTAAGAGTCATATTACTGCATACTTCAATATCAATATCAATATTATATATCAATATTTGCATAATATTTGCAAAGTCTATGGATCGCCATATTTTGGGTGATATAAAAAGGCTAATATTTAATTAAATTTAATATTTTGCTTGGGAATAGGTTGACAACGCTACAACGATATTAATCAAGGCTACAACGTTAGCCGAATAGTTACGTTGCTAATCATTAGGCCTTTGTCTCTCTTTACCAGTTGCCACTTGTGTTTGTCCTCTTGGAAATAAATCGGTAAGCTTGGCACATTTGGCAGCATCCTCCTCCAATGCCTTTCTTTTTTTCAACCTGGCTTTTTCAGCCCCTCCTGCCCTCTTCCTCCCGTCCATCCTCCCTGACGCGTATCGTTGCGGTCGGGCCGGCCCAGCTATCGTAGCCTATCTGAGAAAAAGTTTTGGAAAAGACGGGCTATGGACCGAACCAACTCTATTTGGGAGGGGGGAACTTCCTCGCATGGTACACCGGTTGTACCATGCGAGGAAGTTCTCCCCTCCCAAATAGAGTTGGTTGGTTCCATAATGGACCGAACCAACTCTATTTGGGAGGGGTGAACTTCCTCGCATGGTACAACCCATGCAGAGGCTGCGGTGTCAGAATGCGGAACGTGTGTAGCCCACTTTAAGAGAAGATGGACTAACGTGACAAATGTCAACAAATACAATTCTCGACCGGCCCAGAAGTGAAGCGGCCCACCGGGAACTCTCCCGATTACCCACCCCGGGCCTGGTCCTGAGCCACCGTGGACTCTGTAACTTTCATCCGGGGAGAGTGAGCCACCGTGGACTCGAGAACTTTAATGAGGGGAGTGCGAGCCACCTCGGACTCGAGGAGCCTCATGGTTGTGGCCAACTCGGGCTCGAGCACAGTGTGTCTAACATTTCTCATTTCACCCCAAAGACAACGGGAGGATTGGCGAGGTACAGACTTGTGTGCGGGTCACTCTGACCCGAGGACAACGGGAAGGATACTACACATACACGTGGCTCAGAGTGACTCTGGCTCGAGAAGCTTCGTCGTGTAGCCCCCTCAACCTCGAGCACCGTGTGTCCACCCAACACACATCAGAGTCAAGTCATATCTTTGAAAGTAAAGTCAACTAGCTTGAGTACAATATAACCTCCAGACATACATGACGGGTATGAAGTCCAGGTTGTTGACTTGTATTATCAGGGGGTCCTGAGCCACCGTGGGTCCGAGCACTTTCATCAGGGAGTGTGAGTCAACTCCGACTTGAGGAGCTTCGTCGTGTCGGGTTAGCGAGACATACACGGGGTCACATTGACCCGACGACAATGGGAGGGATGTTGAAATACCCACTGGGTCATTTTGACCCCAAGACAACGGGCTGCATACATACATACATACATATACACTCGAAGAAAAGTGATATTTCTTTTTTGAAAAGAGCTTAATGCATCGGTGGTCCAGATTTTTACTGAATTTTAAAAAGTAGAATAAAAAAAGTTGGAATGGATAAAATGTTTTATAGCGAATCGAGCAAATCAAGCTAGTTCCTGTAAACCACGAGGAAGTGCAACGAAGAGGCGCCGAGGTGACTTGATAATGGAGGGAAAGTCTTCTTCTTTGTGTTTTTTTTTTATGATTAAACTGCTGTAAAGTGATCAAACTGCTGTAAACTTAAGTACTTACTGTACTACAGCGTACTACATAAACAGTTTCATCACTTTATATATATTCATATTGTATATTTAGTTTCCCATCATGCCAAAGACATAACTTTATTAATTCTACAGTTAACATATTTCTATAAATGTTCTTGAGGCTTGTTGTTGACATGAAGTACATGAAGAACTGTGACACAGAAAGCTCATTCAAAGGTTTTATTGAAGCAAAAGAAGCATCATCATAATGAAAAAACACACCAATAAAACACATACATTCAGAATTATGATGTAAAAACTACAGAAGAATGTTCTTCATGATCAAAAGTAAAAGTACTCATTATGCAGAATAAACTCTTTAGAGAGTTATAATATAATAAACAGCGTGTTATTGGATCTTTATTACTCATTAACATGTCAGTAGCATGTTAACGCCGCAGCAGGTTGAGATTTAACAAACCAATGCATCATATTTAATAAGCTCATCACACGTTTTATATTTAACATCTTAATGTGCAAAGTAACTACACACTTATAAATAAATGTGCTAACTAGAACCCTGGAGGGTCCTCGGCTCGTCCCCATAGGAGAACCCACTTTCCTGGTAGAACCTTTCATAAAGGTTCCCTTTCAGAGGGTTCTACCGAGAACAAAGCATTAAGAGTTTTACCCATGGACACCAGTCATCATGACAGAGCTGACTAAAAAGAGTACATCATATCACAGGTTCTACATCGTATCACAGGTTCTACATCGTATCACAGGTTCTACATCGTATCACAGGTTCTACATCGTATCACAGGTTCTACATGTCACACTGGCCAAGCAGAGATTATATGAGAGTAAACTTTCAGATATAGGTTCTCATCTCAAGGTGGATGTCTGTCTCTAAGAGACGCTGTAGCCCTAAACCTGAGCGTTTGACCCTTTATAAGAAGAAACAACACCAGAATAGAAGATAAAAAGACAGATATGTGAGGATCCGTTTCAGTTCCTTATTCACTAGGATCCAAGTTGTGTCTTTTCTATCAAGAGCAGAGCAGCAGTTCCGTATCAACACTGATCTGTTGTTGGTTCTGCTCCCTCGTTGAGGACGGTAACCACAGACAAAGCCATGCTGGGCTCTACACTCCTCTATGCATTGTATGGAGGGATGTCAGCTGGTGAAGCTAACGTGTACAGAGCATATGGACTCTAGTTCATGAACACAACCGTATTTGGCTCTGATAGAGACGAGCATATACATCCTGTCCCCAGCAGGAACATTACTTTATGATATTCATAGGTCCCTATGATTCACAGTTACATATTCTAGTTTGGTCTTTTATGTTCACTGAGTTCTCAATCTGGTGTTTTAATCACCTCAGTAACATTACAGGCCAGGGCATTACGTCTAAGAGATATTCACACAACATCACCTTTCTCCAACAGAACTCTTATTTCTCAGAGTGTAGAAACTTTAGCTGACAGATGAATGTAGTGGAGTAAAAGTCTAGAGGACTATGACATGGAAACAGGGTACTTCACAGCAAAGGGTCTGTACTTTGGTACTTTCTACCATTGATTGAGAGGAAGAGGAAGAAGAAGAGGAGGAAGAGGAGGAGAAAGGAAGCCTCTGACCAGAGTGGATTGAAAGAACATTACAGCTCATCTCTTCCCTTCTTCTCTTCCTTGTGGAAGACTTTTCCATCCGCCTGCTTCTTCCAGCTCAGCTTGATGTCCGCGTTCAGCCCCTGGGCCTTCAGCTTCAGTTTGAGCTGAGAGACAAAAACATTGAGAGAAGAAGTCTTCACTAAAGCTGTTGTTCCTTTACATCCTGCATCCTGTCTCACACTGTTCTCATGTGGAAGCTCTGCTGGAGAAGAACTCTGGTTTCCACTAGAGCAGTTTGGTTGTTTCATGTTGTCTGGACACAAGTCTACCTTCAGTAATGACGTGTCCACGTCTGCACTGCACAGAGCACCTTTACATTGTTCTCATAGTCCACTACCTTACATATATCACCTGCTGGTTCTGTTGTTAATGAGAGGAAGACGTACCTGCTTCAAGAGGCCCTCCATCACCACAGGGTCATTCAGGTCCAGAGAGAAGCTTTTCTGCAGCCTCACTTTCATCACTCGCTTTATAACAGGCTCAACGATCACTGGCTTTCCAACAGGAACGTCTAAAACAGAAGCAACCTTCATCAGTCACAACATGTCTGGATGATAATAATCAACATCCTGGAAGGTTTAACACTTTGAATGATAAAAGAGAAAAGGTATGGTCATTTTCCATCATTTCTATAAACTTCTGATGTGTTGGGGTAGGTTGGGCAGTTGATCTGATGATTCAATGTGTTTTCTATCCATAACTTAATATTTATAGATTTAATTTTGATCTACTTTTAAGTCCTTATTTAAAGCCTGAGTGAATGTTATCTTACCAATGTAGCAGATGAACGCTGACATGACGTCACAGTTCAGGTCTCCCATTGTCCATTGGCACTAAAATCTGCTGACACACAATCCTCAGCGGAACCATGAGGCTCATCAGACTTCCAGTTCCTAAATGAGGAGTCACTGCCATCAGACCACTTCCATCCATCTCTGAAGAGGCCGATCCTATCACGACCGGGTGTGGTGTGCGGAGACTCAGGAGATCGGAGGCAGGTTTAGAGAGCAAAATCCAAAACGTCCTTTACTTAGGAAAAAACAAACTCAAAACAAAGAAGGCAAGGAGTGACGAGCGACATGGACACACATGATACCAAGACAAACCAACAGGGGACAAGGGAAAGCGGGGGAGTATATATAGGGGAGGGGAAACACAGGTGAAGGGAATCATACTAATGGGAGTGGCTGAGGGCAGGTGCAGGGGATCACAATCAAAGACAAACACACAATTAACTAACCGACCCTTACAGTACCCCCCCCTCTAGAGCCGGCTCCAGACGGCCCAGGCTGGTCCGGGTGGCGCCGGTAGAAATCCCTGATGAGGGACTTGGCCAGAATGTTCTTGGAGGGAACCCAGGACCTCTCCTCCGGTCCATATCCCTCCCAGTCGACCAAGAACTGGTGACCTCGACCCCTGGGGCGGACTGCCAATAGCCGCTTCACCGTGTAGACTGGACCGCCGTCAACGATCTGGGGGGGTGGAGGGGGTCTAGAGGCGGGAACCAGTGGGCTGGTCCTTACTGGCTTGACCCTGGAGACGTGGAAGGTAGGGTGGACCCGCATGGCTCTAGGGAGTTGTAGCCGGACTGCCACAGGACTGATTACCCTGGAGATGGGAAAGGGACCGATGAACCTGGGCATAAGCTTGCGGGACTCGCCCCGAAGGGGAAGATCCTTCGTGGACAGCCAGACCCTCTGTCCCACCCGGTAGCGAGGAGCTGGGGTACGTGTCTATCAGCTGCCCTCTTGTAGCTGTCCGAAGTAGCGCCGCTCTCGCCCTCCTCCACGTAAGGTGACATCGCCGCACCAGCGCCTGTGCGGATGGAACCGCAATCTCTCCCTCGAGGTCTGGAAACAAGGGAGGTAAGTACCCGTACACACATTGAAAGGGGGAGAGACCTGTGGCAGAGACTGGAAGAGAATTATGGGCGTACTCCACCCAGCCTAGTTGTTGGCTCCAGGAGGTGGGGTTCTGAGAGGCCATACAACGGAGCCCTGTCTCCATCTCCTGGTTGTACCGCTCTGTCTGACCATTAGACTGGGGGTGGAACCCGGAAGAGAGGCTGGCAGTAGCGCCCATCTGGCGGCAGAACTCCTTCCAGAACCCGGCCGCGAACTGGGGCCCACGGTCAGAGACTACATCCTGTGGGAGACCATGAAGGCGAAAAACCTGGGAGAGCATGATCTCCGCTGTTTGTTTCGCAGAAGGGAGCTTGGGCAGGGGAACAAAGTGAGCCATCTTGGAGAACCGGTCCACAATGGTGAGAATGACAGAGTTACCGTCGGACAGGGGCAGGCCGGTGACGAAGTCCAGAGATACGTGGGACCAGGGTCGCCGTGGCACCGGAAGGGGGTGTAAGAGCCCCGATGGGCGCTGGCGGGAGGTCTTATTCTGGGCGCAGACCCGACAGGCAGCCACGAACTCCCCTGTATCCTCCACCAGTGATGGCCACCAGAACCGTTGCCTGAGGAAGCTGGCTGTCCGCCTTACCCCAGGGTGGCAGCTGAGTCTGGAGGAACTCAGAGGCGGTTCGGGGGGCAGCCGTTAGGAGGCTGTGCCCCGTTGGTGGCTCGTCTTACCTCACTCTCAATGCCCCAGGTCACCGCACCCACCACACAGGAAGACGGCAGGATGGAAGTGGGGTCCCTGGGGGCATCCTCGGGCTCGAACTGGCGGGAGAGAGCATCCGGTTTCACGTTCCTAGATCCTGGACGATAAGACAAGGTGAAGTCAAAACGGTTAAAGAACAACGCCCACCTGGCCTGTCTGGAGTTCAGCCTCCTTGCCGTCCTGATGTACTCCAGGTTCTTGTGGTCGGTCCACGCTAGGAACGGTTGTCTAGCCCCCTCCAACCAGTGTCTCCACTCCTCCAGTGCCAGTTTGAGGGCCAACAGCTCCCGGTTACCCACATCGTAGTTCCTCTCTGCTGGAGACAACCTCCTTGAGAAGAAGGCACATGGGTGGACCTTGTTGTCCTTGGGGGAGTGCTGCGAGAGAACCCCTCCTACCCCCACATCGGAGGCGTCGACCTCGACGATGAACTGGAGTTCCGGGTCAGGCAGTGTGAGGATGGGGGCCGAGGTGAACCGTTTCTTGAGGGCTTGGAACGCCTCCCCTGCTTGAGGGTTCCACAGGAACCTGGTGCCTGGGGAGGTGAGAGCATGGAGGGGGGCAGCCACAGAACTATAGTTCCTAATAAAGCGTCTGTAGAAGTTAGCAAACCCCAAGAACCTTTGTAGCTGCTTTCGGTCAGATGGGACCGGCCAGTCAGAAACCGCACTGACCTTGGCCTCCTCCATCTGGATACTCCCTGGTGCCACAATGAAGCCGAGGAAGGAGACGGAGCGTTGGTGGAACTCACACTTCTCCGCCTTGACAAACAACTTATTCTCTAGCAGCCGCTGTAGGACCCTCCGGACATGCTGCTCGTGTTCCTTCTCATCCTTGGGGGAAAAAAATAAATAAAAAAAAATATATATATATATATATATATATCATCCAGGTACACAAACACGAACACATTCAACATGTCCCTAAGGACATCATTAACCAGGGCC
The DNA here is from genome assembly GCA_038501785.1 of Myoxocephalus aenaeus. Classification (NCBI taxonomy): domain Eukaryota; kingdom Metazoa; phylum Chordata; class Actinopteri; order Perciformes; family Cottidae; genus Myoxocephalus; species Myoxocephalus aenaeus. The sequence continues at coordinate 598,127 of JBAMJR010000184.1, forward strand.
TGAAACACGGCTGGGGCGTTAGTGAGGCCAAAAGGCATGACAAGATATTCATAATGACCACTGGGGGTATTGAACGCTGTCTTCCACTCGTCCCCCTTCCTGATTCTGACAAGGTGATAGGCGTTTCTTAAATCGAGCTTCGTGAAGATGGTGGCTCCTTGCAAAAGCTCGAACGCAGAGGAAATGAGCGGGAGGGGGTACCTGTTCTTGATGGTGATATCGTTGAGGCCTCGATAGTCGATGCAGGGGCGTAGCGACTTGTCCTTCTTGCTCACAAAGAAGAAGCCAGCTCCTGCTGGGGAAGAGGAGGGACGAATGATACCCGCAGCCATGGAGCTCTTGATGCCCCGGAGGCTCATCGCCTCCGGGGCAGATAGAGAGTAAAGGCGTCCCTTGGGGGGGAAGGACCCTGCGAGAAGGTCAATGGCGCAGTCATAAGGACGGTGAGGAGGGAGGTGGGTGGCACGGGTCTTGTCAAACACCTCCCTGAGATCCTGGTATATGGGGGGAACCCCAGAGACGTCTGCTGCATCTGTAACCGGGCCCGAAAGCTTGGAAGAAATATTAGGAGCGGCAGATCGGAGACAAGATGAGTGACACCGTGTGCTCCACCCCACTATGGATCCTGTAAGCCAGTTAATGTTTGGGTTATGCTCCACTAACCAGGGGTAACCAAGAATGATGGGTGACAAAGGTGAGTCAATGACATGGAAGATGTGCTGTTCAGAGTGGTTACCTGACATGAGGAGGTCAAGGGGTGGAGTACGGTGAGTCACACGACAAAGCAGACTGCCGTCCAAGGCGTTGGCATGCAGGGGAGCCTCGAGAGGTTCCAACTGTAACTGTTCTGCCAGCCCCCGATCGATGAAACTCTCGTCTGCTCCGGAATCGATAAATACCGCCAGTTCCAGGGAAACCGCAGGAGAAGACAGGAGGGCGTGGGTCCGGGGTCTGGAGGTACGTGAGGAGGGAGGGGTTTGGCCCACCAGTAATCCTCCTACTAGCGAGCCCGGTCCTTTTGCTGGACACTTAGCCAGGAGATGTCCCAACCTCCCGCAGAAGAAGCACCTCCCCTCCACTAGTCGGCACTGGCGCTCCTCTGGAGAGAGGTGAGTACGGCCCAACTGCATGGGTTCCTCCCCTCCACTATGGGACGCTGAGGAGCTGGCGTGACGGTCCCAACCCGAGCCTGGGTGTTGGTCTGGCTGGGGTGGTGGAGAAAACTGCCTCCAGGAACTGGGAGGTCCCCTCTCGGCCTGGCGTCTCTCTCTCCTTCTCTCGTGCAGCCGGTTATCAATCTTGGTCGCCAAAGCAACCAAAGCCTCGAGATCCGTGGGTAGGTCGAGAGGTGCCAGTTGGTCCTTAATCTCCTCAGAAAGCCCACCTAAAAAGGCATCTGAGAGAGAGGGGTCCCTCCACCGACTGTCCACTGCTAGGGTGCGGAAGCGGATTGCATAATCCGCCACCCGACTGTTCCCCTGCCGGAGAGTCAGAAGCTCCCGGGCGGCCTCTCTGCCCGGGGTCCGGTGGTCAAACACCCTTCTTAGAGCCCCGGAAAAGTCCACAACAGACTGGCAAATAACAGACTGCTGATCCCACTCAGCTGTGGCCCACTCCCGTGCCCTCCCTGTGAGGTTGGTAATGATGAACGCCACCCTGGAACGTTCAGTGGGGTAGGACGAGGGTTGGAGGTCAAAGGTGAGGGAACACAGCGAAAGAAAGGAGCGACACGTCGCAGCGTCACCGTCGTACCTCTCAATGTGTGGGACTCTGGGGTCAGGGTGCGGGTTGGGTGAGGGCCCCGGAGCCAACGGGACCGGTGGACCAGCTGGTTCCACTGGAGGTCGAGAACCGAGGCTGGAGAGCACCTGCTGCGTCTGGAGGCTAAGAGCCTGCAGCTGGTCTGTCATGGCGCCTTGAAACGCATTCTGGCGAGTGTGAAGTGCCTGGAGCCCACTCTCCAAATCAGCGAGCAACTGTTTGTGGTTGTACAATCTCTCTCCCTGCTTCCGGAGAGCTGAATGTACGGGGCTCTCCTCCGCTGAGTCAGTCATGGTCGGTTTGTCCTATCACGACCGGGTGTGGTGTGCGGAGACTCAGGTGCAGAGGAAGGAGACCGGAGGCAGGTTTAGAGACCAAAATCCAAAACGTCCTTTACTTAAGAAAAAACAAACTCAAAACAAAGAAGGCAAGGAGTGACGAGCGACATGGACACACATGATACCAAGACAAACCGACAGGGGACAAGGGAAAGCGGGGGAGTATATATAGGGGAGGGGAAACACAGGTGAAGGGAATCATACTAATGTGAGTGGCTGAGGGCAGGTGCAGGGGATCACAATCAAAGACAAACACACAATTAACTAACCGGCCCTTACAGATCCAGCCACAATCTCCTGAGGGTATCAGATTCTGCACCTTCAGGTTCTCCTCCAGGTTCCTCACTATGGCCAGGTCTGTGTGGTGTTGTCTGCAGTAGCTCTGGGCCTCAGTCCAGTTCATGTAGGTGTTAATGTGGACGAATGTCTCATTGGGCCCTGAAAGTAGAGCAGAGTGCTGAGTAGAGGAACCATAACAGACTACATGATGCAGACCAGTTCATTGTTCTGAATGAATCTCAACATGAAGGTGGATCAACACGGAGCTGTGTGAATATGAACATGCAGCGTCCATTGAGGCATCAGAGATATTTTACCTCAACAGACATGATACAAACCGACTGAATGAACATTAATCTGCTTTAAATGACATCCATGTAGCTGAAGACTAGTTCAAGTAACCCTGAGGAACTTTAACTGGCCCTGAACCAGTCTCAGTCTAGTCCTGGTCCTCTATAGCAGTGATTCTCAACTGGTGGGTCGCGACCGTTTTCAGTGGGTCGCGTTTTCAGTTGCCTGAAAAAAAAAAAAAAAAGCATCCTGTGGTTTTATTTTGAAAGGACTTTTTTAAGCAGCGGAGTGTCGTTATTTTGCCGGCTCTGGTTTCAACTGGTTTTGCACTTGTCCCTCCATGTTTTCAGCAGCGTGGGCCAGGTTGGGTCAAACCATCCTGATATGAGGGAGACTCTGGGTTTTTAGGATAATTAAATTAAACAGCCTACTGAATATAACATTGACAACTGATGGCGCTGCCTGCATGACAGGAAAAAACTCTGGGGTTGGGAGGAGAATTGAGTGCTGCTTAATTTTCTGTAAAGCACAATGTTTTTCAGTATTTACTGATGAGGTAATCACAAGAGAAGTTAATGTTGTATATATGAATCCTTTTGAATTCCACTTTTGTTTAATTTATTTTGAGTTAGTGGAAAAGCTGCTCCTCAACACAGTGACGTGTTCCACAGTAAAGTGTTTGTCATAGATTCGGTGAGTGTGTGTTCTCAGTTAAAGTCAGGTAATTTCAGTCTTTTTGAAACTACTTCTTAGTTGTTGGACTGTTTGTGCATGAAAGCTGTTGAGTCTGTTTAAAAATAGCTGAAGATTCTGAATTGTTATATATGTTGTAATACCTCGTGTCCTGAAGATGCAGTTTTAGTTTTTTTATTAAAATGCAGCTAATTGAGTGTAAAAGGGAATAGTTCCCTCTCTATCATCACCACCAGCTGCTCGTTTTGGTTATTAAACTTGTTTTTGTGTTAGCATACATATTCTGTACTATCTCAGGTTCAAACTGCACCATCTTTTCATTACATACATTGGAGAAGTTGAGAATGTTCCTCGATTTGGGTCGCGGCTTGTCATTCAGGGGTGATAGTGGGTCCAGGAGTCCTGGTCCTCTATAGACCTCAGTCTAGTCCTGGTCCTCTATAGACCTCAGTGTAGTCCTGATCCTCTATAGACCTCAGTGTAGTCCTGGTCCTCTATAGACGGAAAACCGTGTATTAAAGAGCCACATTTCCGGCTGTTCAGTGTTTTCTGGACGGTCTCTCTGCGTGTTGACTGGATGACTCCCTGCTATCAAGATCGCAGCACTTATTACTTTGTTTGTGATCAAGGAAAATAAATTCAGAGAACGAGAAAACTTGTTTGACTAAGTTCTTCCGGAGGCTACACCAGGCATCCAATAATTATTACACACTAACACATGGGGTCGGCCATGTTGTCCATGTTTTCGTCTTAGAGCTTAAACCCTTCTACAGTGTGTTTTCACTTCATGAAAGTCAATTGGAAAATGTGGGCGCCGTAAAATGTCACAGAGTTCTGTGGTTCTTAGCTCCACCGTCTTGTGTCACTGTTTTTTGCATAAAAAAACAAGATGGGGACGGCCAAAATGCCGAACTTGAGGCTTCAAAACTTCAAAGAAGGAAATGTGACATATCCTCCTGCATTGAGTCATCCTCCTGCATTGAGTCAACAGACTCTGCAGAGCTGCTCTGTCATTGGGATCCCTCCTCCTGGAATCTGTTGTTTTGGGAGCTCTTGCTGAAAACACACTTACTCAGACACCATTTAATGACAGGCTGCTGGGTCAAACAAGCTCACACATGCTGCAGCAACACAGGGCAGCATGTGCTTTGCACCGATGTAGCGCTCATGTTCCTTTGATGTTCATCGCTTTTAAAGAGTGGTTATGTACGTGTAGTAGATGTCCCCAGGATACATTTAATTTGAGGTCTTAAGTCAAACGTGTAGCCAAATAGTAGCTTTGAAAGCTGGGACCTTGAAGCCCTCCTTGGTCTATTCGTTTAGGGTTGTCAATTTGATTGAGTTTTCTTATTTTAATTTTTTCAACACACTTTAGTTATTGTTGAATCCAGAGAGTTAGGCTTTGTTTGTACTCGCGCTTGGCACCGCAGGCTCCGAACATGAACAGAGGCATTCATCCGCTGAGCTGCATTATTCTCTGAAACACCAGATGACATACAAACTAAATTAACTGGGGAGAATCTAAAAGACAACGAGTGTAACCGGAAAAAATCCATAAACCAACCTCCACTATGCCGAGGAGGGAATGTAAATATCTGTAAACTCATCTCATATTCATGGTCTACTTCATAGCTTTTGTACAAGCCCTGTAAAGAAACAAGTCACATATGTATTACATTAATTATAAAGAACCAAAGACTGCATATCCTGAAAACTATTTGGAAACAGCAAAGGTCTGAGAGAGAGAGAGAGAAGTTTGTTTTTAGCATTTGACACAACCCAACCAACAACAACCTATAATGTAATGGCCTACAATCAAGAAGTCATGTGAAAACAATGACAGCATTGTTATTGTGAATTGTTCAGCATTGCCTCACTCAGGCACCACCACTAGCATTCCACTCCAGACCGGATGCAGTCAAACTTTGTATAATATTTCAGTCAAGACGCAGATTAAGGTTTATTGGTGTAGAAACCCTGTCTCAAGAATAAACTTCCACACATTGGGCCTTATTCAAGACCTACTAATATACAACAGGTTAGTTCTTAAGAGAACTTCTTTGGAGAACTTGCCATATTCACCAGATTTCTCGTATTTTTATATTTCTCTATATGAACACAAGTTTTGAGCGTTCCAGGAGGACTCATGTGCAGGTGTGCTGTTATCAAAGTCTAAGTTTTTATATTTGCACTAATGGATTGTATATTTCATTACTTAGAGTTTGAAACCCAGATATAAATCACACTTCATAATTAGTCATCCTGTTTATAGGCTGATATAATTCTAAATGTATTCGTGCAGCCTATCACCATTCATTTAATGGTTGGTTTTGTATTATACTACAATATCAATATAAACATATTAAATGATTTGACCCCTCTTGTTGTCATGAGTTGTCTTCTTCTCTTCCTCTCTTCTTCTCCTCCTCTCCTCTTCTTTCTCTCCTTCTGGATAAATTATTGTCTCTTCAATGCACATTACTAACTCTACTTTCCTTTTCCATGGATTCATGGCTGCCTGGAACCGGTCCTGCCTGCTGCCATGGCCCTGCTGATGCCCCTCCTCTCTACCGCCTTCTGCTTCATATCCATGAATATCCATCGTGGATTATCTGGATCATGGACCATGCCTACTACTCATTATATGAATAATTTCTGTCATATTCATGTAATGTGCTGTAACTCCGCTACGTTATTCATTCTGGTCACATGACATCTATTGCTTCTGTCCATCCAGGGAGAGGGATCCTCCTCTGTTGCTCTCCCTCAGGTTTCTTCCCTGTTTTCCCTGTGAAAGGGTTTTTACTATCTTTATTGGGGGAGTTTTTCCTGATCCGATGTGAGGTCCCGGGACAGGATGTTATGTGTACAGATTGTAAAGCCCTCAGAGGCAAACTTGTATTTGTGATGTTGGGCTATATAAAATAAACTGAATTGAATTGAATGAGCTGTGGCGGATTTTTAAAGGGAAGCATTTCTTCTTCTTTTTTCATTGACAGTTTGACCCTCATGTGACAGCATTCTGAAAGCAGGACAGAATAAGACATATGGGGCTGGACGCGTAGCTTTATATAGTATTATTGGGGCAGTAATTATGTTATTGGGGCAATAGTTATGCTTTAGAATTTTCATGAACTTGCGCTTGCCCAACAGGTGGAATTCATCATGTCGACACTGGTCACTTACTCAGTTAACTGAAGTTAGAAGCGTTTGCTGAATCTGACCTGGCTCACTTGTACAAGCCTGCCGAACACAAAAAGGTTTGATAAAAGATAACACAAAATTTTTCCTGCATGATCAGAATCGGAAACCGTTTATTACCAGGTACATATCAGGTACGAGGAATTTGTCACCGCCAAGACAAATTCCTACATACATTGCACAATAAACAACAGTCGACCTGATGTATTCAGGGTATCTTTGCTTTGGTGGCTCCACAAACATGTCTCACATTTAATTATCCGTAAGACCGCATCTCTATCTCTAATGTTGTTTCAAACTGTGAGAAACTTTGAGAGAAATTATATAACAGGTCACATGTCAATAACTGCAGAGAATGTTCCCATTCACATTTGGGAATACGTCTCTTGAAGAGCTTCCAAGCAACACTGATAGTTTAACTGGCTCTGTGTCACACTGTATTTTACCCTTACGAGTGCCCTGACCACAATCCTATTTATGTTGGCAGTCGTATGCATGGTCCAAGATCTGTGCTCTGACCAATCTGCCAAAAGCAAATAACAACACCATTACTTTGCAAATAGCCGATCAAAATTGCAGCGGGGCATCAGATTCGTGCCGTGCCGGCGTGTCCATAGCCTTCAGTGATGAAAGCGGTTTCATTACCAAAGGCTTTGGACTGTGTGGCTCTCCTCACATAGTGGCCCGTCAAGCTAGGCACATTTAAAACCCCATTTAAAAACATTTCTATCAGCCAAATTGTATAGTCGGGATGAGTAACCAAGGATAATCCAGTATTATATTTATTTCTAAAGTCCTCAGTACCACTTAAACCACACTTTGCCCCCAGATGACACATCTCCTCTAGATGCTTGTGGGATTGAGTCAGACCAAACTACAGTTTGTGTGTTCATGGTAATGAAGGAAGAAGTCACACGCAGTGCAAAAGTGACTACATTTACATGCACACTGACTATTATTCTGTTTATGACTCTTCCAAATTTGATATGGGTCATGTAAACAGTGTAATCCCTTTGGTTTTTCTTAGTTAAGCCTAATGGAGCATTTTAAAAATTAAGACGTGGGCTATTGCCAATACTATTCGGGTCATTAGAACCTGTCCACCAGATATTGATACAAGTGGAAATCTTGGTCTGATGGTGGTGTTAGAGCAGTGGTCACCAACCTTTTTAAGCCCAAGATCCCTGACCTCTGCCTCGGTGACAAGATCTACCTATTGAGGCGTTGAGAGAAAAAGACTGTACTCACAACTTGAGGCTTTTTATTTGGCCTAACTGTAATTGAATGAAATCAAACACTTTGGTCCAGCTTTCAATTTGATGTGACCAAGAACACACTAAATGATTTAATTTCAGTGCAACATAAAAAGGAAATTATTTGTTAACCGCACACAATATGAACAAGAAAAAACACATTTGCAATGAGCAGGCTGGATGAACTACAATATTAACTGTTGTATTTATCAACTATCAACAATGTTAGAAATGATCTATTTGAAAGATACAAAATCAGTTCAGTTTTTACTTTGTAAAATATCTGAATTGGTAAAGATATTTTTATTTTGATGTGGTCAGAAATGTCCTGAACACATAAATATCAGTCAGATATAATAAAATTAATTATCTTTCCATTAACCCTCAAATCAAATAATAAATACACTTCACGCACAATTTAGTCACATGTTTTACTTAATATGAATATAATTAATTTAATCTCATTTCCATATATGCTTGTATACGATTTGTCAATATCTTATTTTGAAAACCGGATTTCGTTTCACGTGGATCTTTCCGCTAACTTCGCAAAAACCCTCGCTTGCGCCCGATCTGGGTCGTTTGAATGTGTTTACCATGAATGTCAGTATAGAGGTGCAATGACATTTCAGTGTCTGCTGATTTAACTACGGAGATCCCAGAGTCTGCTGAGTTGACCGCAGTTCGCCTTGACATTTAAATCAGTCTGAAGTTGCTTTCGCGTGTCTTCCGTTGCATGCCCTCATAAGGAGCTGGCGGGGCGTTTCTGTATGCAAATCCAGGTGCACATTCGGGGTCAGCACAGCTGAGAACACTTCGGCTGTTTAAGAACCCATTTTCAGGCATTCATGAATCAGGCAGAGATTTTTTGTGTTGGTCTTCCGAAGTCCGTAAGAAAACATTTCAGAATACATTTCAGAAATGTTCGAGAATGAGACCCAATGTGTTTCTGAATTTATTTTAATTTTGGAGAGCGACAGGGAAAGTCTCCGAGATCAACCGGGGTTGGCGACCACTGTGTTAGTGACACTGAAATATGACTTACTTATGATAAACAATATTCTACACAGCCTTGCTTGGTATGTATTGGTGCATCTGCTTGAGCAGAGCCCCTCTGTTGTGGAACCAGAGGAGTCCAAGGTCCAGGAAGAAACTTAAGGCATTTTTGCTTTCAGAGACCTAAACCTCCGGTACACGAAATGTGCACTTTTCGTTTTTCCTGTGTTCTATCATAAACTAGTAAACCAGTAACACATATACTGCTATATGAACCTCTTAACTAGTCTCACAAGTGTTTTCTGTATATTATACCTTTTGAAATTATTTAAATAGCCCTTGTGGTTGAGGAGATTCTGTATTTAGTATGGGTATGCGAAACATTCGGAATTTGAGAAAAATGTCTGGGTCTTAAGCGGATCCCAAAACTTTGGCTTTGTATCAACAAGAAAATATTCATCAAATATGAAAAGCATCACACATTAGGCCTATGTATACTATAAAAGCAAAATATAGAATTAAAACGAGTTGTACACAGGTAAAGAGCCTCAATAAATTACTGTACATCAAGTTCTGCACAGAAAAATGAATAAAACTAAAAGGTAAATAGAAAATCAATACTAAAGTGAACAGGTAACTTAACAAGTGAGTAGCCTTATCTTTTACTGTACATTGGCCAGTGGCATGGTAGTCTACTTCTTTCTCTCTTACATTGGCCAGTGGCATAGTAGGCCCCATAGTTCTGTATTACAGTGTTAAGTGTCTCGTACAGGTTCACACTGACATCTTTATGATATAATAATCCTTCCATTTTGGTTATTATACCCAACCACTGAGTAGCCAGTTTAGTTGCCTTTAAGAACAACTAACTTTTAATACTAACTAATAATGGAATATTAGTCCTGCAAACGAGGACAGTCTCTCAACCGGAGCTGAAGAGGGAGGGTTGTGTTAAATCGAACAAAAAGGAGCTTGATAAGTGAACTGTTTTTTGATTCGTGGAGAAAGTATTTTAAATACAAAATTACTCCACTCTAAAGTATTTTGTTACAAATTACGTTAGATTTTTTATCGGCGCTATCAAATACAAAATACTCAAAGTACTTGAAATATAAATAAAGTAATATAAATACTACCCATCTCTGCCTTTGCGTGTTTTGGGGTTCCTGTACCTTTTACTTGAGGGCAAGTAAAGCTATTTCTTTGTGTAGCTTCTTAATTTTTAGCTGGCGGTAAGCGATTTCGGTCCGCAAGTACCGCTTGTACAGTGTGCGCACATCTTCATGGTCAGCCTGAAAAAAAAAAAGACAAGAAAACCATTCAGAACTTTGTTCAGTGTGGTGGTTAGATGCCAACTAAACTCAGACCTCCCCTCACAATGTGAGGGCATTAAATGAGAACTCACTTCCCCATCCCAGTTCCACAAGAGTGAGAGGGGCCAGGCTCCGGTGGATCAGGCCGTGGTCCAGCAGGATTTGCCTAAAGGAATGCATTGATGTAGTACCACTCACAAGGAGTGAGTTGGATAGGAGTATTAGTTTCCACAACTTGCTTACCACATCTCCGGAGAATGCCGACACAGTCTCCTCCTCATCTGCTGGGCCACCAGTCTGGATAATGTTCTTATGCTTGGTTTTTACTTGTCCTCTTGATGGCTGGGTTGCAACTACATGGGCGTTGGAAGCACTCAATTATATGACAGTGTTATTAGTACACCATACATATCATTATTGTAGAAAAGGATTAAGGTGGACTCATGAAATGAATAGAGAGAGAATCACACACAATTTATTTCACTGCTTCAATTGATTGAATTTCTGATTATGAATAAGATAGGTACCGCAGTGGGAAAATTGCAGGATTACAGCAGCAAGAGATAGTAGTAAAACAAAAAAACTAAGAAATATAATAATAATAATAATTATATAAGTATATACTGATCCGCCCACACACAAATTCGCACACACATATTCAAACTCCTAGTTATATATGGTAATATATGTGGTATATACACATATAAAGTATAAAGAAGTTTAAAGAAATATAATCTGATAGATTTAGCCGATACATTTCTCCAACACTTACGGATTTAATTTGTCAGCGATTCTTTGCCACGCTTCCTGTCTTGCCCTTGCAGCAGTGGCGGTGTTCGATTTGGTCATGATTATGGTCTTAACTTCCTCAAGCCGCCATGATGTGCTCCTGCTCCTCAGCGGATCTTATTTGCCATGTTTTAGCGTTAGAAGATCATTGTCATCTGAAGAGGAACGGGCACGATCCTGATGACTGACGTCTGGTCCAAATTTACGAGACTGTTTGATCCGCTTTTGAGAAACCGAGATCGCCTGACGTCAATCAGCAGTGTAATTTAAGATGGATAGTAGGACATTTGATCGACTTAGTTGATCCACGTACGAGGAACGGGGCCCAGGGCTGAGTTCCTCAACTATTAAATACAACACTACTGTCTCTGGCCATGACCTCAGTGTTTTCCTACATTCCTATGTTTCTCTTTCTTCCTGGTGTCTCCGCCTCCCCTCCCAGTCACTGTGTCTGTGTCTTGGGGGCGCTAATTACGAATCATCCTCACCTGGCTTACCTGCACACCTGGCTGCAATCACCTCATCACCTCCAGCATGAAGCCTCCAGCGTTCCCGCCACTCGTAGTGTTCCGTCTCCCTCTGTAGTATTGTGGCTTTCGGCCTCTCAGGTATATCTCCAATGAGTTTTTGTGGTTTCCCCTAACGTCTGCTTCCTGTGCTTAGATCGCCGGTCTCTGCCCGGTCTACAACCACTCTCAGTTCCTGTTGTCCTCAATCCTCATCATCGTCACCTTGCATGCCTCCTGCCATCTCCCTTTTTCCTTCGTTACTCATTAAAAACTCTTCTTCACTCATCGACGTTTTAATCTGTCCGCGTTCGGAGTCCAAAACGTAACAACTGTAACTACTACTTAACCTATATAAAAAGTAATTAACTGATACTTTACTTGAAAATAACCCATAAACAAACTAATAAGAACCTAAAACCTTAAATTAAATGATGTACATTTTCACACTTTTGTTGAGCTCCTGGTATTTTTCTTCCAGTGCTATTTTGTGTGATGACAATAATTGGTTTACATTTGTCCACTAACTGTCAGTCCAATACACATCACAAGTCCTTTTTGCTCAGGAAGGTTCCTAACTGAGTAAAATGTCCCAGTTAGGAACTGGGTCATGTTAAAAAGCAAAATATAACCAAATGGTTGAATCTACATTATTGCACAAAGGACATGTTGATATTGAACAGTTTCATTGATATTGCTCGAGTGAATTGTCAGTCTCTACTGAAGCAGTGTTGATTGTTAAGTGTGACAGCAGCAGGAAGGAAGGACCTCTGGTTTCTCTCCTTCACACAATCAGCCTGTCACAGAAGGAGCTATTTATATAGCCTGCATGCAACACAATAATAGATTTATTTGGGATATGTTTTAGTTGTGCTTTTTGCAGTTTGGCAGACCTCCGTCAGTGACATCCGCCTTTGCATCGTTTCGTGAAAGCGGAGTAGGATTCTCTAACCAGTTGTCTTTTCCTAAATCCTCATGAATTCTCTGTTGCACCTTTACTTGACCCATGACGTTTTCCATCGAAGTCAAGGAAAAGTGGTTACGAATAGTAATAATAGACTTTCCGACCGCAGCTTTGCCCCATCTGGTGACCTCGGCAAGATTTGAGCTGGTGCCCCCTGATCACAGCCAATTCCACCACCAATCATTTTGTTCATAGACTCACACAGAAATTACATCTTTGAGCTCAAGCTTAAAATAAAAACTGTATCTCCAAATTATGACGAGGGTTTTTCCCCACACACCGGAATCGGCTCTCCACCTTTCCCTAATGAATTTAAGGTGGGAGCGAATGCCGTTAACTCAAGCTATATAAACTGTATTGTCTCCTCTTAACCTGCCCGGCCAGCAGGAGTGGTTAGTGATAGCTGAGTGCATCGCCGACCCCCAGCCGCTACTGAGCTAGAGACGCACAGCGTGGGACAACAGTTGGCTCACTTTTGTTGGACGTGAGCTTTGCTAACGGCTAACAGGCTAACGGGCTACCAGGACTGCTGGAGCTCTGCTATGCGGGCAGACAGCGTGTTGGTATTTTTGTATGAAGAGTCTTGTACAATGCCAGGTTGCCTGCATACATTGCCGCTTATTTTTTGTGTGAATGAAATGTGTTGTTTGTCAACGCCTTATTGGTGTCTAGACAGGGGATTAACCTTTTGTGTGTTGTATTCATTTAATTAGCTAACATTACTCTTGTCTAAAGTAAGCTAGTCTCACTCTGCTTCTACAGTAACGTCTATATCCGTTCATCACGTTATCCCTGTCTCTTCCGGCTGTCATCACGTTATCCCTGTCTCTGAGCGGCTGTAGCTCAGGGGGATGAGTGGTCGTCCCGCAACCACAAGGTAGCCGGTTCGATCCCCAGTCCCCCCATAGCTCACATGTTGAAGTGTCCCTGAGCAAGACACCCAACCCTCAACTGCTCCCCGGGCGCCTCACAGGGCAGCCCACTGCTCCCTATCCAGGGATGGGTCAAATGCAGAGAAGAATTTCCCCAAGGGGATTAATAAAAGTGCATGTTTCTTTTTTTTCTTTTTTCATGTGCATGACCCATTCTGTATGTCTGTACTGTAGTTTGCTGAAGGCAGACTGCCATTACAAGGCTATCAGGCAGGGGGACAGGAGGGAGATCTTTAGCTTCATCGGGATCGTAGAGAGCCGGTTGTGGGTGTGTCTGAATTCCGTGACTTAGCTTTGTTTTTCTAGGTAGTGAAGTAAAAACAAGGTGATAATGTTTCAAAAATACCAGGCAAGGGGATATCCAGGAAAGCGTCAATATTTGGAAGAAATGTGATATTGTAATAACATTGCTAATAGAAATACAGTACAGGCCACTGGGGGAAGACAAATGTTCAGACACACAGTTGGACTCAGTTTTTTTCATGTTTGTTTTCTAAAATGAAGTAATAATGACACTGTCGTGAAATCTTTATCACATCATCTGATACATACTCTGGTATTTCCTGGCTTGTGAGTTAATTAAAGACGGCGTTGCTCACTTCCCTCTCGGCTCTGCAGTGTCAATGCTTTCACTGATACTGTCAGTGGTTCCTACACGGACAGCTGCAGAAGATAGAAAGCAAAGCTCTCTGCTCAACGCCCAGCCATATTGTATTTCTGCAAGGGATTTAGCAGAAGGCATGACCTCAGCTTTCCCATCGTTTTAACTCCTAGATTACAGTTAATATTTTGGCTGACTATAATTCTGACTAACTGACTTCTGATTGTGTACACCTACAGCACGTACCTTTTTGAAATGGTGTCAGTTATAAGAGGAGATGGTCCTTTAAAAGCTGCTTTGAAATGAAAGACTTCTCTCTTCAGAAATGAAGAGATAATCTCTTGTTTCCTAGCAATATTAGCACGATGACATGTTCAGCTAAGATGACAAGTGTGAAGGACAATAGCTCACTCGTTGATTTAATGATTTACCAACGTTATTAAATCCTACTGTATTTTCCGTCAAAAAAAGTTGACAATCATTAAGCAATATTATTATCACAAGCACGTTAGCATGCTAATGTTAGCGTTAAGTTGAAAGCACTGCTGTGTCTTGAAAACAAGCTTGAAGAAGCATGTTGACACAGGAGCCTCTCCAAGACAGTTCCATTCTATCCAGTAGGAATATTGAGACTTCATTTAATTCCCACATCTCTGAATGTGTACAGTTTACACAAATTATAGCGTCTCCAAAATGCAGCAATCAGGCTCTTCACCAAAATAAAAAAGAGAGCACATTACATCTTCTTTATTATCATTTATTTTCGAACATTATTGATAACTTTTAAGACCTAAGTAAATATCATATATTCTGACTCATTTTCCTCTCTGACATGCTTCTTAAAAACATATTTCTATCAGTGTGATTTCACAGGGTGGCCATTACAGCCATTGCAACCGAACAAACTCCATCCACTGATGAAGACCTGGTCATGTGGTCGAAAGCTCCTAGAAAGTTAGTAGAGGTGTCAAACAAACTGTTTACTGTTAAGGACAAAATGCCTCAAAACTAGATTTCGAAAAATAAACTAGTCTCAACCCTAAGTGTTCTGGAAAAAACGTGTGTGGTTGTTTTGACCTATTTAACAGTAACAATGCAAATGTCAATCATGTTATTGGTACAACATTGCTGTGTTTCTCACAGCTTTAGGGTGGTTCAATACGCGGGTCATTCCCTGTGACTGTTTGAAGCTTGAAGCTGTGAATCATTGAACCGTTCTTGCACTTCCTCCAGCTCTTGTCGTTCGCCTTCAGGCTGGGTGTAAATCTCAGTCCTCGTCCGAGACTTTCCCTGCTCTGCCTCTCTGCCTCCAGCCGGCTGCAGCTCCTCCTCCTCCTCTTCCTCCTCTTCCTCCTCCTCCTCCTCTCATCGCCAGCCCCCTTTAACTTTCCTCAGCTGGAGCTCTCTCACACACTCGCACTCGGCCGTCCAGCAGGCGAGGAGGCACAGGTATCATGACCCCGCTCCAGGACAACCTCCACACTGAACTCCCCGACAGCAGACCGCTTTTCAACTGAACTTCAAGGCAACCTCTTGAAAAACATGAGGAATCTCTAAGGGGGGGTGGAGGGTGGAGGGGGATTTCATCTTTCTGCAACTTCACCACATTTGAATTGCCCTCAACCTCTGGGATCGTTACGGGAAGATGAGTGTGAAGAGGAAGAAGGCTGGGCTGGTCATCAGCTGGCAGAAGTCGTTCTCCATCCTGGCTCCATGGAGGAAAGGTACGCTCACCTTCTATCCTGTCTTTCCATGGCAGTACGTGTTGTCTAGCCCTCCCACCAGTGAGATGACATGCAGCAGTATTTCAGTCATAGGGTGTGTTTTATTTGACCTCTGATGGCATTTTAACAGCGAAGAAGTGTGGAAAAACCTTAGGAACTGACTTCGTTGTGGGTCTGTGGGGACACTTTGATGGGAAGCCAGTCTGCAGTTGGTTAAGTGAGACTAGCGGCTCCATCAGATGACTCAGTCTGTTTAATGAACATTTCATTGGATTCTCAGCCAATTCACTTCTGCTTCTTAAGGGCTATAAACATCCAGGGGGAACTTTTAATACCCAAGTCTTCATCTTCTCTGGCACCTCGTCATAAAACTTTTTATTTCACTGAAAGACAGGATTTTAATGAAAACAGGGTTTTGTAAATACTGTGTCTGGTCTGGTTACCCCCCAACAACACAGACATAAACACTCAGGCCTGTATACCTCCTCCTCCATCAGAAGACAACTTGAACTTATTGAGCGGTAGTCGCAGTACTTCTCCTGATGTGAACTTGACAAAAAAACAGCCAGGGAAGCTGGAGCTCCTGTAAAACTGTGTGTGAAAATCCCCCTGCGCCTATTATCAGACAAAACAACAACATATTATCTCCAGAACCACATCGTTGTTTAACTTCATTTAAATTGCTACAATACCGCAACCCTTGTGAGAAGAGACATCTGGTGTGAAACATAATTCAAGTAACCGTTAAGTTTAAGTATTTACGTAAACTCCATTTTTTTTTTTTAACTGAACGACAGTTTTTTGACTGAAACTCCTTTGAACACCAAAATGCTGTGTTCTACTATGATTTGTGTCGCAGATTCCGATTCTTTAGGTCCTAATCTTTCCAAAAAGCTGTCTTATCAGTATGTGGGCTGCTGTTAGGGCACCATGATACAGTTTGAAAAACCCGGTGACCGCTCAAGGAGGCATTTTTGGGAAATCTTGCTCATATCGTGTTGGATGTTCATAGTTATGATCAAAATATCTTTCAAAAGTGTTTTTTTTTGCAAGACTTTGCTGAACAAATACATACAATAAACACAAGTATTGAAATTAATTTGGGGTTCCTACAATGACTCAAACACAGGGGAAATGGAAAAAAAAGTCTAGAACCAAAACTGGTTCCAGGGTGCTTAAAGCCTTGTATGTAAAGCTAATAGCAAGTTACATAACGTCATAACTGTAAAATATGACTATGTTGCTGTAATAGAATAACAAAACTATTCTGATAGTGTGATTCATCATTATTTAAAGGCAGCAGAACAAGCATAAAACTAAATGCATTCCCACCATAGAGGTTATTGGTGAATGTGTGCGTTGAGTGGGTGAACTCTCTCTGACGGACCAATCCAAACGCAGCGCTCCTCAGCCAGAGTTCTCCTTCTCGTCCCTCTTGCCGTCCTGATCTTGGCGTCAGGTTGCCCGGCATTCCACGAGCCTCTTTCAGATATCAGTCAGCTCACCGACGCTACGCAGCCACACCTGCCGAGTGTGTGTGTGTGTGTGTGTGTGTGTGTGTGTGTGTGTGTGTGATAAAGCTGTTCATTGTTGCGGCTGTGAGGAAGCCCCTACGCTCGACAGCGGTCACGTTGTTTGCATGTTTCTCAGAGGAGGAAGAAGAGGACCATTGTTGAGATGACGTTACGTTGGGCACAGTGTTGCTGTTTGGGAGCGGGAGAGCGTCTGTGTTTCATGAGTCTGCAGAAAAGTGAGAAAAGAACCCCAAAACATTTAAATAAATGGCCGCCCATGAAACTGCTCTCCCTCTGATCATCATTTGGTGACTAATACCTGAAACATGTAACACTGAGGCACATTCAGTGGAATTCTTTAATAGACATTGTGGAGATCAGGAATGAGGTGAGTCAAGTAGTAAATATGTCACGTGTGACACAGGGTAGGTTTCATCCTGGTGGACATGGAGGGTTGAGGATGTAGTTAAGGCGTTTGGGTTACTCTGCCCTGCATCACTGGTCTGAAGGCAGGGTCCATGTAGCTGTTGAGCGGTCAGCAACATGCTGCCATGTCCATCTGAGTGGTGTCATGGACACGAGAGAGAGACGTTTCTATGACGTGTTTCACGTCCTGCAGAGAGAAACAGAAGTGTGACTAAAACTATTATGACTTTACATTCAGCACAAGGTGAGATCATACTTTATCGTAGCATATTAATTATCCTGTTTCTTGAGATGAACACATGGAAATACTCAAAACTGGAACTCTGAGTCAGTACATTTCTTCATTAAGATTCTGAATGCAGTACTTTAATTGGAGTGTCACATCACTGATCATTGTTATGCTTATGACTCTACCTTCCCCTCCAGAGTCAGTTCCCTCTCGTTACCCACAGCCTTTTACTGGTTTGTAGTTCCATCGTAGTGACTGGTCGTCCCTCAGCCATGTGTACGGCCAGCAAACTAAGAAACTTCCTCTCCACTCATCGTGCCTCTGACATCCCTCCACCACCTGGCCGGCATGCTTTCTGGGCGGGTCCGGAGTTTTCCATATCGTAAACGCACTGTTGACCGGTCCCTGAGCAAAACAAAGCAGAGAACATTATTGGCACATGGTTTGCATCTTGCAATACATATTGATATGTTCTTTATCACTTTGTCTATTTTCCTTTTCTGTTGAGAAGATAACTGAGACTTTTAGCTTTGAGGCACTGCTGGCCTTTCAATGTCATTTTAAAATGCTTTGTAAGGCATGGATAGTCCTCACAAAATACTTAACTAATACTTAACTAACGACTAGTAACTACCTGAATTAATCATGACATGTAGAAATGCTTTGTAAAGCATGGATAGTCTTCACTTTAGATGAGGTCACACAACATACTTAACTAATACTTAACTAACGAGTAGTAACTACTGAATGAATCATGAATTGCAGTATTACAACATGTTTATAAAGCACATGTTAACCATTAGTGCATCATCTATAAGTCCTTAATTGGTTTGTAATATATATGACTTAATTTACAAATGGGGAATACATAATTTATAAAGTATGAAAACCTAATCATGAAAATCATAATAGTCAAGCTTATTAATCAAGAATGAAACATTTATAACTGTTTGTGAATTGCATAATTATGAGTGTTCATGTTGGAACAGTGCTTTTATAAATGATGAATTCAGTGTTTACTCGTACTTAACTAATGCTAAATAGCGTGTAGTTATTATGAAGCGTTACCGACATGTAACGTAAAGCACGTTGAGTTCTCGGAAGAATAGAAAAACGTTGTATTGTACAAGTCAGGGTTCAGACACATTCTGACCAATGGGTTCCATGACTTCTCCATGACTTTAAATCAAATGTCCATGACAAACATTTAGTGAAATCTGGGTGTAAACAGTAAAAAGTGAGTAAATGTAGTATTTAAACTAACAATGAGAATACAAAGCATACAGTAAACCTTAAATGACTCAAATGAATGAGACAATAGTTTGATTAAAAGAATAAACATTTATATAGATGCCTGTATGGATGCCTGCTTATATTTTGAGTCTTTCTTTTAAAAGCATATCCATTATTTCAAACTCAGCGTAAATGAACGTCATGAACACATGAATATAACACATTTACATGACTTTTACTACACTTTGGGGATTTCATTTTTTTCAAGGACTATTTTTCGCACATGAACCAAATGAAATAACCGTAAGAGCTCTAGAGTTGCAGTAGACGTCTCTGTATTTGCTTCATGTGAAACACCTTGAGAGTGTTGTGTATACGTCTCACTGAGAAGAGCATGAGGACATCGCTGCTTAAACCCCGCATGTCCTGTGTTTTGGAAGGATGGGAAGTCAAGCAAGAAACTGTCAGAGGAAATTAGTCGAAGGAGTTTTGACTTGAGTTACAGTGCTCCTGCACATTCTTGCCTTATCTTAATGGGCCCTGAGTTGGGGGGCCCCCGTTGGCGATGATAAAGAGGGAGTCTGGGTATTATCCTTAAGGTTGATGACGCCGCGGTCAAGAGAGGTGGAAAACAGAGCCGGCTTCCCAGCTGGGCCACGTGTTGAGAGACGAGTCCAGAGGGAACGCTGTCTCCTGGTTTAGAGGCTGGAGATGGTTTGGTACAGACACGTCTTGTTCAAACTCCTCAGAGGGCACAACATGCTGCTGCTGCAGAACCGTTCAGCAGAATAACCATGTTGTCTGAACATGCATTTTACTGTAAAGATGATACGAGTGGAAAGAACACGTTACCTGAATCCTTTCACGGAGAACGTTAAAGTTGGAAGAGTATCTGGTTGGGTCCTCATTATTAAGGAGTCTAAAGAGACTCTGCATTGATTAATCACAAAAATATTTGAGATTAAAAATGTTGACATTTTAACTAACTAACTAACTAACTAACCACTTGTTGACTCCTCTACTCAAAGCCTCTCTTCTGCAGCCCAAGGACAGTCTTGACCACTGACCACCCAGAATGCTAACAGGGGCCTGAAGTACCCATAACCCACCTGGACTGTAAAAATACCCGCCTTGTCACAGCCTGTTTATGACCTCTGGTGCTCAGAAGTGAGAGGCCCTTTTAGCCCGAGGGCTTCTGGAGGTGCTGCGTCCTGACGTCCCCGTCCTGCATTAAAAGGCCCAGGGAGAAGCCTATATCTCCAACACATATGGCAAGGGGTAACAGAGTGCTTTTCTGATACATGAGCTGTGATCCAGGTCACAAACCCTCCTCTTAAAAGAAATAGTTCAGCACATGATTAATATCTCATCATCAACAGATCTAGAGGAGTGAAGTCTACCTGAGCAGAATGAAGTCTCTCCCTCTGTGTGTGTGTGTGTGTGTGTGTGTGTGTGTGTGTTGATATCAGAGCTTCTCTCTTTGTTCACAGAGCCGACCGGCCGAGTGTCTTTTAGTGCATGTGAGCGTGCATGTTGGTGCATGTGAGCATTTTTTTTTTTTAATTATTGAGAACGTAGAAAAAATGACTAATTTAAGACCCAAATAACATTTGGTTGGCCTTACCTACATTCAGGATCAACATGATTATTGCTGGCCTCCATGGGCTCCACCTAGCACAGTGGTTCTCACACTGTGGGGCGCGATCCTCTAGTGGGGCGCGGCGGTATTACAGGTGGGGTGCGGGAGATTTTATTTTTATTTTTTATATATATATATATTTTTTTATATATTTTTTATAATCCTTTATAATTAAGAGTGGGGAACTTATTGTCTGCATTTGACCCATGCTCACACATATCTGCACCCATTTTGTTTTGTTTGACACAAGTTTAGTATTTTTTTGCACAAAAAGTTGCTACTTCAATAAAAATTCTTGTTGCGCCAAAAAAGAACAAAATTCTAACAAAATGGTCTGAATTTTGCACTAAACCTCAAGCCCCTGGGGCATGAACATTTTTCTTCCTCCAAAGTTGGGCGTGACAGAAAAAGTTTGAGAACCACTGTCCTAGCAGCTGGACCCAGAAAGATCCCCTGGAAGGGCGGGCCTGCTCAGAAGTGTAGCTGGATTTGTGTATGATTTTTTTTAAAGTACCAAAATTGATGCTGCAGAACGAGAGCTATCTTTTTTATTCAACACATTCTTCTTTCCTGACAAAACACGCCGCCTAACCACAATGCACTGCGTCCACTGACAGACGGGTGGAAATGTGAGTGTGTTATTCTAATGGTAGCAAATATAGCATTGAGTGTCTGGCTTCAAGCACGGAGGGGTTTGCTATGGAGCTCTGTGTTTGTAGCCCCGGGATGTGGGCTGTGTTTTCCCTCCAGCCTTCCAGGCAGCTCAGAGCTTTGTCTCAAGGTGTCCATTAGAGAGGCCAACCACTTAACCCCTTGAGTCCTGACAACTCTGACTTAAGGAAGGTAAGGAATTCACTTGAATGACAAAGCTCACACCATCTGGAAGGCGAAATGAATATGATGGGAATTGTCTAAAGTAGGTTTTTAGACAGAAAAGAGGCTTTAAGATGGGGGACGTCTGTAATCACATGTTGTGGTTCTTAGTCAAAGCACAGAGGCTGGAAATACGCTGAGTCAGCCAGTGGAGACAATTACAGGATAGAATATCTGTTTGTTGTTTGGGAGGGATGAGGACAGCTGGTTCCGCGGGCCGACACCTGTCCGGCTGACGGCGTTTCTGAGAGAGGATTGCAGGAAAAGACGGGGATTGTGTCACAGCAGCAAGAAGTCAGAGTACACAGCTGAGCTGGCTGGATGACTTATTACAAAATATACTAATTAAAGTCAACCTGCTGGTAATTCAGGAACAGACAGGCACTAAGAAAACAAAGGGAGGAGGTGAAAAGTTTAGTAAAAAACAATGTCTGATGTTTGATTCCCAGGGAAACAATCTGCTCTAATTCAGCTTCTCATTTCATGATTTCAAAACTTTCACATTCTCATCTGATTCCACATTTCTTGGAAATAAATAAATCGTAAATAAATGATTGGACTGTTCGGCAGCTGAAAATAGATCGTCTCCTTCTGTTAATTAAGAAAAGATGACACAGCGACACCACATTTGAGTATCCTCATGAATGATGTTCCCACTGGACCAGTCTGCACCTCATGATTAATGTCCAACGCCAATGTTCAGTGTCCCGCAGGAAGCAGTGCAGTTGTGAGTGTTGAGTGAGGGCCAGTGCAGGCAACGGGCCTCTAGTGTCCAACTTTCATGCAGGAGAACACAGAACGTGTTTCGACATCGATCTGCTATTAACCTTCTCATGAACTTTGTCTCCTGGCGTCATAATGTCGGTCAGTCGGTTGGTTTGTCACCACTTTGGTTCAGACTGATATATCTCAACAACTGCTAAATGGATGTCCATGACATCTGGCTCTGACATTCCTACTGACTCTGATGTCATCTAGTGCCACCATGAGATTGTCATTTTGGGTATTGAGTAAAACGTCCCCATAGCGGTTGGATAGATTGTCATGTATTTGGTCACTTTTTCCAGGAACAGGTTAAATGAGTTGTTTGACCATCCAGAGCCACCTTAATTGTAAACGTCATCAAACAAATTGGCCTTAGGTAATGTCGAGCATTTGGTGGCCCCGTTTGGTTTTAATTCATTGCAACCCACGTAATTAATAAAAACATTTTTGTATGGAGAATTTTCACAACAAATAGAAAAAGAAAACGCATAGGACTCAGTAAGAATGTGTACTAGATAACTGATTAGAAGGCCTATAGTCTTGTTTGATCTATTTTACTGTTGGCACAATCTTTCCCTATTCTAACCTTCTGCTGCCGCGCAGAAGGAAAGAAAGAGTCGGCATCGAACGCTACAAAGTGAAGGCATTTATAGTAACGTTTTATAGATTTGTCTAGTTGTGATGTTCTTGTCTGGCATGGTCCTACTTTACCTTTCCTGTTGAGAAATAACGCTCTGGAAAAGTTATTGTTTGATGGGAACAATAACATCTTATCTGTGAGACCTGAAGCTGCTCGACCTACATTCTCTTTTTTTGTATTTTGCTCTAACACGTGCCTCGTTTCCATTCATACTCCTGGAAAGATCCGTTCCAATGTCTTACATTATTGAGATTCCAGTCCGCCCAGTGAGTCACTGTTTGATGTCTTTGTTCCAGGAGAGTTCAGTCCACAGGTTAACGGAATCTTCAGGGCTAGAAAACACAATGCCTTCTATACTTTAACAATGACCCAATACAAATGATCAACCCTTCCTATGTGCTAGACACTGGGTTTGTGTAGCACAGTTTAACAGTCACATGTCATACATTGACCCGAGCAGCAACTTCCGAGGCTGAACAATGAAGCTGCAGTTCCTCACATAGCCACTTGAGGCTCTACATCTTGTCAATGCCCATAGACCTCCATGTTAAAATGCCCACCTTTACAGGTGCAAAACAGCTTTGGTCTAAGGTAATACCCCGTTCATGAAGGTCCCACTGTGGTTATAGTGAGGCTTAAAGTTATGCAAAAAAAAAAAAACGTTCTGCTTGGTGTCACCTGACTTGACCTCTCTGTGGTTTTGGGGCCTTTTGAGAATTTTTCATGCAAATATTGGTCCAATAATAAGGCTTGCTGTGTGGTTAGTTGTACGCTGGGCCTCCTGCTGGATGACATTCGTGCTCGCAACCTTTTCAACGGGTTTCAAGAACTGCCATGTCCGTGAATCCTAAAACCCTGAAACGCCATACAGCGCCATTCAACCTTCACGTTTAACAAACAGAGGATTCTGGGAAGAAAAAGTGTGTCCCTCATTTTGAATCGTTAATGCTACCTTTTTAATTCAGAAATTGAAAGACTGGATTGACAAAAGCCGACGGGATTGCATCTCACTGGTGTTTTAATGTTACCTCTGTCTCAGGAACTATACGGCTATTGAATAGGGACATATGGCTGCATTACTTCTTTCTATTCAGGTTGACCTTATTTTGAAAATACGAAACCTGAGTAAAGCTGTTGATGTACTCTCCGTGCCGTCCTCCAGCACGTGGCAGTTAATGCACCACATGTTAGCCCTGCTGCCCCGTGACCCTCTTGATTCCTGGGTGTGAACCTCAGCAGCTCTCCCGACAGACCGATTACACAATGGACTATCCTGACATGTCACGTATACATACAGCCAATTATGAGAGGATCAGGAGCTGCTGCTGGAGACTGGACACGGCTGTTATGTCTCTCTATCTGCCCTCCGTTTACAGTCCTGTCAAAATGTTGAGGTGCAGTTTTTCCTTTGGGAGTCCAGTATGAGTCTTTAGTTCATTTCAATCATACGATACATTGGTGATGTAGTTCTCCTCAAATGTGCTGCTCTTTCGCTAAATTAGTTGCACCAGCTATTTTAGTCTTGTGATGTTATACCATACTGTGCAGGAAATTCAAAAGTACATATTCATATCAAAGGATTTGTCATCTGTAAGTAAGTAAAATGTATTTATATTGCACTTTTTACAGACAGAGGCCACAAAGTGCTTGATGGGAGAAGAAAAACTAAAAATGAACACAAAGTGACCATACAAGGGGCTTTTTAAATATTAAACTGGATGTTGAATACTTCATGTTCATGATAAATTGGACAGTTTGTGGTTGTATTAGTGAATATGTACTTTGCCTCTGTGAGCTAATCCTCTGACTGCAGCCTCTGAATGTATGAATTCATTTTGCTCTTTGATGATCTGACACTCATCTAGAAAAACTGAGAAACATCAGGAGTAAATGTCAAGCAGAGGACTTCTAAGACTGTTTTTATGAATAGATAATCCATGGATTCTTCATGGCTGTCATTTCATGACTATTGTTTCTTCTCTTTTTACTTCCCATTCTGGTCACAGCTATTGCTCAACAGACAGTCAACACTGGTTTAGGTTACCACACAATAGGTTTCACTCAGTACAGTGAGGTCAGTGAGAAAAACAATACGAATCAGAGGTGACCTGCTGAGCCAACTAAATAAATAGTTGTAAGCATTCTTCTATTTATCCCAGCGTTGGGCAATAACAGGAAATTAGTTTTCTTCTACAAAGAGCAGTTGTTTTGGGAGTCAACAGTTGAGCTTTCTAAAAAGAACATTCTGCAGGTTGCATAATCGGTTTGTGGCAGATTTATAAAACAAGAGCTCACCACATCACCACAGTCACTGGTGGACTATTTAAAAACACACTGAAGTCTTGACTGTACAGTTTTGAAGTCACAGAAACTTCATAGTAGGCAAATAAAATCCACTCAGGGCATCGTCACTTCCTTGAGGAGTCACAATGTGATCTAGTGGGAGTGTCAAGAGAGTGGGGATTTCATACATTGTGTGTCAGTGTCTTCCAAAACGGTCTTTACTTAAATCTTACTCTGATTGTGGCTCATGGACAAGTCTGTTAAAATTAGGGAAATATTGTAGTTTGGTTTTTAAAAAATACTAAAAGAATCCATCATTGACATTCTGTCCTCATTCATAAGGCAGGTAAATGTGTCATTTTAAAGAAGAACTGATTGTGTACATTCATTATTTGTTGTGTTCATTCTGACCAGATAAACACTGCACTTAAAAAAATGGCCACGCTCTTTGTTTCACATACTCTGTTTACCACGGGAAGAGGCCTGGTTCAGAGGCTTGAGAGCTGGTATGGCACAACCTAACACAATATTATCAGTGTTTTGGCAGAGCTGCTCCTTTTCAACATCAGGGTTACAAAAACATTTCATTTTCCTGGAAAATGCTCCATCAACATTGCAAAAGAAATGTGGGTGTGTTGCTGTTTTTTTGAGGATTGTGAGCAAAATCTTCTGTATATAAACCTGAGCTTTGTTTATTTTCACCAATTTGATACTTTCATTAAAAGCAATTATTGCATTGTTTTGAATGAAGCTAGTTTAAAGAGATTTTTCATTTTGTGACTCCGTGACAGTCGAAGTTGAAAATCCAATCAGTTCCAATCAGCTAACATCCTGTTTTTAACTAATCACTTGCTCATCATTCATCATTCATGGAGGCCTCCACCCTTCAGAATCACAACATCCCCTCTGGATCATCTAAACCACACCACACATACACACTGCAGTTCTACTTTTGCTTTTGCTGAGCCTTTTGTCAGTACACCAAAGTCTTCCACTTCCATTCAAATTCTCACAACATGCTTTGGAAAGAAATTCCCTCCAAGGACTCCCTCCCCCCGGCGTTCCCCTCAGAGGATAAAAACATCGGATTTACCGCTTCAAAGAACTTTTAATCTCATATTTGCCTTGGCAAGATCTCCAATTCATGCCGCAGGAAGTCGCCCAACCTCCATTATTGTCGAGGTGTGATACACAACTCTGGAATTATATTCCTCCAAAATTGTGCTTAGCTGCAGTTTTATTTCAGGCATTGACTTAACAACCATAACAACCTTTAAGCTTAATCAGGGCCCCTGCATTTTACTTGGGAACGAGGGAATCCTTTCATCTTTTCTCTTAAAATTCAATGGTTAGAAGGTGGGAACAAATGTCCATTTGATTGACAGAGAGACATATCAAATGTCCCACAGTGAGAAAGAGGAGAGGACACATATGACTGCTTCGTGTAATGGTCTTAGCTGGAGCTTCAGATCAAAGCTGGACCAGTAGGGGACACTGACACATTGTATGGGTCTTGTGGTATTTGAGTTATAGAATGCACGATTACAGAAACATCCAGTCGTGTCTCCACAGATGCACCTTGTTGACGGTGCATATAATCCATTCATAGTCAAAAGACTGGATCCAGTCCAGAATGAGCCAATTGATGCTGGCAGAATGGTTGGAATACCTGTGCTTCTACAGTCTTTCATTTTGTTCTGACAATGCCCTTAAAATTAATTATAGTTGTGCATCAGCCAGGTATTATATAATTTGGCAATCTCTGGCAGCTCTAAGTTACACTTTGGCTTAACCTCAAGTATTTCAAGATCTTTCATTTCCTTTGAGGCATATCAGAGACATTTCACACTGTGTGAAAACAAACTGGCGGCCCAGGTATGCAGATGGGGACACTGTTCTCCCAAGAAAAACAGCTGCGTCAGTCCTTTCAGCAAAGGCCCAATAATGAAGGTAAAGTCTGTAGCGGCCGTCGGGTCAACTAAACGTGGGACAAAAATGCTGTTTGTTTCATGTTTTATACCGACAGTCAATGCTGGTTTCTTTCAACTCTGACCCAAATTGTTTACACATCTTAACCAATTCGATGAATGTCCCACTAACTTTAATCAAGTAGATATTTCAACCCAAACCCTACTCTTTCCCCAACCAAGTCTGCCGTTGTGCCTAAACCTAACCAAACCTTAACCATCGCTGTGTGGTATCAAAAACCCTTTTTATTTTGTTAAAGTGTTGGAACAGTTTTGAAGTCAATGTCGTCCTGCCAATAAAGGCATCAGATCAGAAAATACTTAAGCAATTACAAACACCATATTATTGAGGGACGTGTTGAGATGGGGCTTCTAGAATAATCTATATTTCCTTGTCTGTTGAACAGGGAAAGGAGACAGAGATGCGGTCCTGGACAGTGAGGTTGTTCTGACCAAAATGAAGCTCTTCAGCAACTTCCACGAAAAGCTTCTGATGGCCGACGACTCAGCCTCCACCATCTCAACAGTCTCGGTTTCAGAGCAGGACATCTCGGACCCCACCAAAGCTTCTGAAGGGAATTCCCATCTTGATGTCAAGTCCGGGCAGCTTCAGATGGAGTCTGGCTCAGACTACCTGTCTGCTATTTTCTCAGACTCTCAGCTAACGAGGTTGTACAAGTTTGAGTCGGAGGACTCTGGAGTGGAGCTGCCCAGTGGCGCTAACTCTCCGTCCACCCAGACAGGCTCTGAGCAGAGCTTCATGGTCCACAGTCGGGAGTCCTCCTGCAACTCCTGTAACCTGAACTCTGACCCTTCCACTCTGCCTGATGAACAAGACACATATGAACAGAGCTCTGAGATTAAACAGACACAGGATTCAGTGGATAATAGTCTGACTACAGCAGTGGATACTCGGGATAATGTCTTCATACACTCAGAGGAACTTAGTTCAGCTGTGAGTGTGGAACTGCACATAGACGAGGATGTGGATGGGGACCAGTGCCGGGCTTCAGGAATCAGCCTGGAAGGATATGAGGAGATGTCTGGACAGCTCGAGGAAGACTGTGCTGTGACTGAAAGAACTTGCTTAGAAAGAGGCCGCGATGGCATTATGATGGCCAATGACTTTGAGCCGGAACCTATACGGAGGAGTGGCACCAGTGACAGCCTGGAGGAGTACATGGACGAATGCTGCCGGCTGAGTGAGGTAAGAAGAATGTCCAAACTTCCACCAATCCATGTTCTATGTTCTGCACTTTATATGGGCGCAGACAAAGCGCATAGATGTCCTTCTCCCTAGCCCACATCCTCCAGCTCTTTCTTTGGAACCTTCCTTCCTTGTACCCAGGTCAGATGGGCCAGGTTTTAAAAATGTTGTCTCCCAAAAAGTTATGCTCAAACATTTGCAAATCTAATGTCACACAAGATGCTCTAAATGAAAAAACTAACATTTTAAGGGCCCAAATGTAGAATTTCTGTGGATCTATTGGCATAAATGGAATATATACATATAGGAGAGGACAGAGGGGTATTAAGTTTGTTGTAATCTGCAGCCACAAGGATAGACAGTGACATCATCAGCGTCTGGCTTTAGCCACTACGTTTTTTGTCTAGCTCTGAGTCCTCTTTGATGGAAGAAAAATAATCTTTATTCATCACTAAATGTAAATCCTTCACACTGTCTCTTTTAAGAAGTGCTCAGACTAATTGTCAAGCAAATTGTTGCCTGGCTTCATTTGGGCAAATTTGACTGCCGATTGTTTGTCTCTTTGTGGTGAATGAACCTGTACAGACATTAGCTAGTAACAGAGGTATGTTGGGTTACGTGTGTGTGTGCAGGTAATAGTCTGACCAATTCTAACAGCATCGACATTTGAGAGTTTGAAAAACATGTTGGGCAAGACATTCCCTGTGTGAGCTGTGCTTTCAAAACTGTTGAATAAGGACAATTCTGGTTCCTCTCTTTTGGGTGAGCAAAAACTATATTTGACGTCATTATCTCTCACTTCAAACTCTTTCCCTCTGTCACCAGGTAATTATTTCAACGTAAATATGGCCCACGAGTGCATCTATAGGTATGATTAACACATGGAAGTCCTGAGAGTTTTGTTCTAACTTCAAAAGAATGCAAAGAGCACTGATGCCGTCCTGTGCTTTAATCCTATTCCAGTGCCAGGGACATGACAAAAGAGCCACTGTACTCATTCAGAAGGAACTGCAAGGGCATGTTTCATTCATGTTACAGGAAAAAAAAGGAGTTATCTTCCTGTTCACATCCAAAACGAGAGAACAAAGTGGGCTCTACGGAGAGAGCACCTGACAGCTGTGGAAGCTGCAAAGTCATAATCAGCTGTTTGATGTTGCTGAACTCATAACTGTCAGGCCTTTAGTCTTTAATAGCTATGAGAGTCAGAACCTGTAAGAGCCTCAAGCTTTGCTTTGAATTCCTTCTGCTGTTTTAAACGTGGAGATGATACTTTCAAGAGGTTCAAAGCACCTAAGTAACAATCTTCTTCTCCAAAAGAGAATATAGTTTTCATTATTAGTGTTAGTTACATTTCTATTGACATTTTTACCAGTTTAAAACAGTAAAACTACAAAGCATCAGAAGCACTTCTTTGTGGATATATATGTGTATGGTTGTAAGGTGAATGATGGTCTATAGATGTTACTAGTGTTCATTGAATATACAATATAATTACAATTATGTTACGAATTGTATAATTCAAATATTACATACTTTATATTAGGCCTATATGTTATATTTTCATAATAATAGCATTGACTTGAAACCAAGTTTGTTCAGTGTGATGTGAGTGTGGTGTTGCTGTAGCTTAGCTTGCTACATTTCTGTGGGAAGCTTAATTTATTGGAGAGTAACTCTTAGCTGAGCTCAGTACGCTTTCCAAGTAGCTTGCTTGGGCGAGTCTTGCCAATAAAAGCAGTAGTCGGTTTCATAATAACTTGACATAATACTTTTCTTGCCATACTAACGTATAACTTTATACCTTAGAAATACCTCCATTCATTGAATCAATACTCTAAAACCGCGATGGCAAGCAACTAATACGCCGGTTTGGAAATCAGGCAAAGCCACGGCAAAGTGTATTTCACAGATAATTCTGACTGCGAGTAACCGTGATTTTTTTTCTGATGTAAAGCTATCAACTTTTAAAAGCAAAACTATTGATACACACAGTAAAAGTAAACAAAATGACTTCAAGTGCAGAGTGAGAGAGACTTCATCAGCACGAAGTACTCAAATCTACTCAACATTTGTCTCGTATGATGCTGGATAGTTTCATGAATTATTATAATAATACTAATGAATTATATTTAACTTGTGTCAAATTTGAATCTGCAACGTAAACTGTAACATCTATCTCTCTGTCAGGTAAAATGTAGTACTACAATGTTTTTCTCTGAAGTAGAAGTACACAGTAGAACACATTTGAGTTGCATATTGTTTAAGGGCCCCAGGTTCAGGTTAATAACAGTAAAGTGTCTCTGCAGTGAATGTGACTTGTGTGTGATGCAACTATTTCATGGTTTCTCCAGAAAGCTGTCAGCAGCAACACCTCCAAACAAAATGTTTTCACCGAGCACTGCACCTGTTGTAAAGATGCTAAAGCGGTACCAGGAGCCCAAGTTCTGAATTGTAAAACTTTTTGTCGCTGCGCCACTGTCTCTGCCTCCGTTGTTTTTCTTACCTCACTTCCATCTGACTTTCTGCGTGAGTCCCTTCGCCCGCTGTGCTCAGATTATGAAAAATAATTGATCATGAGGGATCCTGCGTGTTTAAACGTCATTCATACCGTACACAAAATAAAATCAGCATAAGCAGATTTTACCAGAACAAACGAAGGTACCGTAAAAGTCGGGTTACAAGCCGCTTCTACCTCTGGTGGGTGTCCCCGCTGTAGCAAGCTAGCAGCAGCGCTAGCCAGTAGCCAGTAGCTAGTAGCTAGCCAGTAGCAGCAGCAGCGGGGAGCTAGCTGTTGCTAGCTCCCCGCTGCTGCTGCTACTGCCCACGTCCCCTCTGCCCGAGTCGGGTGTCGAGCCGGGGCTGGTCCCGCTACCTTCGGTGGTTAGCGCCTGCTAGCGCTAGCAGGAGCGCTAGCTGGCTATAGCAGTGATTTATTTTATGTTTTTAAGTCATTGCTATCTTTTGCTAGAAACATTTGGCAGGCCAATGGGAACCATATGGAGCACTGGACCCCTCCCTGGTCCCAGAGTGCATGGCAATCCATCCAGTAGTGGTCTTCCACATCCTCCCCGTCTCCTCCTCAAAGATCTTTAAAAACAGAGTCAGGCTCAAAGGCCCTCCTGGAGACGAGGCTTTTATCATCGCTGGCACATCGGGCGAACCGCACCATGAGCGGCGGCTCACACTGAGGCGGAGGCAGTAAGGCTTCTTCATGGACTCGCATGTCATGTAGCACCTGTTCATCTGTGCAGAGGGGCGGGAGATTTTTCGAGCGATACTGTCGCTGCCCACCTGCTCCTCTCTCATCCGAACCGCCGGCCCCCCTGCCCTCCAAACCCAGAGCTTGGCGGCTTACCTGTATGCATCAAATACGTGTCAAATATCTCAAATGACTCACATATTTACCCATATAGAGGCTCTTTGATGGGTCCCTGGAGCCGCTGTGAGGTAATGGTGTGTGGCAGTGGCTCTTAGGGGCCCAGCATGACGGACTCTAGGTGTACGTTGCTGACAGGCGGTCGGTAGGGTGGCCCCCATGGTCATCATCACTTGTCACCACAGCTAATAATGTAATTCCTGCTAAATGGGGCTCTGTTGTCCGTGGTGGAGGGATATTGGATTTTTTCTTGGACACTTTCTCTGTGTTTACCCATGAGCCTCGTCTCCTCTGCTCTTTAATTACAACATAACGGATTTTATAAGCTTTGCAAGTCTCAGTGTTCAAATGGTGGAGATTTCATTGAGTGCACAGCTGTCATATTTCCAACATCCGCCAGTAACAATGATCATATGGACTTTATCTGCCAACTCATCACACAGCAGCAGTCAGAGCCACTCTATTCTACCTGGAGCGCCTCTTCTCAGTGCCTTGCTTTGAAAAACACATAGAATTGTTTTAAATAAATCAATTGAGAAAAGGATTAGAAGTTATTTATGATTTAAATATAACTAATTATTGTTTCTAGAGCAGCAACATTAATGTTTTCAACAGCGAAGTCACTTCATACGCTCCAAGTTGTGAAAAAACACAATCAGACAGTTTCAGTCATTCCTCCTGTCTCCTGTCCTCTATCCTCCTGTCCTCTAGCCTCCTGTCCTCCTGTCCTCTATCCTCCTGTCTCCTGTCCTCTATCCTCCTATCCTCTAGCCTCCTGTCCTCCTGTCCTCCTGTCCTCTATCCTCCTGTCTCCTGTCCTCTATCCTCCTATCCTCCTGTCCTCTATCCTCCTGTCCTCTAGCCTCCTGTCCTCCTGTCCTCTAGCCTCCTGTCCTCCTGTCCTCTATCCTCCTGTCTCCTGTCCTCTATCCTCCTGTCCTCTATCCTCCTGTCTCCTGTCCTCTATCCTCCTGTCCTCTATCCTCCTGTCCCTGTCCTCTGTCCTCCTGTCCCTGTCCTCTGTCCTCCTGTCCTCCTCCCTCCAGCAGACAGGTCTACCAGAACAAACGAAGGTAAACAGTCCGCCTGCAGACGGACAGCTTCAATGTGCTTTTAGCTGAGCTAGCGTTGTGTGCTTCAGTAAACGTAGAGACTGAGGACAGAGCAGATTGAAATAGGTTTCTCTGTTTACATGCATATGATGAACAGATGTATTAATACAATATTGGCTTTTTACTCAATGTTTTATTGCAGAGTAAGAAGTTTAGTTGTCGTCAACTCAAGTAATCTTCACTTCACCTGGTTTAGAGCAGCGCCTCCATCCGACACACTGCTCTTTTCAATGTCCAAATTGTCAGATTGAAATTGATTTAAAACCTGCAGTTGTGCGACCCTGTACCCGTAGCAGCTACTCATCCTTACAGGTAAAGTATTTTTTCCACTTACTGGACGAGAACAACAACATTTAACTCTGGTAACTGTGCACATCAAGGACGGCATCAGCTGTGCACTCAGAACCGTACAGGACATGGAGATTTGGCCGCAAAAACTAGATTTTTGTTGTTGACTAAACAATAATGAAACAACGTAAATGTGATGAAACATAGTCTACTTTTTCATCAAACGGCCCAAACCAAATCAAAGTCAGTGGCCAGAAGGACGACTCTGTGTGCTTCCTGTGGAAGACGTACAGCAGGGCGGTGAGGCAGGAACCCATCTGTGTGTTGAAAGACGGCCGGCCGGGAGAAGCAGCCTACGTGCTCGGCTCTACCTTCCTCCCTATCTGACGCTCCACACATCTGGTGCTTCATTCCTTTCCAACACTGTAATGTTTAGGAAAGCATTACGGGGGCAGATAGTGAGTCAGAGTCAGAGTCAGAGGAGGCCTGAGTTTACACATAGACCGTGGATGTTGTTGTCTTATCATGCTCTTATTTTGAATATGGGAGGAACCGAGTCTAGTCCTATCAACTAAGCACCTTAGTAAATAAAATGCTCACTCATTCAGCTCTGGGTTTGGTTAAGACTGAAACTTCTTAACAAATATCTTAACAAATATCTGCATTAATTGTCATGGCACCTTCAAAAATACAGAGCAGGTGATTGCATGAATCATCTGTCAATCAAACTCTTCCTAAAGTGAGTCAGGAGAAGAGAGAACACATCTTTTCCACCAGGAGAATCCTTCAGTGTCGTTCTTTTCTCTTCTTTCAATGAAGAAACACTCGCCGGTTCTGATAGAACGGATGTTACTACAGCATCTAGGCTAACCTCTTCAGGAACTGACCAGATGGATTTCTGCGTGATCTTGTAACATTGCGAGAATCCGGCTGCCATGCAAGGTCCCCAGAGGATGAACCCTGTCATAATAATAATAAAGCTGTAGTTTGTGTTTAGTGCTAATGAATACATGTTTGATGTACGCTCCAACACTCACTTATGAGGTAACATCCAGACCTAAATGAGACTGGATGGAGCCTGAAGACTTGAGAGCTCCTTTGAGCCGGGACTCTCTGAAGGTGTTTCTGGGGATTCCCAACTGGGAAGAGATGAGTTGGCCCAGAAGTTACTGGAGAGATGATGTGACCCATCTGGACTGTGATTGCCTTGGCATAGTCCAGATGGAGGACATGGCCAGAGGACATGATGCAACCCTAGCTTAGCCTGCTGCCGCCAGGACTTGGACATAGCTTGCTGAACATCAGCAGGTTATGTAATTGTGACCATGTTGACATGCAGAAGAGCCTAACTACAGCTTCCCAGCACTGCAACATGGCTGACTCTTTTTGTAGAACGTTTAGTTCTCTCTAATTATCTGGAATTTTGTGAAATCCTGGAACGATGTTGAGACATTGCCATTGGTCAAGTAAACTTTAATGTAGATCTTCCACAGTGAGTTATTTTCCCTTCCTTCCTTCCTTCCTTCCTTCCTGTCCCGTCTTTCTTTTCAGTGACCCG
This sequence comes from Myoxocephalus aenaeus, assembly GCA_038501785.1. Taxonomy (NCBI): domain Eukaryota; kingdom Metazoa; phylum Chordata; class Actinopteri; order Perciformes; family Cottidae; genus Myoxocephalus; species Myoxocephalus aenaeus. Next base: position 632,878 of record JBAMJR010000184.1, read on the forward strand.
TACTGTCACTTTTAGCCCCACTTCCAGTTTCTTCTCAAACTGTATTTTTCAGTGATAAGATCTTGATGTTTAGGCTTCAGATATCCCTGAGCTGCAGCAGATACATGACCCTCAGATGAAAACACAGATATACATTCCTCCTGGCTTTCTTCCACTCACAAGGCTTCACATATCTTCCTCCTCAGACGAGTGGGACAAATGGGATTCTTGATCCGACTCGGCCACTAATGTTCATCTCAGAAAACTCCAGCATTATCAAAACTTGCTTCATTGCTTTTCCCATCCTAGTGACCTCAGTCAGTTCCATGTGTGAGACAATATTTGCCCTTTATCGCGGAAACTCAGAGGAAGTGCAGCAGGGTGTGGGCGTGTTTGTTTGCATTTTAAAATGAGGTTGTGCACGCACAAGTGGGCATTCCCAAACCCCAGTCCCTATTCTGGGCTCTGGATCACTCGGTGGTCTCTGTGGGGCCGAGGATAAGATCTAGCCCCGGCCTGATAGGATTCTGGTTACAGACCCTCCCCCTCATCATCATACCCCTGAGGAAGTGAGGGTCATCTCGTGGAAGGAATACCCTTCCTTATCTTAATTAGCCACCAAAAAAACACGAGAGGTCTGGTTGCTAAAGAGGCTCTGTGGAGTCAACAAAAGAGGAACTGATATTACATTAACCCTTTGATCCCGATAACAGCATTTGGTGTCCAATACTGAGGAGAGAGAGTGAACCAAACCCAATGTGCTAAAAGATGCTAAAACTCTGTGTGTGGAGGATTGCAGAGTTGGTCTATTTCTCCTTGTGACTCATTGTTAATGGAAACATAATGATTAGTTCAGCTTTATAAATACACATGTTTCCTTTTACCTGTAGTGCAGGTGTAGTTTAGCTTTTACAATCAAGATTGTTTTCGTGTGAGTTGCTTATTTTTGGAGATATCGTCCGTAGAGTCAACAGACATCGTTGTGAGGAGTTTCTTGATTTCATTGCTGTCAAGTATTTCAAATGTATTTTTTGTCGCTTTTAGCACCACAAGTCGATTGGCACCTAGTTTCTTTAAATTGGCGATAAAACCGACATCTCTAGGGGCGATATCTTTAAAACCAGGCAACTACAGAGGAAAATAATTCATATTTGGTTCAGGGGTGAAATGTCCCTTTTTAAATATTGATTTCAGACCATTTCAAGACATTTCTGAGCAATAAATTGTGCTCCAACTATGATGAATCTCCTATTATGTACTATGACACAATGAAAGCTCAGTGTTTCATGGGAACGGGTTCATGGTCAACAGCCTGTGATCAGGGTTTGTCCAATAGAGGAAACGAGTGATGTCAGTCCTCCAGCCTGTTATGGCTGCCGGCCCATTGTTTGGCCAGTGTTCCCATCAGGAAAAGGGGAGCTAAAGACCCGAGCCGAGCTCACATCCTGCTTTTGTTGGGACACTTTCAGGAATATTGATCATTGGATAGATGTTTGCTCAACATTCCTGTTTGTATAGTGCTGAGAAAGTGTAGCTCCTGGGTGAGCAGACACACAAACACAACATCCTGGTCTGGATTCCTGGTGATGGAGCAGGTTTCATTAGTTTCCTCTTCATAGCTGTATGTGTACCATAGACATCTGAGCATATATGTCCAAGATGTTCCAGATGAATTTCAAACCAGGCTGGAAGAACCAAAAGAAAGCCATACTCATGTCAAATCATCACCATTCTAATCTGGATAATCCCTGTACAAAGAACTGGACCAGGAGACCCGGAACAAATTGAAAGGAAAAGTATCCATAGACAAGTATTGTTCATTCACTTTTACAGCAAATATGGGGTCATGGGTCATTCTGAAATGCAATGTTCAGTGCCATCTCGTTCAAAATGGGATGAAAGGAGCACTAAACGATGGCTGATCATCGGTTTCTCTTGTTCTTTGATTGGTGCAGTGCAGGTCCTCCTGCTCCACAGCGCTGCTCGACCTTTGGACTTAGACTCATAGTTATAGATTCATAGTTATCAGAGGCTTTTCCATCACGACAAGAATAACAAAATGATGTACGGATCTTTCTTCTATCTTACTCCCGGTGTCCTGGTTAACCTGCACATCCTCTGTTTGTCCAGGCCCAGCAGGCGCGGTCCAACCCTCTGGGCTCAGGCCTGGGTTACTTGGATCACATCTGCCAACTCATCGAGAAGATTGGCCAGCTGCAGGAGAGCAACCTGCAGCTGCAGAGGCAGATCTGCAGCCTGCAGAAGGACGGCAGGATGGCAAAGACCAAAGAGGTGTGTGTGTGTGTGTGTGTGTGTGTGTGTGTTATTCTTATTTGGGGGAAGGAGGTTAATAGAAAAGGGTGTATGAGAAAAAACAAGGTCGAGAAAAAGATGCTTTGCTTGCATTATGGGAAATGTAGGATTTAGCCTTTGTGGAGCTCAACCCATACTACAGACTTTTATCAGGATGTTAGAGTACAGTCACAAAGACATTGTCTTGGTAATACATTACATTTAAATAATTAATCAATCATTTATTAATGACCACAAGACCGAGGCTTGGGAGTTTGGTTTTGGTTAAATTCATACCAGCAGTGTCACAATATAAACATCAACACATCAAACACTTGACTAAAACAGACATTTTCCACAAAATTCACAAAGTATTTACAAGATAATAATGAAGTACAGTTCATATGTCAGGGCAAGTGAGAAGTGTTGAGAGTTCTTATCGCAGTGAGGGAAAACATCGTGCTGAGGGTCAGAGGGCCTCTTCGTCTTAACCTCTGTTCAATCTTATCCATACAGCCCAATATCACAAATCACCTCAGTGGGCTTCACTGATAAATATCCATCAGAAGGGTGGTGATGGATTTCTAATAAGATAGGATGATGCATTTAAACGCGTCATCATCACAGAGGTTAAGGCAATGGGTCTGAAGTGGTTGATCCAGGAGCTATTGAGTGCTTGTAGCATGTTTTATTATTATTATTATTATTATTAGCAGTGGGTGGTTGAACATGTCCGGCCGCTTCTTTCCTCTTGAGGAGACGAACGGGACCTTCACCTGGAAATCTGCTGCTATAAGAATTTATCTTAAAAAAGCTTTATTTTTTTCATATCTGAGTATCTGATACTATATTTTAGAAGCTTTTTCTGGCAGGGTAATCATCACTCCTTTCCCACGTCAGGGTTCACTAAAGAAGGGGAATGTTGAGTTCTAGGCTTGGCACAATATTGCGTAACAAGGGTATTCAGGAATCCTGGACTGACACTAGAGCAGTCAGTTTGGGCTCAGATGCCAGAGCAGCTTTCCAGCAGGAGTCAAGCACTTCAAAGCTTTCAGAGAAACCAAGTGAGGGGAGAGAAGAAAAGCTCTTTGTCACACATTTAATTCATTCAACCACCATTTTAGAGTTCATGAACCATCATACCTTTACATTTTTAACTAATATTACGATATCCAGCTGAAGACTGAACCTATCTAAATATTGCCTCCTGCTGTGATATTCTCAGCTCGAACACTTTGAATAGACCCTGAATGACGTGTGACAGCAGCACACAAGCACAGCTGGATGAGAAGGCTGGCAGCGGGAACACTAAAAGCAGTTAATACCTCCTAACCCCAGACCATTATTAATAAAAAGAATAAACAACCTGACTGGCCTCTCTACTGAAAAACTTGATATGACATGACATACTTCAGGATGTGATAAAGTACAAACTAATCTGTCACATGATCATGACACATGAAACAATAAACACAATGTGTCATTCAAAATAATGACTGCTTCAGTTAATTAACTTGGCATGATCCAAAAGAGCTTTCTGGGTAACACAGAGACAATATGAGGTATCAAAGTGAATGTTAGTATTTCTGGTGAGTGTTGTGTTGCTGACAGAGTCAGGCATGTCAGACTTGTATGGGCTTGGGAGAAAATCACGGCATTATTGTTGTCCCGTGTTGTTGTCCCGTGTTGCTTTCATACCCGCTATATCCTAACTATGAACTTGAAGATACTGTATAATGTTTTCCATGATCATGTGTTCTTTGTAGATCATCAAAAGAATAGAATACTTCCTTGTTACAGAAAAGACTGTGAGCATACAGTTCAAAAGGAGCAAACTAATATTTCATGACTGCTTTCTAGCATCATGGTTCTGTCTGCCTGGTGGGGCTGGAAGAGATCAACCTCTGTCAGGAGCAAACGGCAACAAGCCTGGTCTGATCTGTGTGCCACTTTATGTCCTTTATTGTGTAAAAACTGAGCTCCATGAAAACGTTTGTTATGATCCACAAAGTTTAGGCACGATACAAAATTAACAAATCCCTGTTTTTGTTTTGTTTTGGTCCGCCATCTTGACTGCCATTATATATAAAACACATAGATCTTTTTTTATACATTTTTACAGTTTAACAAGAAAACAACCTTCAAAAGTAAGAAAGAATATAAGAAATGAACCATGCATCTGGTCAAGTGGGCCATAAAGAAAGAAAACTAATAAACAATATTTAAGCAGGTAAATAAGTAAAAATAAGAAAACAAAGCCATCAAAACAACCATGCAACACTTCAAAAGCATCGTCAGTCAATCGTGTCAACCATAAATTCATTCCAACATACGGATATATGACAAAAAATGATATTCAAAGACTTCTATTCACCGGGTTTCATTAACTTAGTTTTAACCTTGGGGTTGCATCTTGGTGAAACATAGTGCTCGTCTTTTTAAGAGATACTGAACACAATCCAGAAACATTGATCTTTTTCATGTTATGTATTGTGTTACCTCATTCTGCAATCAGATGCTTCATAAATAAATACTGGAGCATCTGCAGGCCGGATCCGGTCGAACCCTGAATACCAAAAACGATGAGTTGTGGAATATAAATGCAGTCGTTATGTAATAAAGCTGAGAGGGCTCTTTGTGTTTATCAGGAGGGAAATGTGTGTGTAGGCGGACATGCTCTTGGATGTGTTGCCCTAAAGGCCCACTGGAACCTTTCCTCCACAATAGGAGAAAGGTTACTGTTGAGCAGGGAAAGAGATTATGTGGGAAATCAGGAATTGATTTTATATAATGAGCCACTTGGATTGCATGAGGAAGTCATGCAGGTGGTGTGTGCATCTGTACACCTACACTTAAACATCATTCCATACACAAGAGCAGAAAAAACACGTGTCAACCCTTGGCTTTAATCTCCTCCAAGTGATGTTGCATGCATGTTATTTTACCTGGAAGGATGTGAACCTGAACTAGACCGATGCTCTGGGATGACTCACATGTTTGTATTGTTTGTTTTTGGTCATAGAATAGAATGAGCATATCTATACTGACTCAAAGTGTGTATAACGGTGATACAGTAACACTCGGTCTTGATCATTTATTTTACTTTCTTTGTGATTTTCCATTTAAAAACAACAACTTTGTGTCTTCTTCCTGCTGTCTCTCTGTACAGGACTTTTTCCAGCATCACTGCAGCTGCGGTGCAGCCAGCATGGCTCTCCAGGACATCCAGAAGAGACAGTCCAGAAGTGAGTGTTTGTCACCCAGTGGAACCCTCTCTGACCTCTCCACCATCCACGAGGTCACCCGGCTCCCACTCGTACCGACCAGAGCAGGTACGGTTATGGCATATTTTACTTCATTTGCTGGAAAAAGGAAGGAAATTATACAGAAATAAGACTCTGACACTGAAGAAACAGGAAAAGAGAGAGGGTATGATGAGGGGTATGCAACAAAGGTCCCAAGGACAAGTAACACAAGCAGTGAAACAATCAGATTGTAAATACATCCAAACTGTCCTTTGACAATACATTAACCTTGGACCTTTATATACAATGTACAACAGGGTTTTGCAAAGAAATGCAGTTTGTAGTCCTATCTTGTCATCTCTTGCAGGATGGCCGCTGGGTGGACCGGCTGGGTTGGTTTGGGCTTTGGGCTTTTTGCAGGCACCTCTTGTCACTAATATCACTGATATTCTGTAGATGGTTACCAACGATGTTCATCCCACTTCCTGCTTCATCTTTGACCTAGTACTTCATAAATAAATACAAAAATACTACATTAACTAAGTGCCTGCCTGAATAAGTAGATCTTTAGTGGAATTTAATAAATGTCAACAGAGCAGCGTATCTACTGTAGCTGGGCAGAGTGTCAGGGAGGGAAGCAGCTAGAAGAATGTTCCCACTTACTTGTAAGCTACTGTAGGAACAGTTCAAATACCAGATTCAGGACGTAAGAGTTGGTTGATAAGGAGTTTCAAAGTCTGAAATGTGGAGGAGGATGCTCTATGCAGTGTGGCTGTAGCTCAAAGCTAGAGTCGGTCCTCCTCCAGTCTGCATGTCACGGTGTACTGAGGCCAGATACTGAACCCTGAATGTGCATCAGTCAAGATCCTGATGAGCAGGCGACCCCTTGCATGGCAGCCTCTAACCTGCTATATAAATCCATTTATAGGCCATTTACTATTTGCTGGGAAGTCAGTTCAGAGCAACAACAGGAGTCTTTCTTCCGTCTTTGTTCAACGTCTGTTGAGAGACCAGCTGAAGTTTTCTTTTCACTGTCTGGCGCAGAACTCCTAAAATCCGCCATAAAGGAGGTTTCAATCACTTCTAGAACAACGGACAATTCTACGTTGCAATGACAGATTTCAAGTGTGCTCATTTCGGCTTTACCTCTACGAGGTGGGTGAGGCCCTCTGGCTAAGTTGCCCCCTTGTGATAGAAAAAGACAAGTGAGTACAAGTACCTCGTCTGTATGCAACTTCATCTTCTACAGTGAAAGCATTGAGCTTCATTCTTTAGTGGACAGACTGTTTCTCTGAGACAGAGAGACGTTGTTTTCTCTGGAGGTCACTGAAACACCCCTATTTAACCTTTAGCGTTTAATTACCAGTAGGATCAGCTCTTAATAACCTGCCCCAGTGGGATGTGTCAACAAACACACGTGCACAACTGCGTATTAATGTTTTAATTTCAGTGTTTTTCTGACATGTTCCTCAATTGGATCTATTACTGTAGGTATGTTATTAAAAGCCTGGAGCAGTGCTTAAGTTTCATGCTGTCATTATTGTTTTTGGAGCAGGTCACGGTGGCTGACAGCTGGGTGGTCCCGTGGGGAAAATGAAATTATGACTCGAATGGGACACGGGCGGAATTCCCGGCATCCTGCTCATGGCAGGAACATATGATGTCCTGTGGAATCTGGAATGCTTTAGTTCTTCCTCTCATAGGCAGGAAACTGGATCTGGAGAAGAGGTTGAGAAGTCAGGAGAGAAAGAGGCCCAGCTTAGGTGCAGTAAGTGCAGTGGATGGCTCTGACTGTGCCAAGGTTAAATGTTGTACTCAGAAATATACTGTAGGTGTTAAGTAGAACCATATAGGGTTAATTGTCTTGTTACCATAGGATAACACTTTATGGTTCCTGGTAAAACCTTTTGTAAAGGTTCCACATGGAACCCTTTCAGAGAGCTCTTCCAGGAGTCAGGGTAATGCTTAGGTTTAGCTTAGGGTTACATTGCTGTTGGATTTTGGGTTGTTGCATTCAATGACAAAGAGGAAAAAGACGATGGTAAATGGACAGATATGTTGCATCTTTCTAGTCTTCAGACCACTCTACGGGCTGCACACTATAAATCAACATACTATTGGTTCCCTTGACGTGACGCCATGCTAGTATGCTGGCTCCTGTGAGTGACTCTGCATCAAACACATTTACTTTCAATAGCTAACCAGGATGCGAGGCCTTTCAAAACGCCGGGTCATGCACTGGAGCTCAACAGGAAAGCTAACGTTACACTCCATTGGGTTTTGGTTATTCATGCCACTCTTCTTCTTGTAGCCAGATTGGCCGTCTCAGTGGGACTTCGTGTTGCGTTTTACCAAACGTTGGTTCTGTTTGACTGGCGTTTCACTGCAATGCCTTTTTTGATGTGAATGCAGCATTTCACACAAAACACCCGACACAGCTGGAGACCTAGTTGGCAGTTTGATCTTTTTCCTTGTCTAGCAGAGGGGCAGGATGAGTAGAAACTGCAAGGCCGTGTGATGAGGGGAGGTGTGTTTACATGGACGTGGGAGAAGTGGGGAGTGGGACGAACAGAGGCCAAAACAGGCCTGCACTGAGTTCCATCCCCATTTGTCATAACAGTCATCACTCCCTTCCCAACGTGCAAGCAAAGGATCCCAACATGTGAACAAACACTTTCCCTCAAAAAACTAATTCATATTTAATTGTGTTTATATTCCTACGGTGGAAAGAAACACAGCTCTAACTACCATGTCTCCTAAAATATACTCTAGGTTTGCCAATACATATGTTAAGATAATTTATCAAGAAGCGTTTTTATTAACATATCTGCAACAATTGCAAAATGTTCATACCGAACACATCTGCACAATGTGTGATGTACTCACTTCATATCCACCTGTGGCAACACAAGCAAGAGTAACTTATTCATGGTTAGGTTAGGCAACCGAAGACACTTGTTTATGTGGAGGGGGAAATGGTAGAAAGGGTAAGTGGTTACATGAGACACGGCATGTTTGTCTAATATTTAATCAAAACCACAATCTTTTCTCTGACCTAAGCCGAACCGCTCTTGGCCATAGAAAACAAAAATTCCAGTCTCTGGTGTCAAATTCCTGTGCTTTGTACTCCCACTGTCCACATGGCCGCCTCCTTCAGGCCTCTGGGTTCAATAAGATGCGTGCCTCATGGACTGGATAATAATTGCCACTAAACATAACCCAATGGCAAAATCATTTTGGAAAACGTAATGCAAACTCCCCCAGGAGTATATAAATGTAATTTTAACGACACTGGCTCGGACTCAAAATGCAGTGTAGGTCTTCTGCTGATTGTGTAAATACCAGGCCATTCTTTGTTAATATGCCACTAACAAGTTTATAAGGTGATAATACGTCAGATGTTTTCCACTTGCTCCATCAACCCCAGGTGGCCCAACAACAGCAACAGTGACAACAACAACAACAATGCAGCTTTGAAGCTTTAAAGCTGCTCTACGTGTAGAATTAGAGCATGGGGGACTTTACTTTGCTGTCTTTAAGGCCCTGTTCAGGCCTGGCAGTAACATGCGTCCAATCACAAGGAGACAGCTCTAAGTACCTGGCATTAGAATCCGTCTCCACATTCATCTCCATGTGTTTTGATCCCACTTCTCTGCTCTACGTGCAAATAAACAAGTACATGGTTTCTGTTTGTGAAGACCAGATGTGTTGTTGTTTTGAAGCTACTAGTACCGTAAAATTCGAGTTACAAGCCGCTCCTGGTTAGTGTCCCCGCTGTAGCAAGCTAGCGCTGCTGCTGCTAGCGCTGCTGCTGCTAGCGCTGCTGCTGCTACTGGCTGCTGTTACTGCTACTGCCCACGTCCCCTCTGCCCGAGTCGGGTGTCGAACCGGGGCTGGTCCCGCTACCTTCGGTGGTTGTCGGGGAACTAGCGGAGCTCTAGCTGGCTAGCGGGCTAGCGGGCAGCTAAAGGGGACACTGACCGAAGGTAGTAGCGGCTTGTAACCCGACTTTTACGGTAATATCCTACATATTGTGAGGGTATATAAATATATATATATATATATATATATATATATATATATATATATATATATATATATATATATATCTTTATTTAAAAGGGACCATATATGCCTACAGTTAAAACATAAATGTCACCATTTGATGCACTGTTCCAGATTTTAGCTACAGCTAATTCGCATCTGTAGTCCCTTGACAGACCATAACAAACATAAAACAAGAGCAAACATTACAGGATGAAAGACACAATACAACATTATATGTGGGGAGAAGGGCACACGATACAAAGCTACAGTACAGCACATTAAAAAGAAGTAATACAAACCATTAAAAGTAAGCATGTAAATGTAAGCATGTAAATGTTAATATGTTATGACCGGTGGTCCCCGGGGATGAGAGCAGGTATCAGATCAGTGCAGAGCACCGGACACGCCAACATCAGTCTGAGAATAACATCCAAAACACACACACACACACTGTGACGACCTTCTGTTTGTGATTTGTGTTTCAGACGTGAGTGGTGCGGGTTTGACGGGGTTGACACCCGCCCCCCTGTGGAGGAGAGGACTGTACCGAAGGAGTTACACTGAGGGGGAGGTCTCCTTCCTCGGGGGAAGCACCGAACACCTCTCCATCGCCCAGCGCCGGGTGAGTCATCAGTCCGCACAAGTTGAAAATGCAATGAAAGATGTGTCCTCATCTCGAGGCTTTAGGAATCAGCTTCACAAATGTAGAAAGACAAGAGGTCAAAAACATAAGCTTGTGATAAGCGGACACAAACAGACACACAGTCAGGGCTTCCATCGCTCGCTAGCGTACAGCTCATGTACATTTGGCGATTGGGGACACAACAACATAGACTGCACAAACGCTCCAGCAGACTTTGTACAAATGACCTTCACTTCCTGTATTAACTCACCTTAGCTAACACCGAGGCCTGTGGGCACTGCTGGCAGGTCTCTAGAACTGTTGTCTAGAAGTCACTTTCTACTCCTGAAAGTCCATTTGTATTATATTGTCGTCCTTGTGTGTCTTTGTGTTCAGCTGAGTGAAAACTACACATGGGGAAGAGTCAAAGACCTGGTGAGGAAAACTAAGACGAGGAACCAAAGCCGGCTGGGACTGACTTCCCACTCCCTGAAGATGTCCTGCCCACAACTCTACATGTGAGGAATACCTTCAGACTATTTGTGCTGTGTAATCTCTATAAACTGTGTATGGACCATAATACTATATCAGCACAACCCATGACCTCTGTCCACATACCGTAAAAGTCGGGTTACAAGCCACTCCTACCTCCGGTCAGTGTCCCCGCTGTAGCAAGCTAGGAGCAGCGCTAGCTGCCCACGTCCCCTCTGCAGCGCTAGCTGCCCACGTCCCCTCTGCCCAAGTCGGGTGTCGAGCCTGGTCCCGCTACCTTTGGTGGTTTTCGGGGAGCTAGCGGAAGTTAGCGGAGAGCTTGCGGAAGTTAGCGGGGAAGTAACGGAACGCTAGCAGGAGCCCCAGCTGGCTACAACGGGGAGCTAACGGGGACACTGACCGAAGGTAGTAGCGGCTCGTAACCCGACTTTTACGGTACTTTCATTTCATTTTCATAGGGAACGTTTTTTTTCCTGCTTTGGTGTAGGCCACTTGCATCCAGTGCAGGAAAGTCTTTTCAATCAATGATATTTTATTTATTTTTCATTTGACCGTTCTTTCAATGTTGAGTGAATGGTTGAGGGAAGGCACAAAGCCAGGTCCATAAAGAAATGCTTTTGTGTGGAAGAACTTGACCGGCCAGCATTTATCTGAACCACTGATGGAGGTGTCAGGGCCAGGGCAGGGTGTCATAGGTTCCCAGACAAGGAAGCTGAGCTGGATTTCCACAGGTCAGCCCAGTGAACTGACCCAGTGTCCTCCCATGTCGCCCAGCCTCCCTTTGATCGTGTGACACTGCTTTGATGTTGTATCCCGAGCTGCCACTTCCGGCCTGTTCAGACGGGGACATCTGCACATCTCTCTTCCGGGTCGGGGACCCCCTTCACTCCAGGATCTTGCCTTCCCCTGCTTGTAGGGTGCTGGATTGGTTGCAGAGGAGAACTCACTCCAGCTGGGTGTTAGAGAAGCATTTGGGGATTCTGTCCATCCTGCTGGCTATTAAGTACATCTTCAGCGGCTCACCCTTTCACAGAGTGACGGTGTAACACCACACTTTCACTCTCCCGGGAGTCGTCTCCGGTCGATTCTCTTTTGGTGTTCCAGCCCTCAAATTCTACCCTCATTATTTGTTGAATTTTATCCTTGACCAAGAAGACAGCTAACTGATAGAGATGCTTATGCTAATTCTGAATCACATGATTTATACTTTAAGTGTATACCACGCTGTTTGGTGGCTTATTTAGAATTACTCTAAACAGAAAGGAAGATAAATATGAATGATATATTTAGAACTCAGCCAAACTGCAGTTTTCATTCCTACTCCATGAAGACATTCACGACAAAACTTTATTCTGACACGCCAGTTTGATCTTAAATGTCTATACCTCCTTAAAAAATACAGACACACATATTCTCATATTTGATTAATTTTGTGGGAAAAGATATAACCATTTCATCCTGATTTCCCTTCATTCTAGATTTGTCAAAGAAGTATGGAACATTAAAACAGTCTTAAATCTGTGACCAGATACAGTATTTCCCTGACAAAGGCCTAACTTTAGTGTCCCTTGTTTCCTTCGTTTCTTAAAGAAAACCTTCAAAAAAAGAGAATGAATGACGGTAATTTGACTGCAGTGAAAATAAGCCAGCATGGAGGGAAAGAAAGGCATTTTTTGGGGGGTGGAAAACTGGTGACAGCTTCAGTGACTGTTGAGCAAGAAGAAGAGTGGCAGATCGACATACAGGGAACTATTATTTTGTGGCTTTTCTGTTTTTGAGAGGTTGAGCGGTGTAGGAATCTGTTGGGGGTGGAGGGCAGCTGGCCCTTCAGACTCCGCTCGGTCCGGCCCGGGGCTTGGCACGGACCCAGCGGACAGACTGGGGGCTTGGAGTCAGGCCGGAGGTATGCCTGGAGGAGTGGGAGAATTACCCCGTGGATTTAAGCTCAGTCATGGTGAGATATGGCTGCAGTCCAGGATTCATTCGAAAGAACTCCACCCTCCTGCGGAGACAGACACGACGGCCAACTGCAGCGCTTCTGACTATGTAATGTGGCAATGATGGACAATATATGTTCTCTCACACTCCCAGGCTGAAGAGTGCCCTGATGTGGACCAGAAACCCGGTAAAAAGCCTGTAGCTCCCAGTAATAGCTGTCTCTTCTTCTTTACAGGCCTGATCTGGAACCCGTAGAACCTGCTTGCAGAAACAGGAACTCCATGATAGCCTTGGGTCACCAGAGCAAACTGGACTTCCCGTGGCTACAATAAACATTCAGGAGGTGCAGACCAGGAGTGCTGTACCCAACGTTCTGGCCTCAGATCTGGGAGAATACCCAGCATGCGTAATCCACCAATCCTCATGTAATTTGTTTCTATTCCTGCAAAAGGTGTCAAACCGGGAAAATATAGGAGGACAGGGTCCAGGCCAAAGAAAGAGTATTGAAGCAAAGAGACGAAACTCTGGCGCTTCTTTGTAAATCACCACTACATGGCGCTGCTGTAGCACGGCTGCCATTTTGAACTGAAAACCCAATGAGTCTGTGACCATGGAGTTATTAAGATGCATGTGCAAATCACAGGATAATGTCTTCTGGTAAGTCAACTTCCCAGCACAAACACTGAAAAAGCTCTCATTAAAATGTTGTTGTCCTAAAAGTTCCAGTTATCTTCCTCGACATAGTGAGTGTTTTTGTGAAACTCATTAATATGTTGCAGTGTACATGAAAGGCATAAGTGATGTTGTCATGAATAAGACGATGAGTCCACTATATGTATAGAATGATCTACACGGTGACATAATTGACCTGCATTATACATTCTCTGCATTATACGAACTCTGCTGATACTCTTTACACTTCTATAGGTTTACATTAGGATGCTGGAAAATCTGTAACAATCCAACTAATGTGAAACATTTCATAACTGTCATATGTTGTTTTAAATTTGTTATAGACAAATGACTGATTTGTTTGCATGCAATGTTGCATAACCAGAGTGCAGAGGTCAATAACTGAAATCAGGATTGTTCAGAATGAGCTCAAAGTTAAAACATTTCAGTTCACGCAATCAATCAAATCTTTGTCTCAGTTGTAACCATTGGCATGTACTTGTGTCTTTGCATTGACTTGATATGCAGTCAAGCCATAGTGTGCCTTAGATTTAGTCTGAACACTTAAAGCCAAACCAGTTTGTATATTTAGTCGGCGATGAAGACAGTGTGTGTGTGTGTGTGTGTGTGTGTGTGTGTGTGTATATATATATATATATATATATATATATATATATATATATATATATATTACTGTCTTCACTCTTGAAAGATTGCAAGATCACTAAATCACACTCTCATCCTTGGTTCACACAATGGATGTACAAAAGAAAATTATAAAATTAACAATCTTCTAACTCACAAACACCACAACAGAGCGTTCCATTTCCACCATCATACCTGGTAATACTTCAGCAATATTGTTTGGATATTATGATACCAAGGGATCCTTCATTACGGCATGCTATTGAACTCTGAAAAGGAAAAACAATGTTTTTACTGTAAACTGTACGAAGTAAAAGAGGATGTAAGTAACATTTTGTAAGACAACAAGAACAGTTTTTTAAATAAATTATATCTGATGTTTAACGGCATGACATCAGACAACTGTTTATGTATTATATGTTGCAGTATGCATATTGCATTAATATTAAAATGTATTTTTCAATTAAAATGAAATCAAAAGAATATACTTGTGTGATATGATTTTGTTTACTGAATTGATTTGACTGACGAGGGGTCCAGGTCCTATTGGCCATACAATAATGCTGTCACAAACACATTCTTCTCCAGTTGGTTGACCGTAATGTGACCGTAGTGTGGAGCTGTCGAACCTCAGCTTTCCATTCAGCCACAGCTGTATTCATCAGACGAGGAGGCTGGTACCGTCTTTAGATATGCAGACAATACTGTGTATTAAATCAATAAGACATGATTTTCTTCAGGATCAATACAGAACAAATAACTGTGTTGTAGAGCAGGAACCAGCAGAGACATGCAGGACACACATGGAGACTCAGATAAGCAGATAAAATAAAATATCATAATTAAGCAAAAAGCGAACAAGACCAGAGTCTAAAAAGCAGCAACAGGTCACAGGTGAACAAAACCTCCACGTGACAACAAAGACCAACCGACAAAAGACATTGGAGCACAAAGACTATAAATACACATCATATAACGAGGGCCAGGTGGAACTGTCACACAGGCGGGAAATCAAACAAAGACAGGAAGTGGTATCGTACAAGAGAAGACACAAGAGGAGAGGACTTTCAAACTAAAACAGGAAACAAACTATGACAAAAACTGTGACCCAAAATGAAGCTTGATATTTGTGACACCGTCATCGCTGAAGCACAGCAGCCGTCCTTGGCTCACCCCGAGGCTAACACCGTTAGCTCTGTCTGCACTGTTCGTACTGTTAGGAGCTACTAGCCGCCCGCTCAGCCACCGCCATGTTGAGAGCCGTGAGGAAGCAATCCCTCAGTCATAGATATGCTCTGAATTTGTAATTTAGCACCTTTAACAAATCAGCTCGACAGACCGTACTTACGGAGTTTACGTACGTACTTAAACGGTTACTTTAATTTAGGTCTCTTCTCACAAGGGTTATGGCATTGTAGCATTTTAAATGAAGTTAAACAGCCATGTGGTTGCGGAGATAATTAAGGAAACATTTAAAAAAACTGTTGTCCGAGAATAGGTGCGGGGGGGCTTGGTGCTTAAGAAAAGGCACCAGCAGGCTGCTGACACCAGGAGGCTGACACCGGGAGGCTGGCACCAGGAGGCTGGCACCAGGAGGCTGCTGACACCAGGACAGGAGGCTGACACCGGGAGGCTGGCACCAGGAGGCTGGCATCAGGAGGCTGGCATCAGGACAGGAGGCTGACACCAGGAGGCTGACACTGGGAGGCTGACACCGGGAGGCTGACACCAGGACGCTGAAAACAAGAGGCTGACACCAGGAGGCTGACACCAGGAGGCTGACACTGGGAGGCTGACACTGGGAGGCTGACACCAGGACGCTGAAAACAAGAGGCTGACACCAGGAGGCTGACGGCTGACACCAGGAGGCTGACACCAGGACGCTGAAAACAAGAGGCTGACACCAGGAGGCTGACACCAGGAGGCTGACACCAGGAGGCTGACACTGGGAGGCTGACACCAGGACGCTGAAAACAAGAGGCTGACACCAGGAGGCTGACGGCTGACACCAGGAGGCTGACACCAGGACGCTGAAAACAAGAGGCTGACACCAGGAGGCTGACGGCTGACACCAGGAGGCTGACACCAGGACGCTGAAAACAAGAGGCTGACACCAGGAGGCTGACGGCTGACACCAGGAGGCTGACACCAGGAGGCTGACGGCTGACACCAGGAGGCTGACACCAGGAGGCTGACAACAAGAGGCTGACACCAGGAGGCTGACGGCTGACACCAGGACGCTGACACCAGGACGCTGAAAACAAGAGGCTGACACCAGGAGGCTGACGGCTGACACCAGGAGGCTGACACCAGGAGGCTGACAACAAGAGGCTGACACCAGGAGGCTGACACTGGGAGGCTGACAGGCAGGTGTTGTGCTGTTATGTGCTGGAGCAAACAACTGTACTTACATAGAGCTGGGTCCATTTTCTATTGGAAGTAACCTTAAAAACCATTTCCACAACACTTTGCCTGGACTAATTAGTACATTTAATGCCGACCGCAGTCCAGCTGGGAGTTTCACTTCCAGGACCCCACATCTGTGCCTGCTACACCTTTATAATTCACTGACACACCTGAATAAAGCCAATATTAGTTACACCTGTGCTTTTTCTAATAAGTCAAACAGAAGTCATACATAATAGTAATCGTAGAAGTTGGTTTTCATGACTCAGTTATGATATAATTATAAATACCAAGTGTTACATAAATGCTGATCCTGTTGTTGAATGGCTGCTTACAGAAAAGAACATCAGTCTTGACTGGCCTCAGGTGGTCACAGCGAGTAAGCACAACCCAAAAAAAACCTGAGGACAGACGTGGATCTCCTTGAGGAACTTGCTGCTGGAGGTTGGAGCTGTCCTACTGTAGCTTACTATACAATTGCCTTTTTTGTTTAGTTTTATTCTATATTGTCTCAAATGAATATGATGAATATGTACTGCCACACGCTCTGTGTGTGCAGCATGGAGGGGGATCTCAGTGTAATATCTCCTGTACTGCACACTGGCAATAAAGCTGAAACACTTTGACAACAATGAGCTGATTGTTTTCTAGAATCCACCTCCACAGAAATTGAAGGGCAAATGTGAGTGAGTTGCTTACAATTGTGTTCACCCACTGGGTTATTACACCCACCGCAGCACATAACATGGTGAGCAGGCAAAGGGCAAAAAGTGCATTGTGTTACAAGTTCTGAGTTTTTTGTTTCGGCTGGAGGGCCCAGAGAGATCACAGAAACAGGCTTCATCTGGCACACGTGAAATGTTGGGTAACTTAAATGTGACCATAGATGTGTTAATGACGCTCACAATCTCGTAAGGCAGCGGTCCCCAACCACCGGTCCGTGGGTCCCTTGGTACCGCACAGAAAGAATAAATGAAAAAAAAAGTCTTGACACATGCCAAGAGGTTACGTGATACGTTACCCCAAAAATGAACCTTAAAAGTCTATTTCAACTCTGCCAGTGTTCTGCATTAAAATCAAGGAAAAATATCCTGAGATCGCCAAAAAGATCTGAAAACCTGCTTCCATTTCAACATCCTGTCTTTGTGATGCAGGCTTTAAATTACGCAGTAGACTGGACATAAAGAACACGTCTGGTGTCTCTCATCACCCCGAGATGGGACCGGCTCCTTGCAGAGAAACAAAAAAGGTTGGGGGCCGCTGATGTAAGGCCCAATGAAGCGAGGGGACACTTTCTTGCACACAGATTTGGTAATCAGGAGAAGGGGTCCGGTGGCGATCGGTGAGAGCCCTGTTGCTCGGTTTCGCCGAGCGGACCAGAGCTGTACGGGCATCCCTACCAGATTTTCAGGCAGCGTGAGACTGGACGGAGAGGACTGTGATTTTGCTTTCTTGAGAGGGAAAAAGAGGAGGTAAGTAGCCCAATGAACACTCAAATGGATTGGCCGCACTGGTGAGAGCGTTATGGGCGTATAGCAGGTAAGTGCTCCGGGAGGATGGGAAAACACAGAGGAGCCGCCTCCAGATCCTGGTTCACCTGCTTTGTCTGACCGTTCATCTGTGGATGATAGCCAGAAGACAAACTCACCGAAGCTCCGAGGGCAAAACAAAAAGCCTTCCAGACTTGGGAGATGAACATTACCGTAAAAGTTGGGTTACGAGCCGCTACTACCTTCGGTCAGTGTCCCCGTTAGCTCCCCGCTATAGCCAGCTGGGGCTCCTGCTAGCGCTCTGTTACTTCCCCGCTAACTTCCGCTAGCTCTACGCTAACTTCCGCTAGCTCCCCGAAAACTACCGAAGGTAGCGGGACCAGGCTCGACACCCGACTTGGGCAGAGGGGACATGGGCAGTAGCAGCAGCAGCGGCCAGTAGCAGCAGCAGCGGGGAGCTAGCAGCAGCGCTAGCTAGCGCTGCTCCTAACTTGCTACAGCGGGGACACTGACCGGAGGTAGGAGCGGCTTGTAACCCGACTTTTACGGTATCTCCAGAGGGGTGCCATGAAGCCGGAACACATGTTGCACAAGGAGGTCCGCTGTCTCTGATGCAGATGGGAGTTTAGGGAGAACCACAAAATGCAAAGTCCAGGGCGATGTGGGATCACGGTCGGCCAGGAACCGGCAAGGGCCAGAGCAGACCAGCGGGTAGTTGGTGGGTGTCTTTGAGAAAGTACACATATAGACTCAGCGGTCCGTGTTCATAGGGGGCCACCAAACATGTCTCTTTAACAGAGACACGGGGCGACTGACTCTTGGATGACAGGCATGGGCCCCCTGAAGCACTTGAGAGCGGACTGGGTTGGGGACGAAGACGCGGTCCGGTGGACCAGAACCACAATACAGGAAGGACAGTGTCCGGGACAGACAGAGCCTCATCATGACACTTTGCTCACTGCAGGCCAATGGGTATTAAGAGTAGCCTTTAACATCTCTGCTGGTACATCCTGAGTGGACAGTATGACGTCGTCATGACATCACATGTGCCATCTTACATCAGTGAAACATTACGAGCTCTGGACAACAATGTCTCCCTCAACTCCACAAGCCCAACAGTAACTTTGTGTTCCACCTCCATGATGTTCAGAGACAAAAAGAAAGGTGAAAAGTGAAGCAGTAAGAGACGACACATTTACAACAGGAAGCCTGTGTTTTATATGAATAGTCATTTATCATACAAAACTTTGAGCATAATAAATCACATGACTGTACAGATCACAATTAGAGCGTCGTTATGTTTGAATGGCACTGACATGCTGACTAAAGGCATGAACACATTATTTAGAGGGAGTTTACTGAATGTCTTGACTGTCACTCACACTGCGTCCCGATGGAAGACGGAATCTTTAAAGTTGTCATTATACTCCAGATTTAACAGACGGTACAGTATCATTGGCATGAGGGGCATTTGCAGTCAATCAATCGTTTGTGTTGATGAAAGTCACGACTATTGCCATGAGGATGCAGTTAAATCTGCAGGAGGGCAACACGTTGAAGACAAGGACTTAAAGACACATGGGAGGAAAGATCTGGATTGTCTTTTTGAGTGCTCAAACACACACACACACACACACACACACACACACACACACACACACACACACACACACACACACACACACACACACACACACACACTCCTCTGATTTTAAGATCAGTGAGGTATTTAAGTACTACTCTAAGAGAGAAAACACTTCTATACTGTCTTAACTGATCAGTTCGCTATCACCACATGGCGTATGAATGATACATTCAGTCATTTTGTACGTGCCCTTTTCTTGCTTCTACACCAAGTAGTGAGTGTTGACTGCAGTGTAAATGCATCTCTGTAACTGTGATACACTCTCAACTAGTGAGGGGACTAGATTTTTTAAAGCTCAGACAACCACAATGTTTTTTCGAACTCTGACTAAATGATGATGTTGCCTAAACTTAACTAGAGCGTCATAGTTTGAAGATTAGAGTCCACAGCTGCCGTATCTAAGGAGTTGGGAGTGAGAATGTGTTGTTTGGTAACAACATAGCGAGAATAAGTTGCATTTCACTTTGTGTAACAGCCCTTATACTTTAACTATGCTTGATCAATCTAGATCAATCTAAAATACCCTGCTGTTACTCTCTGACTCCCCACACTCATGCATCACTTTCTTCCACTATTCATTCATTTAAGTAAGTAAGTAAATACGTTGTCAGTACTTGATTAACACAATTACCCTATACATTGTGTTTAGATGATTAGGTGTTACCAGTGCTTCACCTGTGTACTCATACGGCATCCTTTTCTCGTACGTTTGCTGGAATTTCTTATTTTATTGGCACTAAATTGAGTACACAGTAAATAAATAAAGTGTTACTGAAGTTAATTCAAGCAGGAAGACAATTATAATTGTGGTATGTCATCAGTCTGGGGCACCAAATTCTATAATCCAAATATTCAGATGAATTTGATCAGTAATTGTTTGGCTTTCCTGTCGTCCAATAGTCATTCATTTGAACCAGGGTGAATTATAATTTAGATGTTTGAGTCAGAGGTTAGTAACCAAAAGTAGACCAGAAGATTTCTCAGTGATACAACTCACAGCCAAACAGTCCAGGAAAACATAACAAAATATTCAACATTATCACAGAAACAAGGGATCACATTATATACACAGTGGATGGAGTTGTGCTTGACACGTTTTAGGCCACTATGAAAAAAGAAGTGACATATTTGGTCCCACCATATCCTTTTCATGGCATAAATCTGAAACATATTAGTCTGTAAAATACTGTAAAAACTGGAGGAAGAACTTCCTCACTTAGGAGATGAGAAGCCCGTTCAGTTCCTGCTGTGGTACCGAGCTGAATGGATGTGGAAGGTTTAATAGATCACAGTCATGTCGCTCAGGGCTAGAACATTGTACTTGCTAACCCACTGGAGCCTCATGAGTCGGGTCCATGCTGGAGCTCAGGCTCTATAGAACCCACTGGAGCCTCATTAGCCAGGTCCATGCTGGAGCTCAGGCTCGATAGAATCAGAGTCTTCAGAAGTCTTTATCCCAGCCAGACAGCTCATCAGGAGGCTCCTCTGTGTCGGGAGGAAACATGTCAAAGTGACTGTGATCCATCGGCCCCTTCAGCTGCAGAAACAAGGCAAATCATCATGAAACAATCATATGTATTCAGCATGGGATCATTCACAACTTGCTGGGGCAGTCAGAGCTCAGTTTCTCCCACTTCTATTTGGATAATGACAAGTATACTGCCAAGTAGAGTTGAGATCCCAGAGGAACTGCCCTGAGTGAAAGGTATATACCTTTATATATACTGGACTATAAGATCAGGCCAACAGAGCGTATAATGAGTATAACCCAGTGGCGGGCCATCAGGGCCTGCTAAGCATTCTCTGCTGGCCTAAACAGAATCATAAAGTTATAGCTATTTTATAATTTAATTTTTTTTCACAAATACACTACATGTATTATAATTATTTTTCCCTATTAGCTTATTGTCTCGATCAGCTGATAAACAGCTGATCGAGACAATGACTCAGATGCACTGAATGCACAGGTAGAAAATCCACGGCCCGCCACTGGTATAACCTAAGAGTTGATTTTGTATTTGTGTATTGTGATTTATGAAGCACAAGGTAAAGGTGAAATCTTCTTACATACATTTGGCCACAATAACAAAAGGTATGTTTGGAGCAGGACAGGTGTGAAGGCGATGGCGTTCAACCTAAACAGCACTGAACCCACCGACGAGCATGGTGGTCTAACCCAACATCAACAATCTACAGTCCCAAAAGTGGTCATATTGACCAAATCTGCTCTGTCAATTCTTTCTTAACCTTTTCCCTATAATATCTGTTCATGGCTCAACATGGTAAATGGTCTGCAGTAAAGGATCTGAATACTTCGTCCACTGCTTAACGTATATAATCTCTGATCCGATTCAGCCAGACCAAACATGTTTGTCCAATTAGAATGATCCCTTTCATTCAACCCTCTCCAGATCTCTATAGCATGTTGTCACACACCGTCATAATCAGCACGCCCCTATTCTCCATTAGGGAGATAAAAGCAGACGATCACATTTTTCTATTGAAGTCTATTGAACTGAAATGTGTTTCTAGAGGTTTGTTGTGGGACTTGTTGTGAATGCATGTGCTTGGTTATTGTGAGATAACAAAAGTCCTAGTTTCACCTCTCTCCACAATGGAGACAGCAGCTTGTGACGCCTCAAACCTTCCCAGTTGAAGCCCTGGAACCACCTAGAAAACAAAGAAAACAAAGAAAACATCAACATTGGACATTTTTGAAATTGCAACTGCCATTTTGTCGTGGGCTCGATGAATGCACACTGCGAGCCACTCTGTCAAAATAAAGATGCACAGCCCTTCATTTGGCAATTGCAAAAATGACTCAGATGATGCGGCCGAGCCCTGGGGGTTGTGACTCAGAAGGCGGTTGCGATGGGTTCTTTGCCCACTCTGGGCCATCCTCTCCAGGCTTGGCTCCTGAGAGGTACAGGCTGAGAAGAGCTGGTTTGTCTGTACAAGTTGTGTAGATCATCCAGGCGGCAAGAGCGGGATCCAGCGTTGCCTGTCACAAGGCAAATTGGTGGCAATGCCTGGTGATGCGATTGTTACTCAAGGTCTTGGTGACGAGTCCCTCTGAGCCTCTGGAGCACTCGTTTCTGAAGGCGTTGTCATTTAAGACAGCTTTGCTATTTGCATTGACCTCGGCTGAGAGAGTGTGAACTACCACCCCAGTTTCCTGCTGCTCCGTGTGAGGTTACCTTCAGACCAAATCCCTCCTTTGTTCCCAAGACCTGAAGACGTTCTATCAGGGCGAGGGCTTTTCAGCGGGATGCTTTGTCTTCCACCTCATGCGAAGGTCAGAGAGGCAAAGTCTGTGCGTTGCCATTTTATGTTGGATGCACGACCCCATCAGAGAACAGCTGTTTGTGATCAGCCGGGCGGATGAGTGTTGAGGACATATGTACGGCGACGGCATGAACTCCTCCTCCCCTTGGGAATGATACACCTACATGTTCTCTTTCTCCTTGATGAACTGGGTAATGTGGTGTGCAGGGTGCTCATCACTTGTCATTTAGACCCCTGCAGGGTTCGGCCATGGCTCTACCCAGTTCAGTTACATGCTACCTGGGTTGGCTAGGACCCGTACTGATCCGCTGTGGCAGCCTAGGTTATAAAGAAGTAGTTGTGAGTAACCTTTAGCGGGTCAGGAGCAGCGTGGTAGGGTCCATGTTATGTTGTAGCAGGTGTTGTTACAGTTAACATTAAAGTTTAGGATTAAATAAGAGGGAAATTATCACTAGTCGTGTGGAAGTTTCTATACCTTGTGCAGTTGTCCAAAAGAAATAAAGAATGATATCATTTGGGAAGTAAACTTACTTGTGTTTCTTGATTTCAATGATGCCATTCTTTTGGTTCCCCAGCCGCTCTACAGGGTTTAGCCTGAGAGTGAAAGAAAGTTAGAGTTGTTTAATGTCAGGATATTAACCTGTAGATGATTCAAAATAAACAGGCAGGACATTTAACACTCACATGGTGAAACTAGTCTAACATCTGTCTAAATAAACCCGGCCGCAGGAGCATCTAAACGCATTTGTGACAAATGTGTGTTGAGAATACAACCCACATTGGTGTGACTGCAACATCTCATTTGACACGGAAATCTAAATAAGTAAGTGTCGTGAAAAAACAGGCAACAGTTAGCTGGGTACATTTGGAGCGGGGGGTTCTGGGATGATGGTGTTGAACCCAACGCAACGTAACCAGAGAAAGAGAGAAGGAAACTTCGGGAACAAACAATAACAGAACAAGTACTGAGAGCTGAACACCAAGGCTGCTATCCACGGTGCCATCTTGGATCGAGAATGGAATGTTTTTAAACAGAAGGCATGTGTTTCTTGTCTTTCGTTAAATATATTTAAATATATATCATTCTCACCCATAAAGTAGGCTACTAAGACACCTCAGAGCAACAACTCAATCCTCCTCATAATTTATGATCATGCATCAGCTAGTTGGTATTATTATATCCTCATATCTGTTCGTGCTTTTTGAGAAACCGTACTTGCAGAGTCTCCTGATGAGGTCGTCTGGACGCTTCCCAATTCTTTTAGGGAAGTCCACCTTCTCAATGCCGTGGAGGACCATGGTGTAAATCTTTATGGGGTCTGAGCCAGAAAAGGGCGGACTGGAAGAAAAACAGGTTTTCAGGTTTGTTGCAAATGTAAATATTCAGACTACGTTGTTCAGGAATTTATCAGTTTTGGGAAATATGTTTATTTGCATCTTTCTGAGAGGAATGTTAGAAAACCAAAATCAATCTCATGTCATTCATATTTTTTAAGCTTTGGATAGAACCAGGTCATCTGGTTTCAATTACTTCTAGCATTTATGCTAAGCTAGCAGAGATTGGCAGTAAGGGTTGCCAGGTTGCCAACACGTTTGAGAAATTGGCAAACAATCCTTGGCCTTTTGTTGCCATCAGTGGCAACAAAAGGCATTCTACCTCACGAACTTACTTTCCAGTGAGAAGTTCAAATATGAGGATTCCCAAGGACCAGCAATCAGCTCCAAAGTCATGGCCCTTGTTCATGATGACCTCTGGGGCCACATACTCTGGAGTGCCACAGAAGGTCCAGGTCTTCTTTCCAAGGCCAATCTTTTTAGCAAAGCCAAAGTCTGCCTGAGGACAGACCGGCAACATATACTACATATGTTAAAAAATGATACAGACACATGATGAATAACACTCAATGACATCACAGGAACACGTATTGAGACCGGCTCACCATTTTGACATAACCCTCAGCATCCAGGAGCAGGTTCTCAGGTTTCAGGTCTCTGTAGACGATGCCCATAGTGTGGAGGTAATCAAAGGCCTCTAAGACACAACCGGTACAGAACCTGGCTGTGGGCTCATCAAAATAACTCCTGATAGGTGAAGAAAACATCAACAAATTAATGGATTTCTATGAATATACACACAGAGCCGACCAATGGGCAGTTTTAGGAAAGCTGCAGAACAATGACACTGTTGTGGTGAGAACTCGTGGGTCGGGTTGATCTACATGACTTACCGATGCACTTTGAAAGGACTGTCATGATACATATCATTCTTTAGTCTCTCTGACAGAGTTAATGTCACCACGGCTCCTAAAAAACAATCTTGAATTGAATTCAGGTAAAATAGCTGAATGCAAATGCAGGGAAATTATTATTATCATTATTTAAAATAAAGCAAGATGCTTAACACCAAGCCCAGTTTTGCCAATTTTTTCGAGAAAAAAAAGTGTGTTTTAAAAACGGCAACGACCTCAAACCACAAAGTCGATTAAATTCGTTTAAATTGCAAAAAAAAACATAACTCTTGTGAGATGAGGCCTGTGTTATTACATTAAAAATAATCGTGAAGTTTAATTATTTACCTAAACTCCCTAACTTCCCGTGGCAATTTTAAAGTTTCACTAAAACCTTCATAAGTCCCCCTTACAACGTCGGATTTCAGTCAAAGACACATCCTGTACCCGTATGGGCCTGTGGGAGTCTAATAAAGCAATTAAAATCCATAGCTGACCCCTATTAGTATCTCTACATTGACAAACACAGCAAAATCCTACGGTTACCGCTGCTTAGACCGCGTCAGACGGCACATGCGGAAACAGCTGATCAGTTTGATACTATAGGGTCGACTGGATCAGACACTGTCTTGGCACAAAGTGGGTCATTTTTCCATTTTTGAACCGAAAAACATGCTTTTTTTGACTGAATATGCTTCCTAACATGCCAATGGTTTCCTGGATTGTGTTTATTGTTGCAGATGTCAATGCTTTATGTCTTAATCTTTCTAAAAAGGTGCACTATTAGTCTGTGGGTTGTTGTTAAGGCACCGAACAATACTTTTTTTTAAACTCTGGGGAGCTCTCGAGGACTCTTTTTTGACACACATGTTCATAGTTATGATCAAAATATCTTGATATTTTGCAGATATACATTTCCCCCCCCAAGACTTTGCTGAATAAATACATACAATAAACACAAGTATTGGAATTAATTTGATGTTCCTACGACGACTCAAACACAAAAAGAGGTCGAGATATCGTGTTAAGATGGTTAACCTCATGCTTGGCTGCGATGGAAAAGTTGGTGTATTGATAAAAACTAAACGCCCCAAAGTGCAATGGAAAGGGACTAAAGCTGAGGCTCCACTAAAGAGAGGAACACTTCAGACAAGTGTTTACCTTCCTCACATTAATACACGAAACACACAGAAATTTAACAGCTCCGTAATCTTTTACATGGTTTTCCATTGTTCAAGTTTTGACTGTCCTCTTTTTCTCCAATGGTATATATATATATATATATATATATATATATATATATATATATATATATATAGTGTGTGTGTGTGTGTGTGTGTGTGTGTGTGTGAGATAGATCTGTTCAGCTACACACCTGCTCCAAGCCACACATGTGCTGTCCATGGACTCATCTCCTCTGTCGGAGCTGGCCCTGACCAACTTAGTGCCATGGGCAAGATTTTAGCTGGTGACCCTTCTATTTATCAAAATGATGTTGTCAGTTAATCCCCAAACACTGGAATAGTCTTTTCAAATCTCCATAATGAATAACAACGTGAACGATACGCTATTTATTAGCGACTAAGGTGATGTGCTCGGCGATGCTGCGGGCGGCGACACTGACTGAAGAATGCTTGTGCAGCATTACCCGAGTGTCTTTTATCAATGCATAGGCTTGTGGAAATCCAAACACAATTATTATTTTCGCTAAACTATTGCTAATGCATGCCACCACTCTTCTAAACACTATTCAATAGAACCATTTCCCTGGGATCAGAGAGGAGGGGAGTAACACATACAATTTAAATTGTTTTTGAGGGAATATTCCTTAAAATATATTTTTTGAATATCAATCTCTGGATGTCATTTGCAGGTTGTTATGAATGTAACAAAAGGACCTACACTCACATGTCCCGCAACACAGTCCACAGCTCTCCACCAAGACACGCCTCCAGCAGCAGGTAGACAAACTTATCATCCCGAAATGTTCGGAATAACCTGAAACACATGCACAGACAGCCGAGAGACTCTTTGTTAACGACCGGGTTGCATTAAGAACACTTATTGCTAAAGCGCCTGCAAGAATGAACTAAGATTCAGACCCCTAACTACAAACAATGACACATGCTGTACATTGGGGTGCATGCCTTGTAGAAACTCATGTTTTGCATTGTCATTGAAGTCTTGTTCAGGTAATGCAGTGCTGAAAATATAGTCATGATGATCATATTCCCACAGCATAGCGATGAAGCACTTCCCTAAAAAGTGAGGCCCTGCAGACTACCATAGCTGCTGCTGCAGCTCTCCAGAGGAAAAGGCTCTTCGTCCACATCTCTGAACTTTCATTCAACCCTGAGTGTTTTCCGTAGAAACCCTAGGAACTAGCACTAGGAAGGAAGACACTGAGGGTAGGAGGAGTGGTGTGTTAGGGAAGTGGGAGAATGAGCATCACATTCTGGCTGAACTTTCCCCTTTGCATGACAGTCAACAGAATGTTTGCACAAGGCCTTTGTTCTTTAAAGTCACAGTCAGATAAATGTCAGAGCAGTGGTGGGAGCCGGTCAGCAGCATTCTCCCAGCAGGTCTCTTAGCAACACAGAGGAACCCACGCAGCAGCCCGATTGGATCGTCTCCTTAACCCTAGAACACTTTCGTTAACCCTTCGTCCACGGAGCCCGCGGTTTCGCGTGGTGACACTTGAAACTTTTCTCTAAGTTTCTAAAATATTCACAGCACCCCGATAATACATCGCAAAAATATAATTTTACGTCTGGCGGAAAGAGACGGCTTCCTGCTTCCGGGTGCCTGCCCAGGCAGAGCCCAGCATAATTTTAACATCATCAGGCAAGCGAAAGGGCAGCAGTGTGTCATCTGACGCTGGGAAAAAAAAAAAAAAAAATCCTTCTCTGTGATTAGTTGAGTCATATGTCCGTCGCCATTTCGTGAACTAAACAACCAATGTACACTCAGGAAAATCTCAAAAGGACTACCCACTTGTACAGCATGTACACACTACAGTTTACAATCAGAGAAATGACGACAAAGAGATTCAACACGGACGAAGCAAAACGCATGATTCTGGAGAGCAGCGAGGAGGAGGACGACGCGTCGTCGTCAGAGCTCGAAGGCTTTAGTTCTTCTGAGGAAGATGGGTAAGTGTAGTTACTAAACTTTGTTACGTGTCTGTAAGACTGCATGGTGCAAACTAGTAATGTGTACAAACTAGTAATGTGTACAAACTAGTAATGTGTACACTGTGCAGGAGAGCACGAGAGCCAGCCACGCGGTGCACACTGCTGTTCACGTTACTACGTCATGATCTAAGTAATGTTTACACACAGTCTGCTTTGTACAACACTCTGCTTCACGTTACTACCACTAATATTTATACATCCAATGCGGAGCACTATGCTAAAATTACTACCACAGTCTGCTCAATCGTTACGTCATCTTTCTTTCAACTGACTAGTATTGATTTATTTTACAGAGAGGAGCACCAGCCGCCCCCACCAGCCTGGCCAGCAAAGAGGCAGCGTGTTGGACGGCAACTACCACGACCAGCAAAGAGGCAGCGCGTTGACCGACGACTAAAAACACCATCTCCAGCAAACAGGGCGCGTGCTGCCCGGCGACTGCTTTCACCTCAGGCCAGATCAAGAAAGACAGCAGGACGTGCACCACCTGCACCTACGCTGTCCTGGAGGACGGATGAAGACCCGGACACTGCTCCCCCCGTCATCAAGTTCCAGCCCGGACACCAGGTCCACATGTCAGTGCCACAGCAACACCCATTGAACTCTTCAAACTGTTCTTCCAACTAAGTCCACGGTGGGTCGCAGGGTTTGCGAGCTTTGCAGCATGAAGAAAGTGAGCAAAGACACGGAGTGGAAGTGCGAGGCGTGTAACGTTCCCCTCTGCCTGCAGCTGAACAGAAACTGTTTCCATGACTGGCATGCCATGGCATGAGGATATGCCATTGAAGCATATATACTTGTATATTGTAAATGGTCTAGTCTTTGTTCTGTTTTATATTTCTGAATATATATTCTGTACATATTTTCTTTTTTTTTTATAATACATATTTTTATTTAAAAAAAAAAAAAATTGTTGTGATGGTCATTTTTCATTTGCACTCACTCCATGAAGCTTTATCTGCACTATGAAGTCATTTCTCAGTCCCATTTTTATCATTTTGGTGAAAGCTGTGAAAGACCATATTTCTACTCAAAAAACGATAATAAAAACTTTAGTTTTAGACATTTATTTACATGTATCTAACATTTTATTCATATATTTCACTGCTTTTGTGAACCTAAAACCTTTGGTAAACCAATTGCCATCACCTAAACAGAGTCACCACCTGAGTAAAGTTAGGTTTTTTTCAAGCGATATGAAGAATTTCCAAAAATCGAGATTCCATTTTTCAGCTTTAGTGTCATATTATAAAGTTTTTTTCTTTACACTTTTGCCTTACGACAATGGTGCCTCATTATATAGATAGCTGAGATTGTTCTGCAATTTATGATGTAAAACATGGGTATATATCTTATATGCAAGTGCCTTAAAAGGTGAATCTAAGAAAATTATGTCAAATCGAGAAAATCGACTGAAAATGACCTCCAGTGTGCAGTGAGTTAAATAGTCACACCATCACTAATGTCGGGTGAATTTCACCCGATATAATGTACCTGATAAAATGTACTTCTCATCGAAATATATTCAAATACAACAATACAAGGCAAGTTGAAGTACTCTTCTTTATTTTACGCTATAGAACTTCTCATAAAACGATAAACAGGTATCATGGGGAGACCCTGAAAAAAGGCTCAAAATCCGGTGAAAAGTTAGGGAATCGTCAATAAAAAATTATAAAAAATATTACCCGACACGCCCACCTTCAATAAGACACAACTACCTTCAATAAGACACGCCTACCTTCAATAAGACACGCCTATCATCAATAAGACACGCCTACCTTCAATAAGACACGTCTATCATCAATAAGACACGCCTACCTTCAATAAGACACGTCTATCATCAATAAGACACGCCTACCTTCAATAAGACACGTCTATCGTCAATAAGACACGCCTACCTTCAATAAGACACGCCTATCTTCAATAAGACACGTCTACCTTCAATAAGACACGTCTATCATCAATAAGACACGCCTACCTTCAATAAGACACGTCTATCGTCAATAAGACACGCCTACCTTCAATAAGACACGTCTATTGTCAATAAGACACGCCTACCTTCAATAAGGCACGCCTATCTTCAATAAGACACAACTACCTTCAATAAGACACGCCTACCTTCAATAAGACACGCCTATCATCAATAAGACACGCCTACCTTCAATAAGACACGTCTATCATCAATAAGACACGCCTACCTTCAATAAGACACGCCTATCATCAATAAGACACGCCTACCTTCAATAAGACACGTCTATCATCAATAAGACACGCCTACCTTCAATAAGACACGTCTATCATCAATAAGACACGCCTACCTTCAATAAGACACGCCTACCTTCAATAAGACACGTCTATCGTCAATAAGACACGCCTACCTTCAATAAGACACGTCTATCATCAATAAGACACGCCTACCTTCAATAAGACACGCCTACCTTCAATAAGACACGCCTACCTTCAATAAGACACGTCTATCGTCAATAAGACACGCCTACCTTCAATAAGACACGCCTATCTTCAATAAGACACGTCTACCTTCAATAAGACACGTCTATCATCAATAAGACACGCCTACCTTCAATAAGACACGCCTACCTTCAATAAGACACGCCTACCTTCAATATGACACGCCTACCCTCAATAAGACACGCCTACCTTCAATAAGACACGTCTATCGTCAATAAGACACGCCTACCTTCAATAAGGCACGCCTATCTTCAATAAGACACGCCCACCTTCAAAAACGTCAGTGAGCAGCATGAAGCTACACAAGGACCCACACAACTCAGACAAAAGCAACACAATGAAAATAACAAAAACACACAATTACTCGAGTGAAAATCATCCGACGTTAGTGTTAAGGAAGGAAAGAGGAGACATCCCCGTACTCTCGCCTCCTCTGATCAACATCTACATGCTCAGGTTACAGAAAACAACTAAATATTCTGTCATAATAGAAACATAGAAAACCCATGGTGCTCTTTATGAAACAAAGTGCGTCCCACCTGACGATGAACACTGAGTTGGTTTGCTGGAGGATGTTCTTCTCCGAGTAGATGTGCTCCTGCTGTCTGGTGTCCACGATGTGCTTCTTCTTGATGCACTTCAGCGCAAACGTGCTGTTCTGGTTCTTCAGCTTCACCTGAGACAAAGCACCGCATTGCTTGACAATGATATGGAAATGTACAGTATATATTTATCTTTAATTTTGTGGTTTATGTTTTTATTAGTTGTTTGATTAAGTTATACTAGAAGATGGAATAAACAAAAAAGATAAACTGCGTGGACTCTAGATCTGGCCTCTAAGTAATCTGGCCGCCCTGGAGCTTTCACTTTTGCATTTTTCAAAATAAAAAAAAATAAAAAATGTCTAACACGGTGCTCTGATTGGTGTAAGGTGGAGTTTGCAATTAGAAGCAAAGTTAATTTGTATACTAAATTCTGTTTAATTTATTTAGAGTTTGTGGTTAAAGCTGCTCCTCAAGACGCTGAATGTTTTCATAGTGCAGCGTTGGTCATAGATTCAGTGAATGAGTATTCTCAGTAAAGTTACATCATTTGAGTCTTTCATTCATTTCTCAGTAGTTGTACTTTTTCTATTTCATGTTTGTGCATGAAAGCTGTTGAGTCTGTTTAAAAAAGCCTGAAGTTACTGAAATGTTATGCATGTTGTATTATCATATATATTATATATTACCTCGTGTCTTAAGATGCACTTTAGGGTTTTTAATCGACTATAAAAGGGAATATTTCCAACTAGTTTTTTTCATTCATATTATATCCTGTACTATCTCAGGTTCAAACTGCACCATCTTTTCATTAAATCAATTTGAGAAGTTAAAATGTTTTCC
This sequence comes from Myoxocephalus aenaeus, assembly GCA_038501785.1. Classification (NCBI taxonomy): domain Eukaryota; kingdom Metazoa; phylum Chordata; class Actinopteri; order Perciformes; family Cottidae; genus Myoxocephalus; species Myoxocephalus aenaeus. The sequence goes on from JBAMJR010000184.1 coordinate 664,915, forward strand.
TCGGTTTGTCATCAGGGGGGATGGTGAGTCAGCAGCCAGACCAGTTGAGACCCGCTGAACTAAACAGTCTCTCAATGTCTGTAAATAAAAAACATATTAACATGAACCATCACTCGCTATATGTTGCAGCTGCAGACGTATACACTGCAGTCACTCAGCCGCCCTCAAAGAGCGATACTCTGATCAGCGTATCTTCATACAACGTTTCATACGGAATCTCCTGAAAAGTTATTTAGTTGTTTTTCGTTTTCTTAAGAATGTCAAGCAACATGAGCGTTGAGAGACAAAACTACTAAGTTAAGTTTAGAAAAGACCATTGTTTGGGTTAAAATAACTACAGAAGTGCCGTTACTTAAGTTACCTGTGCTCATGATTACATACACATTGATTACATGATTATAGGAATTACTGCATTATGTTAGAGGTATCGCTATAAACAGGTACAAACAGAGAACAAGCTGCTCTGATTGGAGGGAAGAGACTCTCAGGCTTTACTCCTGATTTTCTAGAATGGCTTGAAAGCTGCGTGTCACGTGACTGTTGGTCCCTGGCTCCAGATGTTTCATCCGGGGATAGTCGGGCTTCACGGTGTCACTGCAGCTCACCAGCTCCACTCGTCCAAACCCTCCCGTTCCCAACGTCGCGATGACCTCCAGCTCCTGGAAAGGCAGGAGAGACATCTTGTCCCTCAGCCTCCTCAGCTCCTGGGCCTCTGCAGAGTCAATCTGAGGAGAGAGCGGCCTGACGGAGGAATAACACGAGCGTGAGCACATCTGGACTCATGGTCACAAGGAGTCTGGATTATCATTTACACAGCTGCAGATGTTAGTTGTGCGATTGTGTCATAGTTCACGTACAGCGCATGTCTCCTCTCATCACTCCTGGAAAGCTCCTCCACGTATTTCTTCAGGTACGCCTGCAGCTCCTCGTAGGTTCCCACCATTTGGTTGAAATTGCTGGAGAGTAGGAGGCAGAGGGCAAAGACATGAACGGCTTTCATTTTCTGTGTGTGTGTGTGTGTGTGTGTGTGTTATCTCTCAGCACATTATTGGTTATCACTGCTACGTCAGAAAACTATCACTTTCTTATGAAACAGTGAACAAGAGTAACACAAACAACAGTTGGAAATGTACTTATTTAGTTTTGAGGTATTACTGTTCTCTACATAGTCATCTAGTACCAGGTTTCTAGGCTAATGTAACTAAAGGGTCTGGCATTAGGGTTATTACATGTTAACATGCCACGTAAACAGCATCCAGCTACTCACTCTCTGTCCACCACCAGGCAGTGTGTGTCGTTCTCATTGCAGATGATGTTTGCAGAGCGAACGTCCTCACTGTGAACACAATGTACGGTTCAGTAAACAACACATCGCTGCAGCGGGATGCAGTGTACATGTGTTGGTCAGCCAGCAGCACCACACAGAGACTGCTGAGGGTTCATATCAAACAGCTGTGAGGACGACATGAAGGACCCTCTCTGTTTGTTGGTATTGTTTGCTGTGGGATGAGCTCAGTAGGTTCTGAAGGAAGCGTTTTCTTCTTTGTCTCATCAATGGTAGAATACTACAATAGACATGGTGCTGTTTCATATTTCTGATGTAATATAAACGTTAGACTCTGAAGGACTCTTCTTGTCACGGATCTCTCTGACTTGTCTTTTTGACCGTACATGACTCAGACTAGATAAGCGGTTCTGTCCCATGTTTTCTCTGAGTCTATACCCACATTCACACCAGATTCAAGACATTTCCCTGTCATGAATTGTGGTCACTACAGTGTGGAGATTGTTAGGAGTTCATTAGTTATTATTACATGTGACTAGACACACAAGTGATGTTGGATGGCTGCTAGAAAAACCCGAGCAACATGTCTCTTTAGTGACAGTGGAGCTGAAATGACTGAGGATGTCGATGATGATGTTGACTTGGCTGAAGATATTTCAGATAGCTGAAGATTTTGAGTATATTGAACATTTTGAGGATGCCGAGGATTTTGAGAATGTTGAGGATGTGGAAGTTGATGAGGATGTTGAGGAGGCATGAAGGAAGCTGATAACCGTTAGTATACTGAGGATGCTGTTCTTGATCATCATACTACTGGTTAATAACTTAAGAATACCTCTGCATGTGTCTCACTCGTTAAAATATAAACATATCTGTTTTGTAATTGTCTTACAGTGATGGAAGTCGAAAAGGCTGAAAGCAACGGCACAAAGCAACAGACAACCTGGCTGGGAATGAGTGAAAGTAGGCTGATCAATATACGGCAAGATTTATGAGGGCAATGGGGAACAGGTCAGGTGATGGAATGGAGTTACTGAAGACAGGAGGGAGCGGCTGCATGTGGCAGTCTGGTGAAAATGTCTTAGCGCCTCTAGTGGACAGGTAGAGAAATGGTAATTAAGAGGCCTAGGGAAGTGGGAATGTGACTAGACGGAGGGACAGAGAGGGAATGGACAACAACAAACACAACTGGGGAAGACATTGGTCATCAAGACACACCCGTGCACCAAGTCAGCACTCACATGTTTGATCATGTGGTGGTTTACCCATGACAAACAGAGGACTCAACCATTCACTGTCATTATTTACATCATAGCTTTTTAATCAGTCCACTTCATGTGATGTAAATACACCTAAATGCAAACAGCTGGTAGGTATTTGAGTAAATTCAGTGACCTTACCTGATGGTTATTGAGCCATCTAATGTGATCAGATTGACCACAAAGAAACACAAATCATTGAAACACAATGTTATGTTCTTCTGTGTGTTTGTAAAATGTGTTAGATTTTAAAGTCTTCTGTGAGATGTTTGTACCTGATGAGAGCTTTCTCTCCAAAGTAGTCTCCTACTCCCAATGTCTTGATTTCCTGTGGCTCACCGAAGCCCTCTGTGCTTTGGGTGACGATGACCTACAAAAAGAACACATTAGAAGGATTTTTAATCTGTTGATGTTTTATCATTGGAATTATGAAATTTAGATTCATTGTTTCATTGTTGGACTCAGTGTATCATCAGTGTTTGAGGCAAGGCACTTGCTGTGTATATTGCAGTAACTCCAATGGCTCAAAGTGAGACGTGAACAGGTGTGAACCTCTCACATCACTGCAGACCTAGTAGGTCTGCTGATTGGGACTAATTTGCCAAAAGCAATGGAACCAGAAGAGGTCATCAGAAGTGTAAATGATGGGCCTCATGATGTAAGACCTATCATTGGGTGGACAGAGGACTTTTCCAAAGAAAGGACATGTATGCAGCCGAAGGTGGAGGCAGGTCCAGTATGTAGCGGACCTCTTTTAGGGATGTTGGTGAGAAATATTTGCTGAGTATATGCTGGAGCTCCAAGTATGCCAAACGTGGTCATGAGTGTCATGCAACGCTCCAAGAAATTCATGCTTCATAGGCAAGTTCATCCAGTCGGTGCCAGATGAGCATGGACTTGTTCACCTGGGGAAGGTAAAGACCAGCGGACTAGAAGACCATCACCAAGGTCTGTCTTCTTCTAGAAGCAGTTTGAGACAGTACTTGTGTACTGTTACTTCAAGAGAGTGCAACTGTGCACATGCTCTTCCGTTAAGTTGTGGACGAGGTAATGGAGTGGAGGTTAGACCAGCATGCTAAAGGGCTTCATGCGTAGATGTTGAGATGCTGTGCTGGGGCCAATGGGCCAGAACAGCTGATACCAACAGAATCCACCAGATCAACGGGTCCTGTTCTAGCAGAACCTTCTCCGCCAAGACCAGTCTCCCAACAGCCTGGCCGGTGGCCCTGAGCGCCAAACTATAACACCCTAAGTACGGCTCTAGTGTCCGTTTGGACATGTCGGAGAGTGCATGTAGACGTCTGCTCGTTACGTGCATATTGTGTTTTCTAAATAAATGTACTCGATCACAGTAAATGTACAGTTTGCACTCGTTACATGCGTACAGATTTGCAAAATAGATTTTAGGTTTACTGGATCAAAAATACTTGGTTAAGTTTAGGCAATACAAGTACTTGGTAAGGCTGAGGAAAGATTGTGGTTTGTCTTAAAACAAGTATGTTTATTACCTTCACTAAAGTAAAGGAAGTAAAGTACAAAACCACGGGACACTAATTGAGTCTGTGATTTGTGTGACTCATCCATACTCTCCTTGAGCTTGCCCATAGTGGGGATTATGATCAATATCGTGACCATTATCATTGAACATTTTTAATTAACCATATTCAGTTACATATATTTGAGATTTTCAATTACATACATACAGACTTCTCTCTGAATAAATACAGTTCTCATCTCATATTATCTTGATGAAGTTTGACTAATGACATTCTCACGTCCACAGGAACACAAGAACAGACCAGAACACAGATTGAGATGAATTAAGAATTTATGAAGTCTTGAAGATGGCATGTTTGACATGAATGTGCTGACATCTCACCTCTCCTTTTGCAATAATAAAGAAAGTGTTCCCTTCTTCACCCTCTCGAATAATATACTCCCCTTTTTCAAAATAGTCCTGAAAAGAAGGAGTCAGTCATTCTCTGGTCCACTGAGACACAATCTGAAACTAAGTAGTTAGAAACAGACACGGTATGGAACTGGATGAAATGCATAAATATATCAGGAAGAAATGTGGTGGAATGGGAAACACTCACCACTTCAAGACAATCAACGACCTTGGCTAGTTTCTCCTCGGGCAGACCTCTGAGCAGAGACACACTTCCAGAGGAACACATTCACATTTATTATAGTGTTAAGATTGATACACAGGAAAACCGCAATACAATATAGTCATTTGTCAAATTTAATAAACTGACTTGAAAATGTAGGACATCCTTATAATGCAATGTATTGCTTAGTATTTGGACTTTTTTGATGATATAATAAAACAAACGGTTAGCTTTATTACACATTAGATCTGGCATGTAGTTGATATTGTGTGTTTTGTTGTAAATAATGCCCTGTGAGTTGGTCCTATGTTTGTTCTGTGTCTTTACTTCCATATACAGTATGTGCATGCATGTGGTCTGAAACACTGTAAAGCTCAGTTAAATAAAGGTTCAATAAAAATAAATAAAACTCAATGACTGTGCTTACGGAATTAATCCTTTTTACTAAACTAGAATCATAAACAAGATACTCCACATTAAATGAATGAGCACCTGTTTGCACATGTCCACTCTGTCCATGCTGTTAAATGTAGGGATTGAACCCATGTGTTGGGTTTGTACCTGCGCAGGAAGCTGAAGTACTCCTCATGTCTGGCCTGTGTGGTCTGCATCATGATGGTCTGGAAGGTCTGGCGGTCCAGAGCCCAGATATGAGACTGGGAGACAGCTGGATGAGAATGGAACCATTAACAACCCAGTGCACCTCTTGCTTTGTCCTCTCAGTGGAGGAACTTAAGGGTTCTACTGAACCAGCTCATGTTATGCTACAGTCACTATATTATACATATATACTAATTGTTTCTGTGAATTTAATTTATTAACACTATAAATAAACAAAAATAAAGTTTACTTTCAATATAAATCAGTATGACTCGTATATAGTGACCTGCTTGATTTTGAGTGAGCGGGTCAATATGACCCTGAACAGCAGAGGTGTCTCATCTCTATTTATCTACATCACTCCATGGGAAAAAAAAAGTTTCAAAATGCAAATACAATTTAGGAAAAAATGCATGTTATGGTAGACTAATGCAATTTATTTCTAGGTTTTTCTAATGTACCTAAAAAATAGTTTAAACATGTATTTTTCATTAAAACAAGCGAGTTAGCCTAATTGAACTATGATCTATGGAGGGGTGAATAACTCCATTCCACTAAAAACTGATTACATTGTTAGTAATGGTGATGAGGTACAAACTATATTTATTAGGATGACAACTTTTGGATGATTCAACACGCACCGGGTCACATTGACCCGGGAACATCATTGCTGTACCTAACAAAAACAAACATAACAGGAGGGTTAAGTCCATATCATTTTAATTTGATGTTATTTCTCATTTAATTTTTGGATATTAATATGAATTTCCACTGGGACTGGCGTATTGTGTGTGTCATGCACGCCTCCTGCAGAGCCCCTGCGCAAATGAGATCCACGCGCACGCGCAAATCAAACTTTTTTTATTTTATTTACTTTGACGAGCGCTTTTACATCACTCCGCGAGCAGAATTCCCTCTCGCGTGAGTAAAAGTCCCTTTGGATTAGCTGGATATCACACCCGACACGTTTGCTGCAGTTTGTGAGCAATGTAACACAGGCTGTTCATAACAGTAAGGAGTTTGGTCGGTCATAGATGTAGTTTTAGTAGTTTATGTACATTGTTTATAACATACTTGACTGTATGTGATGTGTATGTGTGGAATACACAGGTCACATGTATATGTGTACCGTAAAAGTCGGGTTACAAGCCGCTACTACATTCGGTGGGTGTCCCCGCTGGTTCCCCGCTGTAGCCAGCTAGCGCTGCTGCTAGCTCCCCACTAACTTCCGCTAGCTCTCCGCTAACTCTCGCTAGTTCCCCGACAACCACCGAAGGTAGCGGGACCAGCCCCGGCTCGACGCCCGACGCGGGCAGAGGGGACGCGGCAGTAGCAGCAGCAACGGGGAGCTAGCAGCAGCACTAGCAGCAGAGCTAGCTTGCTACAGCGGGGACAACCACCGAAGGTAGTAGCGGCTTGTAACCCGGCTTTTTTTACGGTATGTGTATGTGTATTGTAACCAATTAGATGTAGAGATACGATGGTGACTGGGTTTTTGACAGTGGTTTGCCTTCACAACTGCTCCCCACATTCACATTCTGTAAAGAGGGTTTCTAATATAAAATTGTGATAGTTTGTGGTCATTTGTTGAGCCGACCAGTTTCACTGAAATCTCTGTGCAGTAACTCGCTCACCAACCGCTAGCTAAACTAATTGTTTAGCAGTGTCCCACGAGTCGGGCTGTAAGACACATCATCAACACTTCTGCACACTGTATTTAATAATAGTTAGCACACAACATGCTGGAGATGTAATGATGATAATGACCAGCAGGGGTGTGCATCATTGCACAACCAAATGTGCAATAGCATCGTTTAAGTATTAATTTATTACAATTTTGGGCTCTCCTAAAGAAAGAAAATCTTTCAATTCTGATTATTACACAATAACAAATTTAAAAAAGCGCACATAATATAAAGACAAGCTTTACATTTTAAAATTCAATCATTAAGTGATCATTCAAAGTAACAATAAGAAAACAGAAATATTAAATAGATATTAAACTCATATATTTTCATATAAAGTCATATAATAAAAAAAAAAAAAAGAGACTTGACAATGTTGAATAGCGTTAGCATTGTGACAAATGATTCTGTCTATAAAATGTAGTTTTTTCTATCTAATATTCATCATATTGGGTGCTACAGTTACACAAAAGCTTGCAAGCATGAACAAATCAGCACACTTGTGCAAATGTGACACATGGATGAGTAGATTTAAATATATTTAATAACTCCCTCTGTGAATACCCATCTGCTCATGTGTCTGTACTGTATATGATGTGGACATGGTTGTCACACAACGTAATACACACACCAGGGAGCGAATGCAGGGTTGTAATCCCACAGGTGAGACATGTTCAGAACCAGGACTCACCCTTGACGGTGGCTGTTCTCTTACAGTTGTAGAGAATGGCCAGTTCTCCAAACGCTGTGCCGGGACGCATCTCCCCCAGCAGCTTCCCATTCTGAATGACCTCCAGCAAGCCGTCTGCAGAGGGAAACGCAGCCGGTCAAACTCATTGAGTCGTCCATATTAGTGTGTTTTTCATTCTACTTGTGAGCAGGAGAACTTCCTATGCCAAAGGGCCCGTTGTCTCACAGGTCCACATGTCAATCTCCCGACCCATCTCATCCTCACTCATCAACACAACTGCAAATGAGTTTCTATTTAAAAGAGATCCTGAAACTATCCTTTACTGCTGACCTGCCAGGACGTAGAGGTAGTTTCCCGGTTCCCCCTCCTGGATGAGCAGCTGCCCCTCGGTGTAAACCTTCTCATACATACAGTCCACCATCTCCCTCATGTGCTGCGGCTCCAGCCGCTTCAGGAAGTCATTGTTCATGATGGCATTGTTGATGAGCTTCTTGGTGCTGGGGTCCAAAAAGAAGCAGAAAGAAGCATTACAAGTCAAGTCAAGCGTATCCTCCAGCACACTTCAGGAGTCACACATGTACAACACGAGCTTTTACAACTTCTACAGCTCATGGGACCTCTGTCCTCTGATAGCAGCAAGTGAAGACGTGTTTGTGGAGTAGTACGCAGACGACTGGAGACGTGGATTATATTGCACACAATTTTTTTGAGAGTTTGTAAATGAATGTTTTCATAGTTTTGCCCATTTATTTCAATTCATCAAGACGGTATTGTTTTCTTCAATAATTCAAAGCAGAACTTGGTGAGTATTTGATATATGAGAAATCCCACTTTTTACTGAAATGTATTTTGACCTCCTGGCAATCCCGCATAGGAAGGGATGATTAACCATTTGCTCCAACTCCAAACCCTTTGGCCCTTTGCAGCTGTAGTGAGGCACTAAGGTCTAAGCTTTGGATTTCTGTGAGCATGCGGTTCTAGGAGCTTTACCTGATATCTATGTTTTTTTATATCTTTGGGTGGTTGTGATGTTTTTAAATTAGTTTTTTAAAACACCTTAAATTAGCTGCTAAAATAAAAATGTCAATAGCTAACGTGATCTTATCAGTACTGCATAAATGCCGTGATACTTTGACCAGACACGATTGGGAGACACATATAATCTTGCAGATGTGGGTCCTGGGTCCAAGCCACCGCATTAATGTGTGCAACTTCAATGTATTCAGCAGATTTCCCTGAGCGGGTGTTTGTGTGCGTCCCTGATTAGCACATCACACAGACGATGTGCGAGTGCATTCATTGAAAAGCAGAGCTGAATGGATCTGAGTGTCGTGGGCAGCGTATGTTGTGTAATTGAAGCCCATAATGACTCGGATCCTGCATTCTGATTCCGTGGCCTTTTGTTTCCCTCCATGTCTTCTGTTGTCCTGCCATGCTAATGCAGCCTTTCACATGTGGGGTTTACAAAAGCTTCACGTCCTGCCAATGATATTCTGTTTGGGTTGAATTATTGAAATGAAAACATTAATTTTTTGAGCAACCGAAGAACCTGTCGATGACGCCATTTTCTAGTTTTATCACTGTGATGGGACATCACAGTGTGTGACCCCCATTGTGAAATGTGGTCTATTGTAATTGTATGCAGTGTTTAACATTGGATATCACAATCATTGTCAAAAGAAATATCACAGTTTTATTGTTTTCATGATTATCAATAATTTTTTCCAATAGGCCTATAACCAATTAACAAAAATATGTATTGTCATCATTTTCAACTTTTTCCTTTTATTTCGTTTAAGTTATCTATAGTGGTTATTTGCATAAAAACACACATTTCATATAATTGATGAAGGAAATCAAGGATTATATTTTTTATTGATAATAAAATAGTGCCATTAGTAGTTTACATTATGTATTATAAGATGTTTAGAGCTATTGTTAATATCTGATTTATATTGCTGTGAAAACATCTTCTTACACATGATAACCTTATAATTTACTTTAGTCCAATACTCATTTTGACTCAATGGAGGATTTGTTGTTCCCAATGTAGTTTGATCAGCTATCGGCAGATCGCATAGATCGTATGAACCCCAAATGAGTTCTAATACTTGTGTTATTTTATATTTATTTTTTTCAGAATGTATTTGTGATTTTTTTAAATATAAAAAAAAAAAAAACACACACTTTTAGAACATATTTTGATCATAACTATGAACATCCAGCATGACATGAGCAAGATTTCCCAAAAATGCCTCCTCCAGCGGTCACCGGGTTTTGGTTAAAAACATCCCACATACTAAAAAGACACCTTTTTGGAAAGATTAGGACCTAAAGAATCGGTATATAAAGAATCACAATAAAACAAAGCATTGGGGTGTTACGAAGGAGTTTCAGTCAAAAAACTGTGTCGTTCGGTTAAAAAATGGAAAAGTTATAACCTTTATGCCTAAATTGGGGCATGCTGGGTATCTAACTGTGCATAAACTTCCGCTTAAGACGTGTGACGCGTTCTAAGAAACCTCCCCCGACCACGGAGTAGGGGAAGGGAGTAGGGGAAAAAAACAGTCCGGCCGCATTTAGATTTTTCAGGTACTAATATACTACACACAAGGATCTCTCATACAGTCAGGTCCATACATATTTTTTTATTATTTTGGCTCTGTACACCACAACAATGGAGTTGAAATGAAAAAAGATGTGCTTTAAGTGCAGACTTTCAGCTTTAATTTGAGGGTATTTACATCCAAATCAGGTGAACGGTGTAGGAACTACAACAAATGTATAAGTGGCCACCCCGTTTTTAAGGGACCAAAAGTAATTGGACAAATTAATATAATCATAAATCTAATTGTCACTTTTAATACTTTGTTGAAAATCCTTTGCAGTCAATGACAGCCTGAAGTCTGGATTCCATAGACATCACCAGACGCTGGGTTTCGTCCCTGGTGATGCTCTGCCAGGCCTCTACTGCAACCGTCTTCACTTCCTGCTGCTTCTTGGGGCATTTTCCCTTCAGTTTTGTGAAATGCATGCTCAATGCATGCTCAATTGGATTCAGGTCAGGTGATTGACTTGGCCATTGCAGAACATTCCACTTCTTTGCCTTAAAAAACTCCTTGGTTGCTTTCGCAGTATGCTTCGGGTCATTGTCCATCTGCACTGTGAAGCGCCGTCCAATGAGTTCTGAAGCATTTGGCTGAATATGAGCAGATTATATTGCCCGAAACACTTCCGAATTCATCCTGCTTTTGTCAGCAGTCACATCATCAATAAATACAAGGGAACCAGTTCCATTGGCAGCCATACATGCCCACGCCATAACACTACCTCCACCATGCTTCACTGATAAGGTGGTATGCTTTGGATCATGAGCAGTTCCTTTCCTTCTCCATACTCTTCTCTTCCCATCATTCTGGTACAAGTTTATCGTTGTCTCATCTGTCCATTGGATGTTCTTCCAGAACTCTACAGGCTCTTTTAGATGTTTTTTGGCAAACTCTAATCTGGTCTTCCTGTTTTTGAGGCTCACGAATGGTTTACATCTTGTGGTGAACCCTCTGTATTTACTCTGGTGAAGTCTTCTCTTGATGGTGGACTTTGACACAGATACACCTACCTCCTGGAGAGTGTTCTTGATCTGGACAACTGTTGTGAAGGGGTTTTTCTTCACCAGGGAAATGATTCTTCTGTCATCAACAGTTGTCTTCCGTGGTCTTCCGGGTCTTTTGGTGTTGCTGAGCTCACCATGTTTTTTTAAGGCAAAGAAGTGGAATGTTCTGCAATGGCATTTCATTTCAACTCCATTGTTGTGGTGTACAGAGCCAAAATAATGAAAAATGTGTCAATGTCCAAATATTTATGGACCTGACTGTACTTTATTGGACTCCTACAAGCTCGTAGGATTACGAAGAGGTGTCTTTTATTTAAATCTGACTTTGCAAAGTGTACTTATTAACGATCTAGTGAAACGTTATGGCCGCCGCACGGAAGTGACGGCGAGGCTACGGGGTTTCTGAGCGATAGAACTCTTCCCACAAGGCTTTACTGTATTTCAGCAATTTAAATGAAGTTAATCAACGTTGTGGTTCCGGAGATCCTTTAGGAAACGTCACTTGACTTATTCCTCTCTTTTCTTGTCCGATACTAACTCACTGTGAGTCTTTGTGGATGGACTTTGCAATGGATATGTGTGCTGCTCTGAACCCTCCACAGAAGTTCTCCGAAGTGGGTTCAGCAGAGACGCCGTCTTTTGCTTTGAGCCGGCGGTGGACCTCCACAGCCACCCTGTGGAAGCGGCTGGGCCCCTGGTTGATGACACTGAAGCGGCTGGGCCCCTGGTTGATGACACTGAAGCAGCTGGGCCCCTGGTTGGTGACACTGAAGCGGCGGTGGCTGTGGTGGCGCAGGGACGGCGGAGAGCGGCCCAGGCTGTCGTTGTAGCCGATGGCGTCCTGGAGCTTGTCGATCTGGGAGATCTTGGCCTCCAGGTCCACGCGGAGATGCTGCAACTGGAGCTCCTGGGCTCGAAACTCTATGTCCCGACGTGCCAGCTCCGCCTCCAGGTGGGTGATCCGCAACCTGAAAATCACGAAGGTAACTACGGTTCTATGAATCCTGGATGACCGCCAGAGGCAGTGTTTCACACTGGATATATTCAGTATCGCGCTTGCGCAGTTCGAGTATTTATAACAACAAAGTCACGTGTGTCCTCGGAGGACCCCCCCCCCCCCCCCCCAGCCTGTCTGAGTTCCACCTCTGACAGGATTCACTCACCAACAGGGCGTGTAGCTCGCCTACTCGCATGCTGAAGTGATGGCAAGGAGGAGACGAAAAAAACAGTCTTTGCCGACAGCCATCTCAGCTCTTCCAAGGTTTCAAGAGGCGAACATAGGGCGTTCAGTACCACAGACAAATCCCCTGAGGAGCCTTCGGGGCGCTCGAAGGGTGCAGCCGCTGAGCCCCGTCTAAGGAGAGGGACACCAGCCTGTGGCTCAATACCCTGTCATTGTCGACCTTAGCATGCTGCCATGCAATAGCAGTTATGTACCTCCTCAGGGTAGAGGGACCCTCATCTAGGAGGGACTGCAGAAACTCTAGTAAAGTAGGCACGGGGCACTGTACTGAGACCTCGTTGTGAACCGCACACCAGTCGGAAAACCACCTCCATCTACCCTCGTACTGTAGACGGGTAGATGGCGCTCTGGCCTTCACAATAGTCCCCCTGATCGGCTCTGTGCAGCCGCTCAGCAGCGTGCAACAGAGGAAACCAAGTCCTGGCGAACCCCAAGGGTGATGCTGTTTTTTTTTAAACTATTTAAAAAAAAAAAATATATATATAATATATATATTATTTTTTTTATAATTTTGGGGAAATTATTCTCCCTACATTTTACCCATCCTTAGTAATGAAGGAGCAGTGTGCTGCTGTGGAGCACTGGGGCTTCAGCTACCTTGTGGTTTCAGGACGACCACTCTCCATGAACATGATAACTTTACATAGTACAAAAGTACAAAGTACACGAACATAAAACATCATTAATAAATACATGGAGAAATGCCTGAACTTTCATGGAAATGTTTAGTTACGCCGTTAACAGGTTACGCTTGCGCATGATTCTTGGCGTTTTGCTGAAAGCCTCAGTGAGACCTCTGTGTCGTCTTTTCTGCTGTTGCGTCTCTCAAAACAGAATATAGATCTAAGCTCAACATTGAGCATGAATTGAGAGCGGCAGTATCAAATCTACAACCCCGTTTGGGGAAAGCAGCTCACTGCAGCCACTAATACTGATACAACCTGATGCTCACACATCTGCACTCATTCTGTTTTGCACAGGTTGAACGTTATTGTTATTATCTTGAAAATATATTCAGTGCAAAACAGGTTATTTGCAGCCACAATAAGCAATTATTTTGCCAAATATTAGTTATTTTTGGCACAGATAGAACTTCATTTGCAATGTTCTAACAAAGTGATTGCACAAGTTATTAGTTTTTGTCTGATGCAGCAATCTGGTTTACTTGAAAAGGGATTGCAATTTTCTTTATTCTATTATTTGAAAAAGCACGGATGGAGGAGTCACAAAAAGTTGGACCATTTTGTTACAATTTTGTTGGGGCGGTGGGGCCCGCCGAACATTTTTCTTCCTCCAAAGTGGGGTGTGACAGAAAAGGTTTGAGAACCACTGCCTTAGCCTGAGTGGGACAATGTTCACTGAAAGTCGGCCGCAACAGTAGCGATGTAGCCACGCCGAGCGGTGCGCTTCCGCTAGCACTCCACTTAGTTAGAGGGCACGAGAGCGCTCTGCCCGCTGTGGAATCTGCTGTTGCAGAAACAATATTAGTCAATCTCACCCGGTGATGCTTCACGGTGTGAAGATAGCCAACCTGGTGATGACCGAAGATAGGTACGCCGTCCGGCTCGATGGTCCGGACATAGAAGCACTCCGTCTCCTCCAGGGAGGTTATAGCTGTCGCAGCCTTTGAGGGCGAGAGACCCGTAACTCTGACCCGTGGTCACAAGGCTACAGGCGACGAGCTTTCTTCTACACAAGTTCAGCTTTAGCTGATGCTAACACACTAGTTAGCCTGCGCAGCGAGAAGATGAAAAAGGATTGATCTCAGGATGACGCCGGAAGTTATACCCGGCTGGGGGGTCATCCAAGGACACACGTGACTTTACACAATACACACGGGGAATATAGTAAAGTTACACTAGCATTGCTCTGGAGTGATGTTTGATCTCTGCACCCTGAGACTGAGCCCTGGGCGACACCATTCCTGAGAACTAACCTAACATCATTAAACTGCCTTTGGCTCACACTCTCTCCCAAGCAAACAGCAGTTACTAGGCAGCAGGACCCGGCCTTCCACCCTCTGTGTTTTGCATCCGCTGTATGTGAGCAAGAGCCAACATCGGTGTTGTTTAACCACGGCATTTCTATGTCGTTCTTTAAAATCAGGGCAGATCAGAAAAATTTACATTTTCCATGAAGCTTGGATGAAGTCTTGGTTCTAAAGGAAGCATGAGTTCAACCACACACATATACTGTATACTGTATTTGGCCTCAAACGTCATCAGAGACTAAATGTGGTTTCCACAACACCCTCCACATTAGTCAAGAGTGAAACCCCGAAGCAAAGAGTGCATCCATCCAACCACGGTGATCATGACTTCTTGAAATAATTCATCTTGATGATTACATGCGTTCACATTTCAGCAACAAAGGTTAAGAATCAACATGACCAGCTGGATCATACATTCTCTTCATTGGACCAATTGGATTGGAACCAGCCACCACAAACTGTACTACACACACACACACACACACACACACACACACACACACACACACACACACACACACACACACACACACACACACACACGGTACCTGAGGACCTCTGTGTCCAGGCCCGGGGCCTCTGTGTGGACGGAGGCTCGGCGGCTGCTCTCAGCCTGTGGGGCTTTTATTGAACCGTTGCCCATGGCCAGGCATCGGCCGGCCACCATAGGAATGGCTCTCAGTCTCACCGCGATGGCTGTCTGAGAGGAAGCTCTGCCAGCGGGCGAGGTGCTCTTCCTTCAGTAACGCCTGCTTTCTTAAACGCTTCAGTGTTCTAGTAGTAGTAGTAGAAGAAGAAGAAAACACTGGTGAAGGATTATTCTGACTGATGAGTTAATGGATCAGCAACGATTCTTACCATGAAATGGAAACTCAGATATCTTACCCTCACGTAGCACTTACATCCCACCTTAAAGTACTGCTATCTGTTGACTGTGCACTTTATTTTAACTTTAATTTCATATTCTACTGTAGATTTAATTGTAAATATTCATGCTCCCCGTTATTGCACTCTGTTTATTGTTAAATGTTAAATGTGATACACCTCCCGCCAGGACAAATTCCTCGTATGTGAAAACATACACGGCAATAAATGGTTCTGATTCTGATATGAAGTTAAAGGTTGACAGACTCCTGCTTCAGATCCTCCTTCACACATACTACTTGCTCATGGGAAAACAAACGTAGTATGTATCCACATGTTAAACACCTCTCACTGTATTATTCGTCAATGGTCCTAAAGCAAGTCTTACAATCAGGTTGTTGTACCATGCAGCCTTCAGAATCTCCCATTGTCTATAGCAGTGATTCTCAACTGGTGGGTCCCGTTTTCAGTGGGTCCCAGGCCTTTGCCTGAAAAAAAAAAAAAAATAATCTCTTTTTTTTTTTTTTTTCATCCTGTGGTTTAATTTTGAAAGGACTTTTTATGCAGCGGAGTGTCGTTATTTTGCCGGCTCTGGTTTCAACTGGTTTTGCACTTGTCCCTCCATGTTTTCAGCAGTGTGGGCCAGGTTGGGTCAAACCATCCTGATATGAGGGAGACTCTGGGTTTTTAGGATAATTTAATTAAACAGCCTACTGAATATAACATTGACAACTGATGGCGCTGCCTGCATGACAGGAACAAACTCTGAGGTTGGGAGGAGAATTGAGTGCTGCTTAATTTTCTGTAAAGCACAATGTTTTTCAGTATTTACTGATGAGGTAATCACAAGAGAAGTTAATGTTGTATATATGAATCCTTTTGAATTCCACTTTTGTTTAATTTATTTTGAGTTAGTGGAAAAGCTGCTCCTCAACACAGTGACGTGTTCCACAGTAAAGTGTTTGTCATAGATTCGGTGAGTGTGTGTTCTCAGTTAAAGTTAGGTCATTTCAGTCTTTTTGAAACTTCTTCTTAGTTGTTGGACTGTTTGTGCATGAAAGCTGTTGAGTCTGTTTAAAAATAGCTGAAGATTCTGAATGGTTATATATGTTGTAATACCTCGTGTCCTGAAGATGCAGTTTTAGTTTTTTTATTAAAATGCAGCTAATTGAGTGTAAAAGGGAATAGTTCCCTCTCTATCATCGCCACCAGCTGCTCGTTTTGGTTATTAAACTTGTTTTTGTGTTAGCATACATATTCTGTACTATCTCAGGTTCAAACTGCACCATCTTTTCATTAAATACATTGGAGAAGTTGAGAATGTTCCTCGATTTGGGTCGCGGCTTGTCATTCAGGGGTGATGGTGGGTCCCGGAGCCAGACCAGTTGAGAACCACTGGTCTATAGTACAGTCTATTTATCAAGAAAAGGAACAATTTCCATTATTTACTTACAGAGTAGCTGCCAAATGTGTTGACAATAATAATCCTGATGCTCTGACACACCGACTGTGTGATCCCGGTTTCATGCTCCCTCCAGAATTCAGTTGCGTCTCCTTTGGTTGCCGTCCACAAGCACAATGACACTTATTCATGCTGGGAGGCTGCAGCCTCTGTTCACATTGACAACTGTCACCAAGACCAAGCAGGGGAAGCATCTGGCGCCCCCTGGTGGCCTGGAAGTGTTTGACATGCTGGTAGAGCGAGAGGCAGAGTGGACAGAAGGAATTATATAATAGTAGTAGTGGTAGTGGTAGTAGTATATAACTCATTGATATATCTATATACTGTATATATCAATTAGTTTCAGTGTCATCATCATCATTTTGAAGTTCACTCCACATGTGGTATGTTTGGTTTTACTTTTTGAGAGTCTGCCCAGCTCTGATCCCTTTCACCGGTTCCTCGTTAGTCCCGCCTTTTGTCCTTTCTCCATTCCACTTATCCTGTTCAGGCGCTGGAGCCGATCCCAGCTGACATTGGGCGAAGGCAGGGTTCACCTGGACAGGTGAACAGTTGATCTCAGGGCTCATAGAGACAGACGCATTCAGAGTCTCCAATGAACCTGAGCTGCATGTCTTTGGACTGTGGGAGGAAGCCGGAGAACCCGGAGAGAACCCATGCTGGGGAGAACGTGCAAACTCCTCAATATATATATATATATATATTTTTTTTTTTCCATACCCAGCCTCATTCCCAAACCTTGAAATGAAAAATCCCTGCTGTACTTTACCTAGAAGATACATTTCTCCCCAATATAAGCCCATATATTGGATTTGCATTTGGTCTTTGCAGATAGAAATGATGTAGTTCTCTGCATATAGAACAAGTTCCGATAACCTGAGGTCACTCAAGATGCATAATATAATAATGTTATGACTCTTGAGATCTGATTACCCAAAACACATGTTAATGCCACATATGAGAAGGGCATGAGACGGCTATAGGACATTCTATGCAGGTTTTTGTGTAATTGTAAAACGCCATTCTTTTCTGGGAATAGTATTGTGTCAGAAATAAGAAAATAGATGATAATCACATTTAAATAAAAGAACAAAAGAGCTGCACACAAGCATCAACAAAAGAAACATATTCCATTGAAAATAGGGTTCTTTATTCAGTCAGTGAAGTCGTACTGAACAGTGAATCTGTTTCGGCAATCAGTGACGACAGCTGCCATTGTTTGGATAAAAATAATAAAAAGTACAAATAAATTCTTTTGGAAAACAAAAACAATATCATCACCTTATAAACATTCAGCTTCGACATGAAACTAACAGCAACTGGATCGAAGTGAAAACCTCAACTGTGGTTGGAAGTCACATTGAATCTTGGAAAAGAAACTTAAACATTATCAATGTCGTGAACACAGACGTCTGCTCAAAGGTCTCTCAGCTGGCAGATCTCTTCTGAATGAAAACATCAAATGCACAGTTCATCTAATGTTACATTACTAATATAGGAAATAAGATGAAAAAACAATAGCATGCAAATTCTACATAATGCCCTCTCATCAAATCTGAGATATTATTCGAATCTGACAAGTACAGAATTTCAAACTGACACAAATTATACATCAAGATTGCTACTATAAAATAAAATAAAGCAGGAAAACGTCTACTTAATTCAACTTTACGTTCCAAATTTAAATACACATAGTGTGACCTAAATAGAATACAGTGAAACTGGTGCTGTAAATACAAATACAGGCCCTGGTGAGTACAATAATGCACTCGGAGGTGTTCCAATATAAACAGTAATGGCCGCCTACCAGGCCTCTGGAGGTCACTGAAGTGAGAAAACTATTCATTCCGAGTTACGTCTTTCTTTCACTCGCTTCCAAAACAGATGCACATGCTAGCCAGATCAAGACCTTTAGGAAACATGGGGCTGTTGCTCATTGAAAGAACTACCGCTTCTGTCCACAGGGGGCGCCCCAAACAACACAATGAAAGATCCTTTCAGTTCCTTTAATAAAAATCAGCTAACTCGAGCCTGATATTAGACTGATACAGTGGATTGGAACAAAAAGCAGTCTGATCATCAGACTACTGGCCTCTGACTTATATCTGAGTGCATCATGGCATACCTGAAGAACTTAACAAATCCAGAGATTAATATCTCTGTTACACCAACAACATGTAGCAGAGGTTGGATACAAAACCCAGAAGTATTGGTGTCGTTAACAAATGCCTTTGTTGTGATTCAGTTGCAAAAAACATTTTCTGGTTCGCAACATTTTGCAAATGGTTAATTAAAACACACAATATTACATACTTATATAAAATTGTATTCCTAAACCCAAATTCATGCACAAAAGCTTTGTTTGCAGTGTATTACATAAAGAGCACACTGTTACAACGGTATAGGCTCTATGACATAGAAAACCAACTAAATAAAGCAAATTAACAACTTGCTTTCTTTATACAAAGAAAACTGTTAGTATGTTTGTGCAAAATAGAAATGTGAAGTTTAAAACAGAGACGGAAAGAAAGGTTCAGGCATAGCATGGTAAAGATAACGTCCCTGATTGTGTTACAGTCCCCAACAACAATCCAGCGTTCATTTCCATGGTGTTTAAAGATGAAGAATATTAGAGGGCTGTTGCATTCTGGGAAAAAAACAGGGAGTATATCTTTGAAATAAATTATTTGGTAAATGCTACAATGCCTGACAGGAAAGTTACTATTGAAATGATAACTCAGTGATAATAACGACTTCAATGTTTCCATGAAATCAGATGCTGTTGACTGTACATTGTGTTGTATATTGTCTGAGCGAGCTCGCGGCGTTGCAACTTAAGAACATAAACATTCAGATGCCATCAGTTAGACATCCAACACATTCAAACCAGCTAATGGACAAAACTATCCTATTTCTCTGCTTGCATTTTGTCTTTTTCCTCATAGTTTCTGAAGTTGCAGTGCTTTAAGCTCGCTGTACCTTTTCTAGTGAAAATGTTCCAATGATTTCAATAATAGAGCATTATTTAGGCTATTTCCTTTCAATATGATTATAAATGAACAATGAGTGCATCCCCCACTCCCTAAATAGTTTTTGAAACAATGAAACTGCAATACATTTCTTTCAATTTCAAACTTAAAAACTGGAAAGACAACAACAACAACAACAACAACAACCAAAGCAGGTCTGTTTACAAGGCAGCTGTCAATATGACATAAGGAATGCTTCTGTACATTATATTTTCAATGAAACAGATAAGTGTGACACGCTGACAGAGGGAACTTTTTAGGGTATTTGCATGTACAGTTACAGCTGTTAAAATATTCGGACTGTGGTGTATTTACATGTTTTACTAAATATCTTTTTTTTTTATCAGAGTGACAAAAGAATGAATCATTTGAAAAATATGTTTCCGTAAAAATACTATTTGCATGCCATATATTTGATTGCATGTGATAGAGACTGGATATGTGGGGCATGCAATTGTGAGAAAAGCGAAAATATGTTTTCCCCACAACTGTCAATCATCTGTACACAATCAGCATATGAATATTGCCCTTTCTATGCTTATTCTGGAAATCATGTTTCATCAACGCAATTTATTTACAAAGACTGAGTACTTTTATACATACGATCCTTTGTCTTCTATTGTACAATACTTACAATTACAGTATTAAATCATGGTGTCTTCTAACACCTCAATAAAAAGAAAAAGAAATAATACCATATATGTGACCAGGCATGCCGTGTACTTCCTATACAGCACATTCTTTCAAACACAATGCCATAGCTGCATGTAAAGGGTTGTTTGAGAAGTCAGAGTCAGATAATATCTAGAAGGAATCATCAAGAGGGTCTCCCTTGGTTTTATGTCTGGGAAACACGTGGAATCTACCTGCTCTGGGAGCTGCTCTGAATTCTTTATCACAGTTACAGTTTGGATGTCACGTCAAACACTAAGAGTAGCCGGTGCTAGTGTCCATGTTAAATAGATCAAAGTGTATGCAGTCAAAGGAACACATCAGTGGGTGCAGTGTCTCTGAGCCTTCAATAGAGAACTAGAGGGCGCTCCAGTCTGATGGAGGTGTGCTCACCACTGCCCCCGCGGGCCTCCACCGGTACTGGCCCTGTGTCCAGCCTCCTGGGAAAAAACGTTGACATGCCAACTCCAGGTTTGGGTAAAAACTCAAAGATATCTTCAAATGTCTTCAAGTTTCCTTTTCTGTGGCGTCATGGAGACCGTCTCTCGCGGCGCTACTTCTTAGCCAGTTGGAAAGGATGTTGACCCTTAAAGCATACGTGGGAATACAGTTTAAACACAGCAGAAAAGATCGGGACGTTAGAAGGGGCCATGCAGAAAGGTTGGTTATCTTTGATGTCCAGTGCATTTCCAGACGTATTTAAGCTTTAGTTCCCGATTTAGCTTTCTTTTTTATTAATTCTTTACAATTTTAAACAAATCTCACTCTCTACATATTTATTCCATGTAATCGGGAACTAGGAAGTATAGAGAGCAACACATGATCTGTAGGAAGGAAGTCAGGGACTTTGGTCCATATCCGTAATTATTTTTACCCAAAAGTTATTAGTCACGTAACTTCAGTAGTTTTTTAACCCAGACCACGGTACTTTCCTAAACCTAACCAAGCGCTTCCTTTGTCTAAACCTAACAAAGTTGTTTTCTATGAAGA
This sequence comes from Myoxocephalus aenaeus, assembly GCA_038501785.1. Lineage (NCBI taxonomy): Eukaryota > Metazoa > Chordata > Actinopteri > Perciformes > Cottidae > Myoxocephalus > Myoxocephalus aenaeus. Next base: position 686,409 of record JBAMJR010000184.1, read on the forward strand.
CGGAGGTTAATTTAAAACAAAAAAAAATGCTGGACATTCGTAGGAAAACCCAAAGAATGAGCAGTAACGTTTCCTAAGACGTCATAAGAAGTGTTGTATGAGGTTCCGTTAGCCGGGTAGAACCAAGAAGCTATGATGTCTCGTCTCCACTGGCTGCCTGTTTAGCATCTAGACACGTGTTAAAGTTCTTGCCACCGTACGCTGTATGCAATGTTTAAACGTCAGAACACTGGTGAACAACTCCAGAATGTAAGGACACTTTATTCAACTAGTGTGTTACACTCATTAAAGGAACACTTCAGCCCCAAAACCACTTGAAGAAAACCTCGTTTTTCTCACATTGAATTGAAGTAAATGGGCCGTGTTTAAAAACATCAAAATGAGATGAAAACGTCCGTTTATAAAACTCACGCAACCCGCACAATATGATCCAAGACTCATGTGTTCAGTCGTCTGCTCAGAGCCTCTTCCCTCAACAAAGGGCTCCTTGTTCATGTTGCAGTCAACACATTCTCACTCCCAGCGCCTCAATACCGCCGCCTGGTCAATGCCCCCACGCTTCAAACCACGCCGCTCTACGGCAGAACAATAACTCAGCATTGACTTGGTTTCCCCCAGGACAGGAACGCTGGTCTCCTGGGTTTACATTGGAGTTGGTTTCTGTTGCGTTGGGGTCAGACGCTGAGCCGAGCTCAGAGCAGCACGCCTGCACACGCTTTGAAACAGTCAGGGTTTAGTGAAGATGCATGTTCCTGGAGGAGCGATCATCAGACTGGAGAAAGGAGACTTGGATTATACTGCATGAGTTGTGTAAGAGATTTAAACAGACGTTTTCATATCATTTTACTGTTGTTAAACCACCATTTACTTCATTTCATCAGCACTTTATTCGGTTATTTGATTATTTGCTCTATCCTAGTGAAGTCTTCCTCTAAACTCAAACCAAACAGCTCATTGTAACCGACATGGTAACATTGCATTTCTGTGTGATGACGCTCTGGTTTCTAGAACTGAATGTTGAGGAATCTCTCCTTTAGATTTAAAGGTGTTTTGGTTCTTAAACCTCAAGTAATCATTGCAAAGCTATATATTATATACCAATATTTATCATTCATGAATTTTCAGAACTGCTGAGGACGCGTTTACACAAATGTATATAACATCCTACAGCATTTTGACCCGACAGTAATAACTGTTACAGTCTACTGCACTATGAAAAGCCTGTTAATGTGCAGTTTACATTACATATCATGTACATTAGTGTTACGATACAAAACCTACTAATACCGTAAAATGCGAGTTATAAACCGACACATTTTTCTTTTCTTTTTCCTCAACTTTGACCCGTGCGGTTTATATATTGGTGCGGCTGATTTGTGGATTTTTTTCGATCCTAAATTTAGCAGCAGTTGCAGAGACATACAAAAATCACGTGAAATATTTCCAAATCCTCTTCACGAGTGTTCTCACTGTAAAACAGGATCCTCTCAGCAGCAGCAGCCAAACTCCCTGCTGTCCGGGAGCCCCGCGGCACCACGCTCACCTGAGGAGGCGCAATGGAAAACAGGTCTGCGCTACAGGTCAACGCTAGCTCGCGAGCTAACTAGCGCTCGTGAGCTAACTAGCGCTCACTATTAGCCCTCGCCGTTCCCTCGCCGTCAGACCTGTTTTCCATCGCGCCTCTTTGGGTGCTGCCCTGCACTGTTTGAGCTCAAGTAAACAACACTGAAAATTCAGCACAAAATAAAAAGTGTTGTCAGCGCTAGCTGCAGCAACTAGCTCCCCGACAACCACCGAAGGTAGCGGGACCAGCCCCGGTTCGACGCCCGACTCGGGCAGCGGGGACGCGAGCAATAGCAGCAGCAGCGGCGGCTTATAAACTGTCGCGGCTCGTTTATGATTAAATACGACTTTTTCTTTAAATTTAGTAGATGCGCCGTATAAAAGGGTGCGCCTTATAACCCGCATTGTACGGTAAATGTTTGTGGCACACTAGTCTACATGTGACAACTTTAACCCTATGTCCACGGGGGCCGCGGTCTGACACTCTCTACGTTTCTAAAATATTCATAGCGTCGCGATAATACATCGCAGAAATATAATTTTACGTCTGGCTGAAAGAGGCGACTTCCTGCTTCCGCTGCCTGTGCCCTGCAACATTTTAACATCATCAGGCAAGAGTTAGGGGCATCGGCGTGTCATATGACGCTGGCTAAAAAAGGTTCTCGTCAGACGACATTTTTCTCTGTGATTTGTTGAATCATATGTCCGTCAACATTTGGTTAAATCAACGGATCAATGAACACTCAAGAAACTCTCAAAGAACCAGCATGTAACTACACACCTGAGCTCTGAAAACACGCTGGTGTGTTCACTCATAAAGAAGAGAGCGATATTATAGCAAACGACACACGTTACTACGGAGGAAGCTGTGGCGCCGATCTTGCCGACGAGGACGACGCTGAAGGCTTTGACTCCTGCGACCAAGAGGAAGATGCAGACAGAAGGGATCCTTTTGAAGATGGGTAAGTGTATTTAGATACTACACTTTGTGTTGCAATAGCATATTTACGCTAGCAGACTGAGCACATTTAGCTGGTCCCTTGCTGCTCGAGTCTGGCGTAACGCAGGTACGCACATAGGTTGTTTACATTAGCATTTAGCGCAGTTAGCTCATGCTCTGAGCATAGTCCTTGCTGGATCTTGTTCTGCAATTTATGATGTAAAACATGGGTATGTATCTTATATGCAAGTGCCTTAAAAGGTGAATTTAAGAAATGATTTAAAATCGACTGAAAATGACCTCAGTGTTCCAAGAGTTAACCAACAATAATTCATTTTGAAACCAGATTAAATCATGGATTTACTCCTCTTAACCCTAGTTTTTAAAAGCATTGATGAGAACTAATCTTAGATCAAATGAATCATTGTTGGTGCAACTCATTAAACCTGCAGGTCTGCAATAGATTTCACTTCTAGGTGATCGCTACGGGACACAGTAGCTGGTTCAGACTAAACCTCAGGAGTCACTTCATCTCAGATGATGCTTTTCTGAAATGCGTTTGTTGATTTTTCAACGTCTTTTCTAAAGTACTGCATCGTGTACAGAAAAGGAATATAATGGATCGCTCACATTGACACGTGAGTATGTTCTAAACACATTTTGAGAACAACACCAAAATCCTCAGAAATGTATATTTAATTATTGAACACAATCAACACGTTGAACATTTCAGCACATATCTGGACATAAGCATTTATGATCGCTATGACGGCAGAATGAAGGCCAGCTCGTGACTAAGGCGTGGGTGAGTGTGAGGTACATGTGCAGCAACAGGACGCGATGAGCCATCTATTGCTGGCAAGAATCCAACAACAATCTCTCACGGCATCATCAGATCCAGACCCGAACACACACACAGCTTTGTTAAGGGCAGCAGCACATAATGGATCGAGCCCCGCTCCGTCCGTCCATCCATCTCTTCAACAGGAGTCACTCGGTAGCGTTAATGAGGTTAGCTTCATGAGCACAGCTACTTCATGAACATGCGTGTGAATAAAATGCTCTATAGTTCCTGATTAAGACACAAAAAGACCCTCATTGTCCAAGCAGGTTACAGCTTTGTTTCAAGGGTCAGCAGCGATATTTCCCTCCAACCATATGGGTTCTGTCCCTCAGGTTAGAACACACAAACGAACAGGAAGCAGGAAGTGGCTGCCCATACGATGAACTATTTACAGTGAACTTAAACCCAGAAGCAATACAAGAAGCTAAAACATCAAGCTGTCGCTTTCCTGCTCTGACACTAAACATTTACTTCAAATGAAGAAGAGGTCTTGGTTGAACTCTCCTCCAGGAACAAGTGTTGCTTTGGAGGTGACAGCAACATGTGGCTGTCTGGAGAAGGTTACTGGATCAGATCTCAAAGACTGGGTTTAAGGCTGTCCCCAGATGATGGATGTAGTGTGGATATAACGCCTGGTGGAGGTTTCAGCAGCACTCATAAGGGTTTTGTATGACTTGTATAACAGGACAAGATCAGCAGCAGAATGTCGATCCATGGAACATTCTACATGTACTTTTATCATGAAGCATTTCTAATGTATTTTGTCCTATTGGTGGCCGTAGAGGTGCATTCATGCAATACCCAGAATGCAAAGGGTTCATCCTCTGAGGAGCATGGCGTGACAGCAAATTCCATAGCAAATTGGTCGTTAGCTGATTTTTGCAGCATTTCTTAAAGTTTTTTGTAAATAATTAGGAATCATCCTCTGGGAACCATGTCTATCTGATTATCAGAAGTTACTACTATTCTTAATACGTATCAGTATGTGTTTGTGATGATGTCATAATTGTGTTTAATATAATAAAACATAAACCTGCCTTTAATGTAAAAAGATGTTGAGGCCAAATGTTATCACTGAACCTCTAAAAGTGATACTAGATCTTTGAGGTCAATACAGATGTTTATATTTTCAACATTTAAACTAATCTGGATACTGATGACGTAGATACAAACAATGTTGTGATCAGGACACTGATTTTACAATGTGACCAAAACAACTAACTCGGTGCTTCCTGTTCCACAGATGATGGAAAGCCGACGTTGTTTCTAAATGACCTCAAACATAGTACTGCAATCTCTTGTTAATCATCAGTTGACCTACACACACATATATATATATATATATATATATATATATATATATATAAGCTAATATATTCAGCCTGGACCCATTATTAGTTTTGCTCCAGAACAACCCCAATGTGTGTCTTATGGCACATATTGAAATGTTTATGTGTTTATCCAGGAAATACTTTGAACGCACATAATCATTTTCATTTACTGGAATATTTATCTATGTTATTATATTTTTTATTTAAGTCCCTGAAATCATGGCGCTGCATAGCGCTGACCAACTAGAAAACACAGGAAGAGAAAGAAGAAATATAAATGTGTTTACATTCTTTTCCCTCAACTATTATTCTGACTGCTTTATATATTTATTTACACTTCATTTGAACTATTTAGCTCACAGTATAATTATTTAATGTATATATTTATCTCTGTAACCTTTTGTCCCTGTCAGTGAGACAAACACATCTCATATGAATATTAATTGTCATTTATTACTTTAAAATGCAGTTATTATATTATGCACCGCTGCCATGACCAGATTACACCATTACCAGACCAATATATATATATATATATATATATATATATATATATATATATATATTATTATGGTGACAGCCGTAAATGTGATCCTTTAAGTCTGCATGTCATCATTACAATACGAGCACAGAAGTGCAGACGTTAGCATCGTGCTGTGACTGTGAACATGGAGTCCATTGGTTTGTTTCTCAACACTTTTCCCAGAGGAGAGTTCAGACTCCACACCTTCTCTCTCCAGCCCCACAACTCAGTGCAGCATGGTCTATTACAACAAGATAATACAATAAGTTAATAAGCATTATCCACTTCACATTATGCACAAATATCATGCATACGTTTTACTTATTCAATCCAATATTAAAATAATGCATAGATATAAAAATCCAATACATAAACACTGTCATACGTAGTAAAATAAAACATCTGTACAAAAATGCTGCCATATATTTTTTAGGATTTAATTTTTTTCCCCCACGTATAACAGAATTGGGAAAATGTAAAAAAATAAATATCCTATGTACAATCACACAAGCCATTCCAGAGTTATGGTCACTGCAAGGAGAAAGCAGAGGGCGCCACACGTTAGTCACAGGTCCATGTTAGCATCACATGTCAGCAACACAACCAGCTCTGAAACTCACTTTGTTCCAGCAGCCGGGGACCGGTAAGCCATCGTCTCCCTGCACACACACATGGTGAAGGGAAGTAATGCACATTAGTATCCTGAAGCCACAATCAATACAGAAGCAGCTTATCATTATGAAACGACAAAACAACTGAAATCGCTAGTGTCTTTATTCAGTAGAAAAGTGCTAATAGTAATTATTATTATGGCCCTCCAGAGTTCTGGAAGTGTTTCTGCATAATGCTTCATATTATAACGTTTTAAGTTGAAGTTGAAATATATTTCCTAGTTATGTGCTTGTGGTTCCATCTTTTTGTCATCTATATATATTTTTGGTTTCAAGGTTCAATGTTTAATGTATTGTCATTGTGCAACAAATAAATGCACTTTGTTGTTATTTGCTTCATAAGAAAAGGAGTTTCTTCTCATGTACTTTATGTTCAAATCTCTTCAGCTCGTGTAACCACGTCGTTATTTCTAACGAGCTACACATTCCAATAATGCGTTGACTTTGAGACGAGGAACAGGAAGTGCAACACTGATGACTCACTTCCTGGTTTAGGACTCATTTCTGCAGCAATATTTCTTTTTTCAAGAAAGGTTTTATAGCCTTCGTTACTTCCAGAACCAGAGGATCCCCAAACTTCACACTCTATAGCATACCACATTTTAAGAATTCATAATATTGAGTATAAATACAATAAACAAATGAGATCATAACCAAAAAGATTATCAGTCTCTGTATTTAGATATCTATCCATCGTTGGGTTTGTCAATACATTGTGCAGGAGAGGATTCTGAACCCTATGGCAACACAGCAGGGCCAATCAGGCTGCCAGCTGAGAACAATAGAGACCACCAATATTCTGCAACATGGTCTCATTCATTTCAGTGATTATGCCTCGCTCACGTTTACCCAGACATGTAGATGTGTATGTCAGAGCCTTACCTGTGAAGATGAGCCGTGATCACACACCTTCCATCACTAAACCTAACCACCTTGAAGCCTTTAGCTTTGCAAAGTCAGACTACATACACACACTCAGTCGCTGCTATGAATTTAGAGATTGCCATTCTGTGCATAACAAGATGCGTGTTGTTCCCTAAAGGTCCACAAAGTGAACTGCCGTGATGCGGTCCACGTTAACAGCAGGACTCTGCCTGGCTTTGAACCAGAAGGTTGTAGTTTCTTACTGCTTCTCACCACCTGTGGTATTGAGGTGCCTTGAAGATGGAGAGAAGTGGTGCTCCATGCAAGAGGAGGTGAAGGAAACACGGCATTATGAAGAGAGGCTCGAGCAAACTCAACTACAACGACAAGGCTTTACATGAAGGGTTCATTCTGGGATTAGTCCCAATCATATACCTGCAGGTTAACACAGGAAGCTTAATAGTTGTGATGGATAGGTTGAGTTAAGAGAGAAGGATTCACTTTAGTCAGTTGAGAAGGTTTTGGTTCATTATGAGGTGACTGACTACAATAAGTATATTTAAATGTTTACATGCATGTCTGAGTGCATTACAGTGCAACATGGCCAGGGGTTTGGTGAGGGGTAGCTAGAGGCATGCTGGTGAGTGAAGGGAAAAGAAGAGCACCATACCACAGGGCAAGGGGCATCCAGCCCGTCCAGGCCCGGCAAGCCCGGTTCACCTTTCTCCCCTTTAAAGCCTCGGAAACCCTGTTTGTGAAATCATCATTTAAAAACCAGCGCTGCGGCTCGTTTGTCGCGGAGGAGCGTTGGTCAAGAAGATCTCTACTCCAGTCCTCCGGGTGCCGGGGTGCAGGTCTCCTCAACATGCAGGCGACCTGGGACCGGCAGGAACCGGCTCACTGAGGAGACTCTCAACAGTTTACCAAGCTTTCAGACTGGGAGGACACATTGCTCCTTTATGGATTTGATTTGGTCTAGAGTTCTGCTACCAACCAAGAGTGTCACACTAAAGGGCTTGGGCCAAGCTTAGCTTTGGACTAATGCTCCATTGAGCCAAGGAGTTCTCCTGGAGGCCTCTTAGAGGACAGGGAGGAGAGACCAGGACAGACTGGCTGACCTGGTCTACCTGGCTCAGCAGACTGAGATCCATGGCTGAACAGGGATGATCCAGGTCTGTTCAGGTCCCAAGAGCTCAACGGGTCTCCAGGTCTGGACATTAGAAGTATAACATTCATTTGGGCCCGATGTTAAAGGCAGGGTGTTGGGCTGGATTGCAGTCTCAGTTTCGGGGTTGTGCAGAACTAGTTTAAAATGAAGAAGTGCTTTGGTATCTGTTGCTCATCATCATCATCATCATCAGCTGCCCGGTTCCTGTCGGCCTCATTCTGGAAAGAAGAGGTTCCTCAGGCAGAGTTATGGTCTGTAGTCCTTCTGAGGAGTTTTTCACCTGAACGCTTTAACCTCTGAAACTTTTTGTTTGGTGTGAAAACATCACATTTCTATCTCTCCAACCCTCTGACAGGCTGCAGAGGACCAGACGCTGCCTGAGGAAGATTAGACACTGAACCAGAGCCCAGAGGAAGTGGACTGCTGGATACACATCTCCAGTGTTGTAAAGCAGTCCTGCTTCCTCCAGCCTCTTGCTCCACATGGGACTCCTCACATACCAACGGACAGGGGGCATCTAGTCCGGGTGCTCCTTGGTCTCCCTTATCCCCTTTGGTCCCCCTGTTGCCTTTCTTGCCCCTCTCTCCCTGAAACAACAGCGTATTAAGAAAGACACACTTTAGTCCTCCCTCATTACGACACACATGGAGCACACGCTGTTTATGTGTGAGCTTTCATCTATCAGGTATTCCTCCATTTATGTGATTTAGACAGAAGGAGAAAACAAGGTATCTAAGTCACTGACAGGTTGTGTGCCTTTAGACAATATGAGTGTGTGATGTTCATCTAGAGGAACAGGAAGGTCAGTAGAGGGAGTTAGAGAGGAGGGAGGAGGGAGGAGGGAGGAGGGGTTGAAGCCAGAAGCGGTCGGTGAGCAGGTCCAGTAAACGAAGGTTTTGGAAGACTTGTGAGTAAGAAATGAAAAAGATGAGCGATGATTTCATCTGATCATAATAATTAAGAATCCACTGAGCAAAACATTCAATATGAAAGTAAGCAACAGGATCATGTCCAAAAATAAAAGCTCCAGAATAATGAATTGGTGATGACCATGTGAAGTGACTGACTGGTGGAGGAACTCAAAGGAACTCTCTTTGGACTTGAAGTTGAGTCGTCTTTACAAACCAACGTCTCAGAGGCTCAAGACTGTGACGGACTACATTTAAACGTTTGGGGTAAACTACAAGTCCCACTGGCATTGTGGGAAAAGACGTTCAACAGTGATATTTGAACCATGCTTTACATTTTAAATATTGATCTGTAAGGTTTGGAAGGCCTGCTGTCATGAAGCTGACTTGTTTTAGTCAAACTCAAAACATTATAAAAGCGCATTGCACTCCTCCAACAGTGTGACTCCTTATGGACATCATCTCTCCCACATTACCCACAATGCAACTTGACTGCTGACCTTTTTTAAGGTTTCTTCCTTTTTTTTCCTGTGAAGGTTTTTGTTGTGTTTTTTTGGGGAGTTTTTCCTGAGCCGATGTGAGGTCCCGGGACAGGGATGTTATGTGTACAGACTGTAAAGCCCTCTGAGGGTAATTAGTCATTTTGGGCGATAAAAAATAAACTGAATTGAATTGAATGGTTTGTTAGCAGCGGCTGTCAGGGATCAGATAAAGAAACGTGTCTATGTGCAGGGAATACACAGTGACTGTCTTTACAAGGACACTCATATTCCACTGTTATATTATTTATTATATATATATATATATATATATATATATATATATATATATATATATATATATATATATATACGGTGCCGATATTATTCAGGTTCCAGGAGCATTCTTTGGACATGTGTACGGTGATTCTTGATATATATATTAGATGTATATATATATCTCTATATACATCTAAATACCTCTATATACATCTATATACCTCTATATACATCTAAATACCTCTATATACATCTATATACATCTAAATACCTCTATATACATCTAAATACCTCTATATACATCTAAATACCTCTATATACATCTATATACCTCCATATACATCTAAATACCTCTATACATCTATATACATCTATATACATCTAAATACCTCTATATACCTCTATATACATCTAAATACATTGAAATACCTCTATATACCTCTATATACCTCGAAATACCTCTAAATACATCTAAATACCTCTAAATACCTCCATATACCTCTAAATACCTCTATATACATCTATATACCTCTATATACATCTAAATACCTATATATACATCTATATACCTCTATATACATCTATATACATCTAAATACCTCTATATACCTCTAAATACATCTATATACTAGAGACGTTCTTCAGGTATCAGGCTTCTGTCTGAAGTGGTTTGGGCTCCAATGCAAAGTGTTGCTAGTAGCCGAGGCTCACCTCCAGATGGAGACACAAAGTGATGCAACACTTCCTGCTGTTCTCCATAGAGTACACATTCTGAAGCACTGCGGGAGCTTTTAGTCTGCACATCATGCCAGAGACTCCGCATACGGCCGCTGTTCTAAAGACACGTTACACGTTGAATGTTCTTATCGGGCTCTGAGAAATGAATCTGTCTTAAGAACGACGGGCTCATGAACATGCTCCTTTCTTTGGTGCGCAGTGATCAAGATGGAGCATTTGAACAGTGATGGAGAGCTCTGCTTGCAGATGTAGGGTACGGGTCAGAGGTCAGAGGGAGGGACGACAGGGAGGCGTGCAGGGAGAGGGTTTGGTAAGGAGGAGGAGGAGAAGAGAGGAGGAGGTGTGAGAGAGGGACATGAACCCAGGACTACATTAGAATGCAGGAGGAGGAGCAGGAGGCCGAGGGTTGTGAGAGGGAGAGAGGGCGACCCGGCAACACAAAGAGCCGCGGGCCAGAGCAAGGTGGAGGGGAGGAAAGGGGAAAGGAAGACCTGCGGAAACAAAAAGGGAGACGGGACAGAGAGTGAAAACACCAACAGCATCCCTAAGCTGAGCTTCAGCACCTTCAACCGGACCGCTGCTTCCCACAATGCTGTTCTTCTGCTTTCTGGAGCGTGTTTAAGAGAGGCCGGTTGAAGGTGCTGAGGGAGCTTATGACATGTGGGAGTGGAAATATTAAAAAGAGGCACAGGTTAAGGGGAAGGAAACAGAAACATTCTCTTAGAGGAAGGGTATGAGGTCATTAAAAACACATTCTCTGAAACCTGGAGAGGAAGTACGGGTTTAACACAGAAGCATTTTGATATTCACTACCAAATAAAGGAACTGTGGAAATATGCGTATTTGCTTAATTTCTGAGATTAAGAAGATGGATATCAGTCTCATACAGAACAGCTGGAGTCTGGACATGATGGCTTTGATCAAAAAGTGAACAATTCATCCATCTGGTCATAACTTCTGGGTCACATCTCTGACTAAAGCGTGGATTGCCAGGTATGGGCAAATATTTTCATGTCTGTAGAGGCACAATAAAATAAAATAAGATAAAATAAGATAAAATAAGATAATCCTTTATTATTGCCGCAGTGGGGAAATGTACGCGTGCTTCCTAACCTGCCAGCCTCACAGTAACATGGACCTGAGTCACAACTGTTACCTTCATGCCAACATACTGCAGTTTGTTCATTTTTGTAGGATTAAAACAAGAGAGAATATATTGTGCGTGAGCTTTAGATCTGGTTTAGACGTCTGGTTTAACTTTGGACTCCGGCTCTGTAATGAAAGCTGCAATATTGATCACCGTCTAAGTTGATGTTAGCAAACAGAGTCATATTCATACATCCAGCAGACATCTGGAGTCGTGCTTCTGGTCATCTGGGGAAATATTCTCTGTTTGTAAATGTCTGAACGCTCCACTAGGCTCACCAGCTCGTCTCTACCCGTCTGTCACTACGTTCAGCAGGCCGGGAACAACATGAGCTGACGTTTGAAATAAAAAATAAATAAAACTGAATAATTAAAAATAAAGCTGAAGCAGGATATTTCTCTGTGGACCAACATTTCACAACCTTAATTCTGGGTTATTCTTTCCGCGTGGACCTGTCTGAGAGAACCGTGACGAGGAAACGTTTGGATCTTCGATCTGTTCGGGTTCTGGGACTGTGCACACAGTCATGACCATCGCAGATAAATCCAATTTAAAATAAGATAATATAATTAGTCCCGCAGTGGGGCGATTCACGACAAATCACGCTTTACACATCGTGACTTGATCCAGTGATGTAAACATATTGATTATAGCCGTTTCAACACACAGACATGAGACTGATATCCATCTCTCACTCTCAAGTGTAATCTGAAGATGCAACATGATGGCACATACAAGACAGTCACACAGTTTGAGGCAAACAAAGCTGTCTCTAAGAACACTTCACAACATTAATTCATTATTTTCAGAGTTTTTCTTTGATAAATGAAAATCATTTCTATGACTATTGTCAGTTTTATTCATGTCATTTAATCTGTGAAAGTTTATTCTGACACTCAAAACAAAGCCACTGCGAAATGCATACATTAGCCTAAGAAAGGCATCTCTCCATGAATTATTCAGGATCATGAAAAAGAAAAAATCAAAGGACAATAACTGACTCATCTGGCTTTCTTTTCAAACTGGATTTCAAAGAGAAAATCCAGGTTTTTGATATTCATCTCTTTAATTCTCTTCTGCTTGAGAGTCTTTGAAGTGGTCACCGTTCTGCTCAGCTGACCTCTTATGACCTCTTACGACCCAGCGAGGCAGTGGCAGCCATAACGAGACGTCAAATAATGTGTTGGATACAAACACCAGCCTGGCCTGTTTGAATATGACTCATGAAGAGTTTAATTCAGTTGCTGAATGTAATGGTTAAATTAAATTAACTGTCCTTGGTTCTGCTATCTTCATAAATGGCAAATGATATAGGTGGCATCTTACCCGGTTCCCTTTGAGTCCTTGTGGTCCAACTAAACCCTGCACAAAAAAATTAGAAAACAACATTGTCTTTGCTAAGCATGTTTGTCTCACTTTGGGAAATAAGCATAATAACTACATTTGGGGAAATTTGCTTGTTAGCCATCGTAGATCCATCTTCAAACGGACCTGAGCACTCGGTGAAAAGATGCAGAAACATGCAGGTTGAGCCTCATGAGTGACAGCAATAACCGTAGACTCCTTTGTGATGTGGACAACTGTTTATTCCATCATTGTCTCGACAGAGGTTATGGATTTAGCTTATTAAATATATATTCCTCATGTTTACACATGCAGCATCTCAAAGGTCCGGTCCACGTAGTGAGATTGTTGTAACTCAGAAAGAGAGCCAAATAGTGAGATACAGGCTAACTAACTATACAACGGTAAGGCTAATGTATATGTATGGGAGAGGTTGTCAGTTGTCTTTTGATTGGTTGTCGAACTTTAAGAAGGAATTAACTAACAGAAATGAAAGTGATAATGAGACAAACAAGCAAATATTGGTCAGTGGGTTTGAGGTCTTTTGGAATGAAAACATAGGCACATGGGAAAAGTTTGCCTTCTGGGCTTTATGCCATAAATGTTTTATTTTAACCAAACCATGACATAGAAGGTTTGTTGGCTCAATCTAAGGAGACTTCTGGCAGAACGCCGTCGTGGAGAACCTCTCCCATGTGCAAAACGCCGGTATATTTCCCAGCATGCTGCTGTCAGCGAGCTAAACGATGCTGCCTGTTGTGATGGATATTAACGAAGGGTTAGGGTTATTTGGGTTAGGGTGTGGGCTTAAAGGGTTAAATATGGAATTAGAGACTCACAGGGATGCCTTGAGGCCCAATTGGTCCTGGTAGTCCTGCATCTCCCTTTTCAGCCTGGAGCGACGAGAGAACATATCAAACATATATTCTCCAGACACGATATTTATTGAAAATAAAAACACAAAGATACTCACTCTCTCCCCCTTTGGTCCTGCTGGCCCCAACACACCTGCTGGTCCTATTAGACCCTTTAAAACAGAACAGGGGAAATAAATACCGGTCAGCAAATACCAACAGAATAGTTCTAGAGAAGATATCATCACTAAATGCCTCAAGTCAGTAAATCAACAAGCTTTCTGGTGGAAATGAATAGATCTCACAAAAAGGTGATCTCATGGATCATTGAGATACATGTTGTGGTAATCTGGAGACAGAAACACCTGCAGCATTATCACACCAAGCTTGTTGACTTCTGTTCAAACGGTTAAAAATGAGGGAAGATGAAGAACATGTCAACAGCTGCAGTTATCTGTCTGAGTAGCTCTCAGGACTGAGAGGAAGACCTTGCATCTCAGGCACATCCAGAGTGTGCAGCGCCGTGCGGAGGACAGCGATCTGCACTGAAGGACATGTCAGCATGCAGCACATCGCATGCTCCTCTTCCTCAGAGCTCAGCAGAGGCAGAGGCAGCTCACGCTGGTACAGAAGCACGAGGCGGGACCATGAGGCGGGTTGAGGACTGAGGACGCACTCGACTGGAGACTCAACGCAGCACCAAGCTACGTTCCCTTTAGCACTAAGCTACGTTCCCTTTAGCACTAAGCTACGTTCCCTTTAGCACTAAGCTACGTTCCCTTTGGCACTAAGCTACGTTCCCGTTAGCACTAAGCTACGTTCCCTTTAGCTGTAAGCTACGTTCCCTTTAGCTCTAAGCTACGTTCCCTTTAGCACTAAGCAACGTTCCCTTTGGCACTAAGCTACGTTCCCGTTAGCACTAAGCTACGTTCCCTTTAGCTGTAAGCTACGTTCCCTTTAGCTCTAAGCTACGTTCCCTTTAGCACTAAGCAACGTTCCCTTTAGCACTAAGCTACGTTCCCTTTAGCACTAAGCTACGTTCCCTTTGGTCGTGGGCGATTAGGGACAGATTAGAGGACATTAGCCTCAACTAATGCAACACTGCAAACCCAGAGTGGACATGGCTGCTCACCAATAGTTTGGACCATTATGAAGATATTACAACTTTTTCTCTCAACACCGTAGTTATTTTAACTTTTGTCACATAACTTCTGCACAAGTAAAGCCATTTCCGTAGTTACGATCTTTTTTATTTTGAAAAGACTGCATGAATATAACGAGCTGAAAAGGATCCGTGTTGCAGTGCTTTCACAGGACAACTGGAGAGAAGTGAGTCCCATTGTATGAGGATACAAGGTCTATTTAAGTCTATTAATCAGAAGGTGTAAAACCTGACCAATATTGGGCCAAGTACTGATCAATATATTTGATCTATTGTTTCTCATAAACCCAAACATTTTGATAAGGATCAAATTAATTTGTTTTCTGACTGATATGTTACAGTTGTGTAAAGTCTTGTCTGCTATCTGTGTTGGATAACATTAACAGTTTCTAAATGACCACACACATTCCGTTGCCTTTCTGTCCTGATATTTACTGTTTCATATTGCACAACATATCAGCTGTGAGCTGTTTGCCCATATGTTCTATACCCTGTTTGGTGGGAGGCTCTTCTTTCTCTCAGTCTTTGGAACTAAGACTTCCAGAAAGGATCGTGCTGAGCGCGCTGATATAACTACTGAAGGCGTGTCAATAAAAAGAACGGCGGCATGGAGCTGCTTGTCTCCATGCCGGTCCTCCTCAGAACCCAACCCGGAACAGAGCGGTCCTCACAGAGCTACCAGGAAGGAATAGAGACACGACGAGCATGGGAGCAGGAAAGCAAGCAGATATGACGAGCAGACATAACGCAAGCTGGAGCAGGGGGTGGAGGAGGAGGAGGAGGAGGAGGAGGAGGGAGGGGGGGGGACTGGAACGGGACTTGTGCCACTCACCACTGGACCCGGTCTGCCGTCTAACCCATGAGCCCCCTGTATAGCGCCGTACACAGTTAGAGAGCAGAGATGGTGGGAGGAGGAGGAGGAGGACGGTGGGGTGGGAGGAGGAGGGGAGGTGAGTGAAGCTGTGACTCAGTGACTTCAAAAACACATTCAGATGATGACACATAAAGGGTGAGGAAGTGGTGGAGGTGGAGGTAAAGTGAGTGAGAGCCTTTGTGAGTCATTTGTGGTGGATGCTGATCTCAGGTCTGCAGCCCTGTGGCTCCGTACTCTGACACGTCACACCCAGAGGGTTCCTTGTTGTTAGTCTGTCCATCAATCATTGTGATGTTTCTGTATTAACAGCTCACACACATTTTGATTTATTTCTTTAAAAGATTAAGTGAACAGCTAAGTAAAACAACTGGTTTTAACAAATGTTATTTAAAACAGGAAGGAGCAGTCATTTATTTGGAACTATTTTCTGTGGTGGAATAATCCACATTTAGCTCTATTGAGTTAAACTAATGTCTCACCAATAAACCACAACATCATATGTTGAAGACCTGAAACGACCTCCTACTGGACCAAGAATTTAAATTCTCACAGTCAAGGTCCATAATCTTGTGTTTTCCGGAGCTTTAATTCAGCTCTCATGGTCTTCAACTTGACTACGTGCACTGATGACACGTTTAAAAGCGCTAAAAAATACCCAATTACGGGGAAAAAGGAGTGTGTGTTGTTGTTAAATTGAATGAATAAAGACACGTGCTGCAAATAAAGAAACACGTACAGTCATTTGAAACCAATTAATAACACGACACATGATGGACACACTGGTGATTAGTCAAACGCTAATGAGCAGAATAACGCAGTCAGAATGTTAAAGCTAAAATAGACCCTGTGCTATGTCCCGCCCACAAACGCAGACTGGCCAATCATAGCGTACACCTGTTTGACATCATGGAAATATATATATATATATATATATATATATATATATATATATACAGTACATATATCCTTCAAACACATATTGTAGACCCGTTTGTCTGCTTCTCCCTGAAATCAGTTGTTCTTTTCCAGAAGTCAGATCATATTTCTGTTTTCTAGTGTTTTTGTACTGCTTATAGTTCTGTAGTTACAACAGTCTCATACGTATTCACAAACAAAGTTACACAACGATGCACAAACACACACAGAGGGATTTGAATCAGTAAATTTGTCTCTGCCATAATTTACAACTGGAATAACACCACTTGTTAATAAACACAAGCAGTTGTACAAACCATCTTATTTAACTAAACAATGGCGTCATAACATTATAAACTGTGAACAGATTTTTTAATGGAATTGTGTTTGTGAGCTGAAACAGATTCTTACGGATCGTCTGGACCAGGATTCACAAGTAACACAAAGAGCCAGCGCTCTCCAGTAGATGGCGATAATGAAACATTTATGGATGAGTTATGTTTAGATTAAACAGCTGACAAATCTGGAACTTGTGTGGAATTAATATCCAGCATTAAACAAACAGACAAGTTAGCTACAGGCTGATGACCACTTACTGTGTGTTGTTCTATTCATGCAATACATGAGGCATCAATGTGCATATATATATATATATATATATATATATATATATATATATATATATATATAAATATATATTAACAGTTAGATGTTGTTGTTTTTTGTCTCTGTGGGACCCATACATGTTGGATACAACTGCAGTGAAAGTCTAAAAAAGATGTAAATTAGAGGCACACATGTGCATTGTGTAACTTGTGTAACTTGACATTTGTGTGTGAACACCTGACTGATGTCAGACTATTTTAACAGAGTAGTTTTCTCTTGTTTGATTGGTAGTGTGTCTCTTGTGTTGTCAAACTGGTGAATGTGTTTCTTAATTTGTTTGTTTTATTTATTTGCAGTATTAATTTTTCTGAATGTGTTTCTATGTGCTTCAGTACTTTTCACTAAGTTGTGTTGATACTGTTTCCACCTGTCAGCTGGTGAGCGTGTACTTCTGGCCCAGAATGAAATGTTACTGTATTATTTTAAAAAGAGAGTATCATAATCAATATTCATAGTTTCACATACAAAGAGGATTGAGGGTACAATGATGTCATTTGTATTGCTCTAAGGACCTGACAGAGACTATGTTACGTGTTCTTTCATGTTAGTGTAAACCAAGAACAAAGAATAGAAACCCAAAGTGATAGACACCATATACTAGCAGAGTATAAATGATATCATGTTTAGAAAAATAGGAAATATTTAGATTTGGAGTGTTATGTAAAGTATTCACTGTCATCAACAGAATGATGAACATCTGAGACATGAAGCATCAATAACACAGAATGCTGAAGCTAGAATTTAAACAATATGGATTTTTAAGGCTGATAATCCCTAAAATATTGAAAATGGATTTAAGAAATTTAAGAGGATCTAACAGAAGATAGAGGGCAAGGAATCTGAAGACTTATGAACCGACAGGAAGTGCAGTGTACTTACAGGAAGTCCAAGATGGCCTCTGTCGCCCTTGTCGCCCTTGTGACCCGACGCTCCCTTTTCTCCTCTAATGCCGATGCCGGGTTCTCCCTGAGAGACAGAGAACAATGGAATCCATTGTTACACTTTCATGCGTTGAATATCTACCATGTTTGTTACAACATGTGAATGGAAGCCTATTAATCATTTAGGAGCTGTTAAATATTATTTTATAGTATCAATATCTCACCTTAGGCCCTGCAAATCCTTGAGATCCCTGAATGGAGCAAACACAGTGGGATTACTGGCTGAAACAGACCAGTGCTGCTACTGGTCTGCTGGAGGCGCACCAAGATATACCAGTGCTGCTACTGGTCTGTTGGCGCCCATCAAGATATACCAGTGCTGCTACTGGTCTGCTGGAGGTGCACCAAGATATACCAGTGCTGCTACTGGTCTGTTGGCGCCCACCAAGATATACCAGTGCTGCTACTGGTCTGTTGGCGCCCACCAAGATATACCAGTGCTGCTACTGGTCTACTGGAGGCGCACCAAGATATACCAGTGCTGCTACTGGTCTGTTGGTGCCCATCAAGATATACCAGTGTTGCTACTGGTCTACTGGAGGCGCACCAAGATATACCAGTGCTGCTACTGGTCTGCTGGCGCCCACCAATATATACCAGTGCTGCTACTGGTCTACTGGAGGCACACCAAGATATACAAGTGCTGCTACTGGTCTACTGGAGGCGCACCAAGATATACCAGTGCTGCTACTGGTCTACTGGAGGCACACCAATATATACCAGTGCTGCTACTGGTCTACTGGAGGCGCACCAAGATATACCAGTGCTGCTACTGGTCTACTGGAGGCACACCAATATATACCAGTGCTGCTACTGGTCTACTGGAGGCACACCAATATATACCAGTGCTGCTACTGGTCTACTGGAGGCGCACCAAGATATACCAGTGCTGCTACTGGTCTACTGGAGGCGCACCAAGATATACCAGTGCTGCTACTGGTCTACTGGAGGCGCACCAAGATATACCAGTGCTGCTACTGGTCTACTGGAGGCACACCAAGATATACCAGTGCTGCTACTGGTCTACTGGAGGCGCACCAAGATATACCAGTGCTGCTACTGGTCTACTGGAGGCGCACCAAGATATACCAGTGCTGCTACTGGTCTGTTGGTGCCCATCAAGATATACCAGTGTTGCTACTGGTCTACTGGAGGCGCACCAAGATATACCAGTGCTGCTACTGGTCTGCTGGCGCCCACCAATATATACCAGTGCTGCTACTGGTCTACTGGAGGCACACCAAGATATACAAGTGCTGCTACTGGTCTACTGGAGGCGCACCAAGATATACCAGTGCTGCTACTGGTCTACTGGAGGCACACCAATATATACCAGTGCTGCTACTGGTCTACTGGAGGCGCACCAAGATATACCAGTGCTGCTACTGGTCTACTGGAGGCACACCAATATATACCAGTGCTGCTACTGGTCTACTGGAGGCGCACCAAGATATACCAGTGCTGCTACTGGTCTACTGGAGGCGCACCAAGATATACCAGTGCTGCTACTGGTCTACTGGAGGCGCACCAAGATATACCAGTGCTGCTACTGGTCTACTGGAGGCGCACCAAGATATACCAGTGCTGCTACTGGTCTGTTGGCGCCCATCAAGATATACCAGTGTTGCTACTGGTCTACTGGAGGCGCACCAAGATATACCAGCGCTGCTACTGGTCTACTGGAGGCGCACCAAGATATACCAGTGCTGCTACTGGTCTACTGGAGGCGCACCAAGATATACCAGCGCTGCTACTGGTCTGCTGGCGCCCACCAAGATATACCAGTGCTGCTACTGGTCTACTGGAGGCACACCAAGATATACAAGTGCTGCTACTGGTCTACTGGAGGCACACCAAGATATACCGGTGCTGCTACTGGTCTACTGGAGGCACACCAAGATATACCAGTGCTGCTACTGGTCTACTGGAGGCACACCAATATAGACCAGTGCTGCTACTGGTCTGTTGGCGCCCACCAAGATATACCAGTGCTGCTACTGGTCTGTTGGAGGCGCACCAATATAGACCAGTGCTGCTACTGGTCTGTTGGAGGCGCACCAATATAGACCAGTGCAAATACAAGTTTAGCATGTTGAAGAAAACTCTACTGGTGGGGCTTCAGTTAATGAACATACATTATATCATTAACATATTCATTTGATTTAATTTTTAATTGTATTTACTTAATTATCCCATTTAATGTATTTAAACTCAATTGTATTTCTCCCTGTCAAACCTTAAATTAATATGAAGTGTTGAAAAATATTATTCAACATTTTTGTTAAAAGGCACAAATGCAAATACATCTGAATTTCCTTATATGCAGACAATAATATACTTTACTTGTTAATGATGCCTGATCATCATCTAAGATTGAATAAATGATTATTGTATTTATAATTTATTTAAGGTTATTAAATTAAAACGTTATATATATATATATATATATATATATATATATATAGGCTCAGTGGTTGAATGGCATATGTGACTCACGGCGGGGCCAACTGGTCCTGAAGGTCCTGAGGGCCCTGGAGGGCCATAAATCTAAACACAGATAAGCAAAATGTTTCAATTGAGGAAATGTTTCTCATAAAACATGCTGTATGTCTAGCAGGTTATTGATTTGGTTATTGACGGACGCTCACCAGTTCTGTCCTTCCTCCCTCTCCAGCTTCCCCTTTAGGACCCTAAAGACAAGAGGGACAAACAGAGGGTCACGGTCCTGAGTCAGACTCACTGAGGGAATGAAAATGAGACGACACAGCATGTGGGGGGAACAACATATGTTCTCCTGTCCCCCCTTTGCCAAGCCAGGCTGCATCCAGAGAGATGCAGCCTGAGGGCCACCATGTCGTACCATTGAGCCAGGTAATCCGATAGGGCCAGGGGCCCCTGTAGGCCCATTTTCACCCGTAGGGCCATCTAAACCCTACAGAACGAGAAAGGGAAGATGGACATCACGATGACGGCAGAGCGTTTCCACTCGGGGACGATGAGTTCATCTTCGTGTTAGAATCAAAGCATAAAGACACATTTTCATCCAATTTTAGTATCCATTATCACAACGTTACACCAACCGGCCCCCGGGCCAGTACACCTTCATTAGTGGTCAATTTCTATTGGAAATTAAAATTTATATATTTAGCTTTCAAGCAAAGTTGTCGGTGGGGAAAATAAATCCTCCATTTGGAAAACTGTTGGAGTCCATGTTAGGAAAATAACGTAATTATACCTGCAACATAGGGTAGTTGTCTTATTGATTAACACAGCCATAATGATTTAAATTAGCTAAGTACGGTACCTGGGTACAGATTTGAGGTTTGCGCTACTTTATACTTCTACTTTACGTTAGTTTAGTTACATTCAACTGTATTAAATGTAATGTGTTTTATTTTATTAACATTTGTGGGACTTTTACTTGCAATGAAGCATTTGTTACATTGTTGCATTGGTACTTAAGTAAAGGAGTTGTTAGTTCTTCCATCACTTACCATCCTTCTGCCGGCTCATTCACACATTCACACAAAATGGTCATAAAATGGTCAAATGTTACTTAAGCACGATCCCAGTACACGGTGGGACTGTAGAGGAGGGGCCCTTGGAGACGTTTCTTAAAATAGATGCATGATAACATGATGCATTCAGCAGTAACATACACAGGGATGTCTTCATTAGGAGGAGTGTGAAGGAATACTTTACATTCAATCTCATTTTTGTTGGGCCCCGAGAAAAATATCAGAGCGCTTCTGATGCGTATAGACGAGCAAAATGAACGTCTCCGTTAATAACTAACCAAGCTAACTGTCAACCGGACAGATATACAGAATACTGAAGTACAGTTGTAACTGAAGCTCTCAAAGTAACACCGGGCTACAAATAGCCTTTTATATGGGATCCACGCCACGGGGAATTAAAAGCTAAACACAGTGTCATTCCTGGGGTCCCTTCCAAGCGAGTGAGCCTCTAATTAGGTAATGAGAGACCGAGGCCTTCCCTCTGGATAATGACAGATGTGAGACTGGGGCTTTGGCCAGGGAATCCCAGGCAGTGGTGTGGTGTAGGGTATGTGGTGTGTGCTTAACACAGTCACTCACAGGTGATCCAGATGGACCCATGTCTCCCTTGTCCCCTTTGGGTCCTGAGAAGCCCATGACACCACCCTCCCCTCTGGGACCTGCAGGACCGGCTGGGCCTGCGGGGCCGTGGTCTCCAGGCTTCCCCCTGGGCCCCTGAAAACACAAGAGGTCAAGGTCACCAGTTAGTGTTAGCTGATAGAAGTCAAGGACCATTTATTGTCTTTGTGTAACACAGGAATGCACAACGCAACACAGGTGTAGCCAGAAAACGAAACGAAACTAAAACATTAGTGTATTCCTCTAGTGCATTTTTTTAAAAGTTGCATCAGAAAGAAACGCAAACAGAAGCAAAAAAATCCAATTCTCTTGCTGGATATCATGGCTGACATCTTAACTTTACATATTCTCATCAGGAAAACTTACCATCACCATGTAGATCTATGAAAAATTAATTCAACTGCCTGGCTAATAATATGAAGTACTGATAGCGTTTACCTTGTCTCCATCCAGTCCTGGAGGACCTGGCAGGCCAACATCACCCTGAGGAAGACCAGTGCTGTATTACCAAGGGGTCAAAGAACCCAATCTGTGTGTGTGGTACTCACAAACAGGACTTTACAAGTCTGAAAAGTCAAACTATTTTATTTTCTATCATAACAATCCCAAGGTAAACTGTAGAAATACAGCATCGACATCACAAAGTAATCCACCAAGAGTTTGGGTTTCCATGTATTTGATTGCGTTGTTTCGTTGGCAGAGGGCCCTGCATTGTCTTCTCTGTGCGTTGGCACCAGTGGAGGAAGGTAGTTACTCTATTATGGCGGGGCCGGTTACTTTC
This sequence comes from Myoxocephalus aenaeus, assembly GCA_038501785.1. Classification (NCBI taxonomy): domain Eukaryota; kingdom Metazoa; phylum Chordata; class Actinopteri; order Perciformes; family Cottidae; genus Myoxocephalus; species Myoxocephalus aenaeus. The sequence continues at coordinate 709,537 of JBAMJR010000184.1, forward strand.
TGATGCTTTTAGTTTGAAAGGCATGACTGCTCACTGGACCTCCAGATGTGCTCAGCTCTCCAGTCTTGACAGATGTTGGCAGCGTATATATTGTGTAGTGTTGCCACATGATTAAATGGAATCTAAACATTGGACAACATCAACATATATATTACCCAGCAATCACCATGCCTGTATGCATTTTTAGTGTTTATGCCGAATAAGCACATCATCTTTTTTTATAGAATACACATAATCATGAGCAAGGATGGGTGATTTTGTCGTCTACTCAAACCCAAAAGTCAATGTTGATTTATCATGTAACTCAAGTAACGCCACTTTATTATTATTTTACCCAAACAACGATCTTTTCCTTAATCTAGCGCACTGATTTGCCTGTCCTTATCTGAGTATTCCAGATGTTCTTATTTTGTTAAACAAAACCGTCATCCAACCCGTTTGGTGAGGATACGTTGGTGTAACCATGGTAATGGTTGACCTGCATTTTAATACTGTGCTGAGGTTGCACTGAAGTAGCTGCAGCTGCTCTGCTAGCATGCTGCTAACGCTACGCTACCTGTGTAGCTCTGACACCGAGGTGAACTAAAGCATCATCGAGACCTTGTTTTAACACCTGTATCATTTCAGTTTTATACTCATAGAATTATTATGCATTTAATGTTGTTTATAAAAAACTAAATAAATGACATGGAAAAAACACAGGGCCAGCATTGGGATCAGGGGCCCAGGAGTCAATATTGGCCCCTGGGCCCCCTGACAGGTCCCTCTGGTTATGGGACGAACACAACATTAACAAACAAATCAAAACAATGTATTTATTTTCTGAATGTAGGAATTGTGGCTCAATTTTTACAGGAAATTGTGTCAGAACGTAACGTGTATATTGGCATTCTGAAATGTCTCCTACCTTGGTGCCGTGGAGTCCAGGGGTCCCTGCAGGTCCAGGTAATCCAGGGGGGCCCTGGGAGGAGAAGATATGATGTCATTAAATACCATGTTTACTACTGTTCTGAGCTTGCACATGTTTTGGTAAAACCTAGAAAGTACTTACCATCAGCGGTATGTTGCGAATATCCTGTGGAGGAATGTTAAATGTTACAGTTTTCGTTATTTTACTCTTTACTGTTAATACATGGAATGAAAATTACAACTAATATTAGTTACATACATTTTCATTGTTGTGGATTTCAGCCTTTCCTGGCTCCCCGGGTGGGCCTGGAGGACCCTATACAGGGAAACAACGAGCGTTTGTTAACGACATGAACGTTATGATGACACATCGGACATGTTGGGTTCTCTGTGTTAGTTATCATGAGTCACTTACTCTAGGTCCAGCTGGGCCTTCATAGCCTGCTGCCCCCTAGAGGTTAGATGAAGGTATAGCACTTAGTCTCCATAAACACTATCAACTTGTGTTATTATTTGCAAAGTATTTCCATAATCTGGTTTTATCTCACCTTGTCTCCCTTACCACCTGAGTCACCCTGTAAGGTAAACATACAGTCTCTTCAGTAGACGCTAGGTATTGTTGCTGTTATCATGATTGATGGAGGCTTTACTGTATCGTTCCTCTCATGCAACTATTTCCCTTTACCTTGATTCCCATGAGGCCTGGCAGTCCTGGGGAACCTGGTTCTCCTTTAATCCCCTGGGCGGCAATGCTCGCTTCTCCCCGCTCACCCTGCCACACATAGAGAAGAGAGTCTTAGCTTAATGAAGTGCGACATGTTACTGTTAACCAGACAGGAACAATGATCAACAGATTAATAGAGCAATAGATGTTTTATTTCTAATATAATGCTGGGACACTAAAAGTAGGATCCACCAATCTTGAAGAATTTGAAGAAACAGGAAGTTAGTACGCCAGTCAGTGCTTATGAATTGAGATTATTTGAGCATTTCTGTACATTCTCATGAAGCACAACAAATCCAACACAATCCATTCTTCTTTGATTCAGACTGAATCAAAGAAGGCATACATGAGTGTTCTTAGAAAGGACGGACACATGGTGTGATACGGTTTGTACAGTGCAACAATAAAGAGTTAGCGGGCTCCATTCTGATGAGGCTAACTACGCCACCCAAAGAGATCAGAGCACTCCAACAGACGGCAAGGCAAGCACAGCTGACAGCAGGACCAGGTAAAACAAAGCACATTTAGTCGTGTTTGGAGCTCACAAACACAACACTGATGTGACGGATGTCTGACTACACAGGGATGAGGGCGACTGACAAGCAGGCGGTACGGCTGCTCATTCCATTCCAGGCCTACCCTGTAGCCCCTCTTGCCTGGGATGCCCGGGATACCGGGGAGGCCAGCCTGGCCCTTTGCAGTGGAAGAAAGACAGTTACGACCCGCTGATCCCATTGGGTATGGAATAACTGCCTCACACACGGCTCATTAACGACTTTACCTTGAACCCAGAAGCGCCTGGGAAACCTGACTCTCCCTACCACGGCCAAGATGGCATCAAGGTCAAAGATGGTGGAAAAGGAAGAAAAGGAAAACAGTTGATATACAGGGTTTTTTTCAGGTTATTGAAAAAGACATGCAGACACATCAAGAAAGCATTATGTATGCAATGCATGGATAGAGTACTGAATGGGCTAACTGGGCCCAAGAGAAGGGGCCTTGGACCTGAGCCTCTGTATGAGGTGAGGATTTGTATTTCTTGTTGGGAAGTCAATATAATGTCTACAAAACAACCATAATGAGATGCAGAAGGACTCCAGAGAGAAATAAAAAGACTGCTAACATCATCTCCGAGTTGTTTTTGCGTCTCTGACACTTTGGGAGTAATAATTCACTGCAGAATATAACTTCAACACACACCACTGCAAACTGATGACAAAACATGCTTCTCTCAGTCCGGCTGTGTTTCCCTGGGAGCCAGGGGCCCAATGTCTCATTATCTGCCCATGTAAAGGTAGACAGTGAGAGGAAACACACCAGAGCCTCTTAGCTTGTCTGTGTTCTGGAGGAACAGCTCCAGCGGTGACAACACAAGCACAGACACAGCTGGATGGTCCAGGGAGTTTCTCCAATCCGGTTTGCCCCAGTGGAACCAGTAGGCTGTCAACTGGGTGTCTCATGAGGCTTGCATTAAATGCATCATAGTTGCAGACTTTAAGATTGCAAGTGTTTTCTCAGAGGGCTGTGATTTGCTCTGTAAAGCAAAGTGGAGACAGATGATGCAGGAACCATCTGAACAAGCTCCATCAAATGAGCACTAATACTTATACAAGAAAGACAAGATAGCGAATAATCAGCTTTCTTAAATGAAATTGCATTGACTAACCTTCATCTTTGTCTTATTAGGAAGTTCAAATGACTTATACTGTAATACCCCACAGGTATCACATGTTCAAGTAACATATTTGGTGCTTCCATTTCGACCACTATAGCAGTTAGTTTGGTCAAATAGAGAAGGCAAGAGCTTCTGCCTGTGATTCATTTAAAGAAATCTATGCTGGATCATCCACATTATCATACAGCTTTAACCCATGACAGCTAGACAGAACATGTCAGTTTATGTTATCAGAGTGCATCCATCGATAGGAATACATAATTACAAAATGCAAAGTAAACCAGTATATATCAACAAGTACATTTCCATTAATAACAGGAAGCTGCACATTTGCAGTACATGTATTCATCAGTAAGTATACATCATACTTCTATTGGTACTCATAATATCTTCTAGTGCCTCTATAGCAAACTGTAACACTGATACTTCTTGCCTCTTAACCAACTTTTCTTTCAGCCCGATTGAGACAATACGACAAGCCTTCATTCTGGGATATTGTCATCACTGTATCCTGGGTACTGAAGCTCCAGTTCAGTCACACGTCATCAGAGTATTGATGACGTAGCTTATGATTAGCATGGAGACTAAAGGGACCACATCAGGACAGAGCGTCTGCTGGTGAGAGTTTGTGGCCAGATAAAAGCATTGCTGGAACTCCATTAGTCCCGCTACCCTCAGAAGGACCTGAGTGGTGATGACACTAAATGCTCAGAGGGGTTCATTAGAGACGTTCCCAAACAACCAACTGACCCAAACAGGAAACAGCACCTCTCTTTGATCCATGACTGCTCCAATCAGCTTGTGGAATTCCTCTGGTCCTGGAAAGTTTGTCCTTCATTCTATTTTAACATCTCTCTTTCCGTGACATAGAGCGGGGTGGAGGCCCAGATGGATCCTGTCACACTAGCATGCCATGTCTTGATTTATCAATATGCTAATCTCTTTTTTGAGGGCATGCAGCCACAGGCTTTCCACTTCAGAGGAACAGGACGGAGGGATGAGTTTGAACCAATCACTCACCCTCACACTTACAGGAAGTGTAATCATCTTCCAGTGATGCTGCAGGAGAGCTTGTTTTCATTCTGTTTGTACTGAAGCCAAGTCGTCCTGTCACACTCACTTTCAGAGGAAGGACAGAGCTTCTCATTGCCAGAGTTTTGGTAATGACTTACAAGGACAAGTTCCATGAGTACACCCAACAGTGAACTGGTATGCTTAGTAACAGATGGACAGGATTAGGTTTAGTCCTCATGAATCAGTGTATCAGCTCCTATAACAGTAAGAGCACCTACACGTTCTACATCAGTCAGCCAGTGTCACTACTGACAAATATGATAGAAATGAGGTATTTTTCTGAAAATATTGATTGTGAAATAAATCAATACCACATGGTTGATAGGAAGCACCTTTTCCTAACGGCAAAGGCCAATCAGAAATGTCTTGATCGGAACACGTGTCAATGCACAGGTTCATTGTCTCTCAACTGAGTACCGCAACTTATTACTACAGTTTCTAACACATGTTAAATACACAGTGTGCAGTTATTGTAAGTGTCAGGCACACTATGCGAGATTGCTGTTCAGACAAGCCACAATTGGAGGCAAAATATGCAGTTATGTGAGGTACAATACGCCGATAAATAGCCACTCCTGTATTTGTTCTTGCCTGTCTGCATCCTGTTCCTGACCCTTACCCTCCACATGCTAACCTGCGAATCATCTGCTACTTGTGTTAAGTTGTGTTACCAGTTCGTGACCTGACTTCCGGCCTTTGCCTTTTCAGATCTTGTTTGCGTGTTTGCACAGCCTTTTGCTGCCATCCGTAAGGGTTCATGGGCCGTTCACTATAGTGCCATTATTCATTCTGCTCAGCCTTAGTGACGGCATCCAGGTCCTCTGACGTTGGTCCTCTACGATCCTCTACCCTCAGAATGTTTTGGACAAAGCCGGGGAGGTATTGGGGGTAATTATTTTGCTAATTTGCGCACAAATTAATCAAATTAATAGACTTAAGAGTGCTAGTAGTAGAACTTTCATGGGGTGTACCAAAGAGGAACGGTTCAAGGAATCTTCCTCTGGGGACCATGGATATTTGGACAAAATAGTTGTCTCAGGTACCTCACCCACCTGATTAGTTCTGGTTCGTTCAGATTTCTCAAAAAAGGCTATGATTTTCCAAAATAAATGTTAAATAAAGTGATAGAGAGACATAAGAAGAAACGCTGCATACAGATGCAGTCCACTGTGAAGAGTTATAGGACACAGTGGGTGATTGGAGAACTTAACTGCTGTCTTCCCCTCCGCTCATAATATTTCTTCCAGCTGGGTAGCTCATTGATTTTCCTTTACAGTGGAAGGAAAAAGACAGAGATACCTTTTCATTTGGTCAAAGAAGTGTGGCTGTTGGCACACACTCTCCTTTGTTATGAAATCCACACTCTCTCTCTGTCGTAGGTTGCTGTTCCCAGAGGTCAAGTAAAATCAAAGATGGAGCTTATTAGATCAGTCGGGAGTAAAGTAGTAGAGTAATTCACCAGAGTGACAGATGGGAAGAGGTCTTGGGGTGGTAGCTGGGTCTGCTTCCTTCATGGCTAGACATGGGCCTGTTGGCTGCTGGGAGCTTTGGAACTGAAGAGGTTGAGTCTACTGAAGTCCTTATTTGTGGTCGGCCCCATGCAGATATTAAGTGCTCTTGTCTATACCACAAAACCTCTACCTGGTCCATTATATGTAACTCTGGTACAAGGGATCAGTAGCCAGCTCTTTGAGATTATATATAGAACAGACTTCCTCTGCGTAGATGGAAGCCTCCACTCCTTATGTGACCATACCCTAACAGTGAAGGACCGGCCTGCAAAAGCAATTTCACTTTACTATGAAACAATAAAACCCTTTCCAGATCCCTGCTTCCGATGGATAACAACGCATGTGCACTTTCTTTGAAGTTTTCTGCTTTTTAAGTTTTCTTCCCCCCATTCTTCCATTTGTTAGGCTTAATGGAGAAAACACACATATGACTGCCACTGCTACTGCCATGCTACTGTAGCCAAAGAAGAGCTGCTGCAGGTCAGCTGGGACTGGGAGTCCTCCGTGTAGTCTGCATAAAAGTGGACAGATATATTATATCCATTAATGAGAGGGCCCAATGGAAGCATTTAGACCCTTCAGGCTCTCCCAGGCGACAACCTCCGGGTCTGAAAGTAAAACCGATGCGGAAGTGCCTTCAAGCTGCATACTTTCTAATCAGGGGGCGACTCCTCTGGTTGTAAAAGTAAGTCTGATAGAATAGAAATCTGTGTGAAAACGACCCTACTGTTTATTACCTCGGTAAACAATGTAAAGATGAGTTTATGTCTCAATCTCTAGTTTCAAGTCTTCTTCAATACAGCGTGATGTTCATTTAATAAATTATGGTCATTTAGAGTCAAACAGAACATAAAGAGGATTATACTTTCGGGCAGGACTACCCTGACAGGTCGCTTCATACCCGTAGTCCACAAACCAATGGGTGACGTCTGGTGGGGTTTTGAACTATGAACTATGGAGTATGAACTATGGAGTATGGAGCATGGAGTATGGAGTATGGACTATGGAGCATGGAGCATGGAGTATGGCGTATGGAGCATGGAGTATGGAGCATGGAGTATGGAGTATGGAGCATGGAACATGGAGTATGGAGTATGGAGCATGGAACATGGAGTATGGAGTAGGGAGCATAGAACATGGAGTATGGAGCATGGAATAGGGAGCATAGAACATGGAGTATGGAGCATGGAGTATGGAGTATGGAGTATGGAGCATGGAGTATGGAGCATGAACATGGAGTATGGAGCATGGAGTATGGAGCATGAACATGGAGTATGGAGCATGGAGTATGGAGTATGGAGTATGGAGCATGGAACATGGAGTATGGAGCATGGAGTATGGAGTATGGAGTATGGAGTATGGAGCATGGAGCATGGAGTATGGAGTATGGAGTATGGAGCATGGAGTATGGAGCATGAACATGGAGTATGGAGCATGGAGTATGGAGTATGGAGTATGGAGCATGGAACGTGGAGTATGGAGCATGGAGCATGGAGTATGGAGTATGGAGTATGGAGCATGGAGTATGGAGCATGGAGTATGGAGCATGAACATGGAGTATGGAGCATGGAGTATGGAGTATGGAGTATGGAGTATGGAGCATGGAGTATGGAGTATGGAGTATGGAGTATGGAGTATGGAGCATGGAGTATGGAGCATGAACATGGAGTATGGAGCATGGAGTATGGAGTATGGAGTATGGAGCATGGAGCATGGAGTATGGAGTATGGAGTATGGAGTATGGAGTATGGAGCATGGAGTATGGAGCATGGAGTATGGAGTATGGAGCATGGAGTATGGAGCATGGAGCATGGAGCATGGAGTGCACAGAGACTGTTTCTAAGAAGTGGACGTGGTCAACGTGACGTCACTCGTTGGTTTGTGTCTCATGGACACTGAAATGTCTCTAATAAATAGGATCCTACCAATTTAAAATAGAACAAAAAAAAAAAGATTCAACATCACAACAAAAGAAAGCTCCTCGTACACGTGCACTGTATGCATTGTTGCCAGCTGAACACAGAACAACTTAAGGGCCAGGGTGTTGAGAGCCATGATACTGAGCTCCATGTCCTCTCAAATGGATTTAAATTCATGACGGATTTCAGGATACTTTTGAAGTGCCTTTCCACTTCGAGATACATTTTCAACAAGATTTAATCCAGACCGCAGCAGCCAGGTCTGTGATGTCTTCATGCAGAAATAGATCTTGACACGCCACACACAAACGCCGTGCTTGGCTTTCACTCTACCTTCTCTCCCCTGTTTCCTGGGAAACCCCTCTTCCCTTCATCTCCCTGCAGAGTGGATGGAAACATCAGCTCAGAGATCAGACCCTTTCAACCAGGGAAAAATCAAAAGACAAGCAGAGGCTCGGGGGGAAAGGGAGTATTCCTTCTTGACATGGACTGACAGGAGGAGATCTAAATCTTCAGAGATGACACCAGGGGCCTTCTATCATGTTGGTCCCTTGTAAAGAAATTAAACAGTAGCCAGCAGAGGGTTGATTTTTCCTCCAGACGAGTAAGGCAACTCAATGTTAACCCATTTTAATCAACATGGAGAACAAAGGTTTATTATAGATCCAGATCATGAATCTATTATCATGTTTTCAGTTGGAAACGTTTCATATAGGAACAGAATGGCCATTCACCAACATTTGTTTGTGGTAGGGTAAGGCTTAATGTAACCTTAATCCTAACCTCAGGATTGTGTGAACTTTGTTCTCTGCTGAATGAAGTGCGCCTTTCCAATGAACTATAAAATAAAACTCCCAAACTTAGATCAGGATTAAGTTAGCGAGAAGATTCTGTGAAACTGTGGACAGACGGTGTTGAGATGTTCTATTCTTTACAAAGAAAGTACAGACAGAAGAAGCAATGCAAGGTCCGTGACTCTTTCATGTCAGTCTAAAACACAAGCTGAAGCTAAAACAACTGAGCCACACTAATCCCTGAAAGTGCAGTATAATTCTACAGCTAATAGATACACATTCTTACTTATTATATGCCAAACCAATTCTAAATCAAGGTCATGAACTAGCTTGTGACATATTGGATTGGACAATCTGGAAAAATGTATTGTTCTCAAGCTGAAAACGGATTTTCCTTTGCTCTAGAAAGGTGACGTCTTGGAGCTCTATCTCTGTGAGCAAACTCCATCAGATGCATTTGAAGACTCCAGTAATCAAGAAAACAGTACGTTGATCTTTAGAGAAGGAGAGGATTAGACTCGAGACGTCTTGGCTATGGCCCTCAACAGAACATAGCACGTGGGCTGGAATCTTTATTGACAGCTGTTCCTAATAGTTTGAGACCCGTAAGAAAAAGAAAAAGGTAAAATATCTTACCTTAATTCCTTGGTCTCCGTTAACTCCCTGTGAAGAAAAAGCAGAGGCAGATATGTTAAATGCAACCATTGACAACAATGCATCCACTAGATGGAGCCGGAGCTCCTCTGAGAGCGTTATAGAGGACCGTGGCCCAAACTCACAGAATGATGTGCAGACTGAAGGAGCGTTTGCATTTGTGATTTGTTGTGCAACCTCTAAACAAAGCGGCAGATAATTGTGCCTGCGTAGGCCTCTGCTCTGTCCTCTCAGTGACCCTCTGCACGGCCCTGATGTGCTCATAAAGCTCGTGGCAGAAAACAGAATCAGGGTTCTCGGACGAGTTCATGGGAAAACAAAGCGAGACGGAAGAATGGTTGAAGTTTATGTGGCAATAATCTGCACAGAAGCTCACAGCAGCACAGTCCTTCCAGTGGGCCCGGCCTCAAAACCTCAGGCAGAATCTACAGAGCTTACAGAGTCATGATATAGATATAAACTGTGGTTCTGTTGGGACAGCAGCAGCCAAACTGCTGGAGGACACCCAGAGGACCGAGACGTTTCGCTTTAATCTTCTACTAATATAGTAAAGTGGAAGGGGAAAAGTCATGAATTATATATACAGGGTTCATACACATCCTGACCAATGGGTTTCCATGACTTTTCCAGGACTTTAAACCAAATGTCCATGACAAACATTTAGTGAAATCTGGGTGTAAACAGTAAAAAGTGAGTAAATGTAGTATTTAAACTAACAATGAGAATACAAAGCATACAGTAAACCTTAAATGACTCAAATGAATGAGACAATAGTTTGATTAAAAGAATAAACATTTATATAGATGCCTGTATGTATGCCTGCTTTCTCTGAGTCTTTCTTTTAAAAGCATATTCATTATTTCAAACTCAGCGTAAATGAACGACATGAACACATGAATATAACACATTTACATGACTTTTACTAAACTTTTGGGGTTTCATTTTTTTCAAGGACTTTTCCAGGCCTGGAAATAACCATTTTAAAATTCCATGACTTTTCCAGGTTTTCCATGACCGTAACAACCCTGTATATAACATATGACTTGTTGATTCCATCTTTGCATTTTTATAATTTACTTCTTAAAACTCAACAACGGTGCAGTTGAAGTCAAGGTCCTCTTTCACAGCACAACTTTATCAGTGAGTGTGTGTGTGTGTGTGTGTGTGTGTGTGTGTGTGTGTGTGTGTGTGTGTGTGTGTGTGTGTGTGTGTGTGTGTGTGTGTGGCATGAGAGCGTCTAAAAAGTGAACATTTTGTGATTCTCACGATCAACGCATGAGAGTCGGCCGCCCGAAACTCTGGACATTCCAGCTTCGAGAGAACTCCCAATCCAGGCAAAATAAAACATTTTTAAAACACCTGATCTGCAGTTCCTCCAGAGCCCCATTTGTCTTTTGATTTGTACTTAGCGGGTTTTGTTTGTTCAGTCTCATTTCATTTGGTGCTGTCGCTGTGATTTAGTGTCTTGCATTCTTCTATTGAAGTGTTGTCAAACTAAATCAAATGTGGCTTGTCTTCATTCTCTGTAGCCCCGTTCCCTCTGGACAAAAAGCCAGTAACGCCCACTATCATGTAGCTTCTGTCTTCAGGAGGACAGATACAATCAGCATTGATTCCTGGGACAAATGACTGCAGTAGTCACGGCTTTTCATCAGCTGGCTCCGTCATTAGTGATGGAAACATGACACCCGGGGGTCAGAAAGACGTTCTCCCCCATGCTATGTGTTGTGAACTATAATGAACACAACTCTGAGCATATGCTTTGAGTTTAATTCTAACCTCTTTTAGTAGACTTTTGAGTGAAAAACTAAACACAACAGTTAAACGTGAAACAGTTATGAATACCTTTGAGCCTTCAGGACCGAGTGGGCCAATGTCCCCTTTATCCCCCTGAGTCGGGAGAGAAGGACGAATATTAGAATACATCACACTGATTCACAAAAAGATGACACAACACCTGCAGAGGAAGGAGGATGTGTTGAAGCCTCTCTCTTTCTGAGGAGCTCCTTTCTGTCGTATCTCTTCTTTACCGATTATAAAACTGGATATTTGTATCCGCCAAATGACACAGAGCCATGATAGATGAAGCTCCACCATAATCAAGGGAAATAAATGGTTATTGTTGTATGACCTGTGATAGAAAATCCATCTATTACTCTATGGACAATGTGCACAGATTGTGAATAAATCGATTGTGTGCTGGAATAATCATGTCATAGCCAATCCAACCACACAATGCTGACCACATTGTTTTTCAAAAGTGAAACAGCTCACCTTTTGTCCCGACACACCTGGCTCCCCCTGAAGACGTAAAACAAAGTGTGTGCATTAAAAAGTACATATCCAGTGTAACAAGTTCAGTATTCTACATTGAAAAGTAGACAGACAGGAAGTGACTGAGGCTTCATATTCACGTTTGGCCCCAGAGGCTTCTCTGATGATCACTTGTTTCACAGTGAGAGGCATTTACAGGACTCTGGCATGGATTCTTTATGTGGAGATCTACTCATCCAATGCAGAGGAAACACAGTGATGTGTAGAGTTTCTGTGGTCTGAGTATTGGGGGCGACTGTGGCTCAGTGGTGAGCAGGGTCGCCCTTCAATCAGAGGATCGGCGGTTCGATCCCTGGCTCTGCTAGCCCACGTCGACGTGTCCTTGAGCAAGACACTTAACCCTAAATTGCTCCTGTAGCTGCCTACGGTGTGTGCATGCTAGATAGTCCTGATGTGGCACCTCCATGGTAGCTCCTCTCATCAGTGGGTGAATGATTCCTATTCAAAGCTTCTTTGAGTATTCAGAAAAGCGTTATATAAAATCAAAGTATTATTATTATCAGAGCAGCTGCACAGAGACCAAGTGGAAACATTCTGACCTGAGTATTTTGAGACCTGGTTTTATTTGGCTGTGTTTGTCTGTAATAACTAAAAGTCATCATGAGAGGTCACAGTGATGCTAATCAAGTTTTGTAGAATTGTACTTTTGGTGTTTGGATAAGAAGAAGAAAATGTTTACCTTTAGTCCTGGTAAAAGCTGCAGAAACAATGTAGAAATCACAAGAATGTTAATGTCACACCAACAAACCTTCACTAAAGAGACGATTCTAGGAGAATAAAGGTGGAGGCCTCAATGAGCCAACGCTTACCCGCGGGTCTTTCCCTGGTTTGCCTGGTTCACCGGGTTTCCCCTAAAGGAAAACACAACACACTCTTTACACAGAACCTACCAGACGATCTACGTACCTCTTCCATGATGGCATTTGAATTTGCAAAGTTCATGAAAATAGTCACAAAATGCAAACTATTGTTCTCTGTACAGGGACACTATTTGTCTGGGGTTTTGTTTTGGTGTCGCTTGTATTTGTGTACAACATTACGCGACAGAACCAACGCACTTTGGGACGAACACAGGTCTCGTGGTTGAAAGTCCTGTTGGTTGGACCACTGACCCTCCCGCTCACCATACATGTTTATCTGTCAATATTTTAGACTGTCACCATATCTGACCATTGCATAGTCACATGGATGTGCTTAATGTGTGGGCCTGCCACAGACATAGATCCTAATTGGCTTTCCAATGGCATTGTTTTTGTCTTGAGGGATACAAAACCAATAGATTGCCTATATACTATATTCATTGACTATATCCTGACTTGCCACATTACTGGGCTGGCCTTTTGTGGATTTAGTGAGAACCCGACAGTAAAGTCTACATCTTTTCCCAATAAAAGGCTTGAACTTGCACCTTAAACCCTCACAAACTGAACAGCTGTATTGCTTGTCTCGGTGAAAAGTTGACCGGTGCCTTCATGTTCTTCGGCTGCAACACAGACTTGTGTGTCCAGGTTGTCATGCTGTCCCTGAGTAAAGGGAACTAGTGACTCCAATCATGTGGACCTGCAGCTGGTGTCATTACAGTGATGACGAGTATGGATGAGACCATGTTGAACAGTTTAACACTATTTTTAATACATTTGGATTCAGTTACTTTGATCGATAGACTTTGGCTGACTCTAAGACATCCATGTGTTCGCTTTTCAGGCACTTCTCTATAACTCAGCAACTTCTATATAACTAAGCAACATGTCAGATAATTCCCAGTCATGGTTAGAATTCAGACTTTGATGTGAACACTATTTACTCGATGGAAACTGGTAATTAGGTAACTCTCATACAACACAAATGCATCCAAGGGGAGGAAACAAAGTCCACAACATGATGGAGAAATTATTTCAAAGTAGCCTTCATTGTGTTCGTTACTGACATACTTATCTCTGAAAAAAAGAATGTAACCCACGCATATTTTGATTATCATCAGTTTACGCTGCTTGTGAGACCCTGTTCAACAATTTGTTGGCTGTTTAATTAACAAATGTCAAGGAAAACGTTTAATTTCTGGTGGAACTCAGACTGGGACTCACCATTGGGCCACTGGCTCCATTCAGACCTGTGATTCCTGGGAGTCCGGGGGGCCCTGGAGGTCCCGGGGGTCCCTGCGCTCCAGGCTCACCCTGCTGGGAGACCTTGAGTTACAATCTGCCATGCTGGAGCATTCCTCACCACACTGTCCATGCTCACACAACAACCTCACACAACACCACAAAGGACTACAGCAGGGGGTTGCAGAGAGGAAGGTTAGCCGGCGAGCAGGGCGAGCGCTTATGCTGTAATGCTTGAGCAGGAAGATTCATCCTTGACCTTTGAAACACGTATGCTGGATCAAATATTCCAAATTCAAAGATCATTCTTTTCCAGGGTTCGTACGACGTCCAAAGGACTTCAGCGAATTGAGCCAGGTGTCGGGGACATAATCAAGGAGCCTTGTGAGACCAGGTGCCTCTGAATATGAGACTGAAACTGGTCCCGGCATGAGCTGGTTGTGATGTGAGCGCAGGGCAGAACTTTCTTTTACTGACTCCTGCTCGATGACTTTGATACCTTCCTTGTTGATGTTGCACCTAGCTGCCGGATCCTTACCCAGCATGGACCCTGGGAAAGTACCCGAGCACCGGTTACAACACATTCTCACTCCTAACTTGTTAATTACTGACATTTGGTCATTGGTAGGGTCAATGAATTGTTGAGTCTAGCGTCACTTTTGGACCTGTCACTTTCCACTCGTTACTTGTTCAGTGTCTTTTCAAAATAAACTTTAAGGCAACAAAACCTTAGTTAGGTTCCGGAAAAGAACTTGGTTGACTTGACTGACCGTTCATTTACTGAGTCATGTGACAACATCTTCAGTTTTTTTTGTTTTAGTTTAGTCTTGTCTTTGTTACTTGAACTTCCATGTTCACAGGAAACTTCCAGTTAATTACATGCATCCAATCTCTTCTCAAAATAAACTACCATTATAGGTTTACTTAGTTTAAGGTTTACGGACGCTACAAAACTACTTGGTTATGCCGGAAAAGATTCTTGGTTTACGTTAAAATTTATATATTTTTAACGTAAACTAAGTACATTTGTTACATAACTACATAACGTCACATTATTTAAGTAGAAACGTAACAAAACTCATGTAACTCACATTGACTTGGAGCGGCGGTCTGCTGGGTGAAAATCCTGTCTTTGTTTGACCCACTAAACCTCCCTCTCTCACCCTTTCTACTGTCAGTGGCTCTGAGCGCCTCGTAATGACGTGGTATTGAAGTGCATCTCAAACTGACACTCAAAGTTGCCTCGAGCATCAAAGTCATCACAGCAGCAACGGAGAAGAGGTCAGAGTTATTGACCAGGAGTCAGTGGACAGCCACAGAAAGATCAAGGAGGACATCCACAGATGAGGCCAAAGTCCGTCTTTGAAGAGAGACGGGGGTTACGGTTTGACATGTCGAGTTACCACAGGGAGGTATTCAGGTCACCTAAGCAGGTTCCAGTCTCTGACGAAGGCAAATGGAGTTGAAAAGCTCCATAGGAGTGAGGACACTAAGTGCTTTCTTCTTAGAGACTGCTTTTGATAAGAGAGCAAGACTCTGGGAAATAAATGGCGTGACACTGATGTAGTTGTCTCACTTTTTGGCAGGCCCCATAGCATGACCTGGATCTCTTGGTCCACTCGCCGCAAATGTACTCCAGCTTTTATAAGTTTAGCTTTAAATTCTAATTCTAAGAAGATCATAATAATTGAAATGAATGAATGCCATCTTGACATTGATCCTCCTGCAGCTACTTTGAAATACTTTGCTAGACAGCCAGAACTTTGGGAATTGGCTCAAACCAAAGCCAATACTAAACTAAGTCAAATAAAGAAAATGTACAATGAGCACAGGATATGAAGAGAATAAATACAGCTCAGCGGATGAAATAAATCTGTCTGGCTGCTACACGTCCTGAATATGCTTCTCCTTTGTTTCCTGCTCAAAATAATTTCCGCTACTCACTGTTTGGGGCTCATAAATTCAATTTTATGTTTCTTACAGGTCAATGTTTTTGACTGAAGACACTTCCATATGGAAATATGTATTATCATACAGGGCAACACGTTTGCATGGCATGAAATCGAATGCATTATGCGAGAGTGCATGATTTATTTGCACATGTGTTCCAACTTAGAGTTCCTAACACAACGCGCTGGCCCTACTTCAGTCACTCAGCAATCAGGCTGTTATTGTAGGAGAACACACATGTACAGTAGCTCAGGACCACAGCGCTGCCAAGCTTCTATTCTAAGATCATGGACGACATATGCGCTCACATTAGATCCATATTTTGTCATTTCAGAATGTGTCCAGATATGTTTTATGTCTTTGGACAAGTTGGGTTTATACACTGTTATTGGGAGAGTGCAGCCGCCAATGGGCTGTTCTGCAGTTTGACCACATGAAGGGAAATTCTAGAAGGAAAAACAAAACTGCCATAATTCTATTCTTATCACGATGGAAACCCCATTATATCAGATGGTCAATACTGATTGGCTGATATCTGATTTTTTATGGAAGGGGGTATGAACTGGGTACAGTTTCTTAGTCCATCTTGTATTTTCAAAATGAGCCACAGGGTTTTTTCCTTTTAAGTACCTCGGACCTTAACCGTACAGTATTTGCCATAACCACAATCCTTCCCCAAAATAGTTTCCATGCACAGATATTGTAGGAAGACGTTAACTAGGATTCAGGAGAATCATTAATATCAACGTTCTCGACCGGTAATCGGGTCGATTTTGCTGCATAACATAGGTAATGCTGCATCAAATATTATTTGTATGATTATTTCCATTATATATTTCACTATTCATATTGAAGTAATAGGTGATAAATATGAACTCAATCAACTTTGTGTTTGTTTAGTGCGAGTTTGAAAGTGTCTGCCAATGAGGTGCCACCAAGTTGCATTGTGGGAAATGTAAAATTTTGCTTTTCTTTCTTTCTCTTTTGAGTCCTTTAACTTTCTGTTTGTGAAAGTCACTTTGAGGTCAGGGAAAGATGGTGGTCAGGGTAAAACATGATGATTATCAAAGCAAACACTGTTTGTCCGTACTCTTTTAAAAATCACTAATGCATTCATCTGAAATAGAAATGTCTGGAGGACTTTATGAAGACACGAGGATGGACTACAGGGTTGAGTTCTGTGTCAGTGGCTCGTTACGTAAGATCCAAACTATTTGTTGAATCTACTTTGCATGTTCTCATATTAGTTTTCTTTTTGTGCCATTCGCTACTTGTACTTAAAACCTCAAAGTATAGTTTTAACTACTATAATATTATTTAATCTAAGGTGAAACAAGCTCTAAATAAAACATTTGCAGTTCTTGCTTGAAACTAGAACAGGGGTGTCAAACTCATTTTAGTTAAGGGGCCACATGCTGCCCATTTTGATCTCTAGTGGGCCGGACCAGTAAAATCATAGCATAATAACGCATACATAATGACAATATTTATATATGTTTAAATCATTGGTGAAGGTTTTTGGACGATAAACCCTATTTTAAGGTATTTCTTCAATAAACCAGAAACATAAAGACCAATCAGGCCACTGTTTATCTGCCTGGGCTCTCCTCTGCAGATTCCCTCGCAGTTGGGAAACATTTTTAGTAATGTCAGTGATGCAATCAATTGTGACTGTGGCTCAATGGTTACCATGCCCGCCTTACAATCAGAGGATCAGTGGTTTGAGTCCCAACTCAGGTAGTTTTTTTTCCTTTTAGTTTTTTTCTTTTCTGCAGTTTTAACAATTATCCCACGGGCCGGACTGGACCCCCTGGTGGGCCGGATCCGGCCCGCGGGCCGTATGTTTGACACCCCTGAACTAGAACAATGCATCATTTTGGCTTCATATACTGTCACGCATCATCGATTAAAAGGCTTTGAATATGCCTAAACATTCAGAAGCGGCAGCAGCCAAAAGTTGGTTAATTACAGCATGACGGCGGAGGACGGTTGGAAAGGTTTTGGCGACGGATGATGGCGGTGGGCATCCACGGGACGAGCAGAGAGGGGGGGGGGGGGGGGGGGGAGAGAGAGTTGTACCTTGAGGCGTTTTAGGATTAGAGGGCTTATTGAGGGCATGTTGCGTAGGGTGATGGGCAACATCTGCCGGGGGGAGTCACAAAGCACAGGTGGCCAGCGGTGCAAAAAGGTCACAGGGCAAAGGTCACCAGGAGGCCAGAGAAAGGAAACAGGGTAGAACCAGGAGGAAAGATGGGGGGGGGGGGGGATGTAGGAAAAAGAGAAATAGAACATCAGAGTGAAAAGCAAGGAAATGGGAGGGCAAAGGGGAGAAAAAAAGAAACAAGGCTGGAGAACGGAAAGACAACAACGGCACCAGCACAGCAAACTACGGGCTTGGAGTGGCGAAGAGGATGGTTGATGTTCTGTCATGGTTCTTTGTTTAAAACGAGATCAATTGAAGGCGTTCAAATTCTAACATTACGAATCATCAACATCCCCTACTCAGGATCCATGTGCATCAATGGCCCCTACTCAGGATCCATGTGCAGCAATGGCCCCTCCAGTGAGCCAGGCCCCTAGGTTGCAGCGGAGCAGAGGTGGGCGCCGGTCTTGCCACAAAGAGAGACAGCGGTAACGTTACAGGTCACATCCAGACTTACTGTGGCCAACTGTCCCACACGGGGCTGTACAATACGCCGCTTCTGTTGGGACGACCAGCAGGATCAGAAACAGTTTTATACAGGACGGGTCAGCTACGTTCCCCACTGACACCAAGCAGAACCAGCTGCGTGCAACTTGCCTACTTTTTACACAACGTACATATTTCCACAATTTGTATTATGCAGTAACCTTTAAAGCAAAGATACCTTCACCCAATACCTGAAACCCCAAGAGAAGTATTCACTATTACTACAGTCTGGGAGCATACTTCCTTTCATTGTACATCAGTTGAAAGCCCCAAATAGCAATAGTACTATTTCTATGGAAATATATACAGAATGTTATGAGTAGATATAAGTAGGGGTATACATGTAGTAAGTAGGCAAGTGTGCAGCTTTGTCCCTCACCATCTCCAGCTATCCACCGCCACACAACATGGGCATAACCAGAATGAATCTAATTTGAAATGTCCAAATGGCAGACCATGTGCAACTGACATTTGAAAATTAAAGTTCTACTCTATATAAATTGTATTTTTGTCATTTAATTTTGTCATACATGTATGTACACACACATGGCTTTTTTTTTCTCAGATGAAATTCACTGATTTAATTTGAATATTGGCTTCCCTGTGCATCAGTAGTATGCACAGTTAACCTTAATTCCAGTAACAATTCAAAGAGACACTAGCTGCATATTATGTAACATTCGTCTCTTTATAGATATATAGATATATTTGTTGTTGAAAAATTGACTTGAAAGACTAATGAATCAAATCAGTAGCGACTTCGTCACCCCGTTGATCTGTTTCTGTCTTTCGGGTGGAGAGCAGAGAGCAGAGGGTGGAGGGAGCCTCGGCTCTGTCGGGCACTGGCTCTCTTTGCGGCAGGACTTGGTGACACCCTGCTCAGGGTCATGTATCTGGGTGATGGCACCCACAAACCTTCAACATCAGAGCCTGACTGGAGCGCAAGGCAGCCAGGGTTTTCAGAGGCAGGTCCTGCACAAAGAGGCCCTACACACCAGAGAAGCGGTGATTTCAGTCAGAGCGTCTCGGTGGCACATGTCTCGTGAGGACTTCAGTTCAATGAGTGAGACGTTCAGATGGACATCAATCTCACAGTCTAACTTCTTTTTGTTCAGTACAGAGCTGGAGTCAAGCTGTTAGCAGCCTAGCTTAGCATAAATACTGGAAGCAGCTAGCCTGGCTCTATGTATAATAAGACATTGTGTTTAAGAAAATGTAAAATAATAATTCATAATACAACATATTGGGCATTGCAACAAACCTGCATTATAGAGAAATACATTATGGTCCATCTAGAAACTGTTGACAAGACACTACCCTCAAAACCACAACTGTCATTTTTACATTAGTTTTTCTGAATGAGATGTTAAACAGCTTAGTAGCGGTTTTTGGGCAGAGGAAGGCTAGCTGTTACCCACTGCTTCCAGTCTTCATGCTAAGCTAGGCTAACCACACCCTGCCTCCAGCTCTGTACTCACACAGATGTGAGATTGATATCAATCCTCTGGCTCTCAGGAAGAAGGTAAAGAAGCATATTTGCCAACATATTGAACGATGGGCTGCTGCTGAAATACACATTACACAAGAACACAAGACACATGTGCTGATACTGCTGGCTTTGCCCTGAGACTCTTTCTCCACTCAACATTTAACCTCCACCACAGTCACCCCGAGCCCCCTGGGGTATCACTATGGGATGGAGGCCGACTCTGGGAATGAACCTTCCATACAGACGGCTGCAGGCGGCTCTGAGGAGTCCATGCAAAACCAATCGAGGAGGCATACTGTTGGCTCCACAAGCTAAAGACATCAAACCCCAAATCCTCGCTGGGTTCTTCTTCCTCTGGCTCCGTTCTAAAGTGTATGTGGCCTGAAGCACTTCCTGTCCAGAGATGTATATCACATGGCCCATTATCGATAACAGCTCATAAAACCATTTCAGCATCGTGCTGGTATTTTGAGATGCGAATGTCATGCCGATGGCAAAGTATGAAAAAAACAACTTTGATCCTTTTAGCAGGAGCAGTTTAATAACTGAAAGGTTGAATTACGCTGGAAATTGACTCTAGATGTGAAAATTCCCCCTTTACACAGGAGACTCTTATTCTTGGCACCCGGCACACAGGCTCTTATCACGTAGCTCCAGCAGCCCGCCTGGTAATTGCCTTGTTTTCTCTCAACTAGCCAAACCCCAGAGAGACGGGCCAAAGAGCCGCAGAGCGCCGCATGTGTTAGCTTCACTGTGCTAGGTTCAGATGTTAGCTTCACTGTGCTAGCTTTACATGTCAGCTTCACTCTGCTAGCTTCACTGTACTAGCTTCACTATGCTAGCTTCACGTGCTAGCTTCACTGTGCTAGCTTCACTGTGCTAGCTTCACGTGATAGCTTCACTGTGCTAGCTTCACATGTCAGCTTCACTGTGCTGGCTTCACTGTGCTGGCTTCACTGTGCTAGCTTCACTGTGCTAGCTTCACGTGATAGCTTTACTCTGCTAGCTTCACTGTGCTAGCTTCACTGTGCTAGCTTCACATGTCAGCTTCACTGTGCTAGCAGCATGTGTCTGTCCAGCTTCTGCAGCGGCTTCCATTCCTACAGCTTCCCTTTTCTATTCCATTCTGAATAAACTGAACATACATGTGGACCTGTGAGAGAGCAATCCTATACGCTGGAGGAGGGACAATGGTACAGGTTAACATTGATATTGCAAACCAGGCTAATCATTAGTTTTTTTTAGCATAAGCACTGATGGTGTGCTTTTTGTGTCAAAGAACGAGTTCCACAGAAACGTTTTCCTACCCGGTGTGTGTAGTCTCCACATACGCCCTGGAGAGAACAGAAAAGAAGTATTTCAGAGATTCACATCAGACAGTCTGTTATAAACTGAGGGCAATACATTTAAAAGGAGGTGTTAACAAGGCAAGGAGGTTCAACAAAAAGCAGCTTTGATCTTTTTTATTGTAGGCCATGTAGTGTTGCGGCTCTGGGCCCATACAGGGACTAAAAATCAGGATATCTCAACCTCTGCTGCTTCAGCTTTGATCTTTTTATGCAATCCCTCCTTTAACACCTCCAAAACACAACTTTATGGGAGTGCTCTGCTAATTAGCTGGAGTGCCCCATTACAGAGAATAAACATCTGAACCTGTCTTTCACCACTGCTGGCTGGTGAACTATGAGAAGTCGTCAAACTACTGCAAACCATGCCTCACCTTCTCTCCTCTGGGTCCAGGCTCCCCCTGGAACAGAAACAACACAAGGTGCATGAGATAAGTGGTTCAGCATTGAGCAGTTTATTATGTCAGGAAAGAGATCAGACTGGAGGAACTTACCGGGACTCCTTTAACGCCACGCTGACCCTGAAAGACAACAGCAGCACAGTCAGGCTTCAGGCTCAGATTTGCAGCTTCACAAAGATTTCAACATGACTGAACACAAATGGCTCCAATAAACATGATGGAAATGAGTAAACATGCCGAGGTATCAATCACACTGATGAATGAGCTATTACAGGAGTCTATTCCAATTACTTGTCGTTGGTGAAGTCCCTCAGTTTGACTTCCCAGCAGGCCCTGGGGTGTGCCCTGTAAGTAGCTGTCAGAGCTCAGCGACTGGTTGATTAATGAACCCGGGGCGAGGGCCCAGTAGGACACATCCACTTCACCCCATGCCGCTGACCCCACAGGCTCGGCGGCTCCAAAGGCACTTTGTGAAGGCAACAACATCTCTATACATCTAGCAGACCAGCCCTCAAAGCCCTTTTAAATGCTCCCTGACATCCGTCAGGAAGGAGGCTGAGTAACAGGAGCTCATTACAGACCCATTAATCAACATTAAACATTATTTCAACAGTATCCAACCCCACTTGGCCTCCTGGAAATCCTGACATTTGTACTGGCATGTAGTTCAGTGGAGAAGTCCCCCTGCTTTAGAAAACAACCCCTGATCTGACCGAGAGTAATGGTCCACCAGCAAAGTAATGAGAAGCTACTGAAATCAGCGAGATACAAGTGTCAGCTGAACGACACTGAAATGACCGACAGACACATGGCAACGTCATTCAAGAACAATTCAATTACTTTTTTTTTTATCATAAAATTTGCTTCAGAGGGCTTTACAATCTGTACACATATAGAGACCCTAACCCTCTAACCCTAACCCTACAGAACAACTGTAGTGAAGCTGGACATAATTCCAGAGGATGATCCAAATTGGTAGGGAACAATGGGAACAATGGGAACAATGGCCGGTTGAAGAAAGTCCAACAGTCAAAGTGAGAGAGTGTTGATATTGGAAATTATTGGACAAAACGTGTCCAATAATGATGTTTCTTTTAAGTTCAAGTTTTGCCATACATGTATCTATGTATTTTATTCTTTTTCTTTTTTTGCAATAACTGTGCAGCATCTACATTATGGTTAAGACACTGAAAGATCGTGGTTATGGCAAATTCCCTTTTGTTAAGGTCTGACATCTAACGTGCTTAAGATTGTGGTTCAATTCAATTCAGTTCATTTTGTATAGCCCAAAATCACAAATTACTAATTTGCCTCGGAGGGCTTTACAATCTGTACACATACGGCACCCCAGTCCCGATGGTTAAGTTTAGTAAAAGAACAAACTTTAGTCTGTGACAGAACACAAACAACGACCTTCACAATTACCTTTTCCTCCTCAAGGACATAAAGGACACACTACTTCCTGCAAACTGAACATAACATGAACTTAAATGCTACCTGCACTGTACTTGTATCGTGTCTATCAAGTCTCTGAACCACTCAAAGCTTTACACTACATGTCATCATTCACCCATTCATACACTGATGGGAGGAGCTACGATTCAAGGTGCCACCTGCCCATCAAGACGTATTAACATTCATACCCATTTCAAAACCGCAGGCACAGGAATCAAGTGATTTGGGAATATAGAATATTAACTGTGAAGCAAAGGCTTGAGGCTTTAAATGTCCTCCGGCCTCAGTGAGTGTAAATCCCTTTGGGCCCATTTGACTCGTCAGAGTTCTACCTACCGACCTGATTGAAAGCCAGAGTGTGGCTTACGGCCCCCATCAGTCTTGGCCGGTCCCGGCGGCATGCGGCCCACTGTTAGCCCATCACCGGGTGGTGTAAATCAGCCCAATCATTTCATATTTGCTTTGGCTTGTTGGTGTAAATTCCATACAACATGCTCAAAATGTTATGAGCTCAAATGACCGGAGGGAATAGTATTATAGTGCAACTATGTTTATGAAATATTTAAGGAATGCTTACCATGTCTCCCTTCGGTCCGTTCTGTCCCTGTGTGAACATTAAAGCAGTGAGTGCAGGTGGTATAATATAATATATATATATATATATATATATATATATATATATATATATATATATATATATATATATATATATATATAATAACTGCATCACTCTGATCAGATACTGACACTTGATTTCCTCGTACAAAGAATATTCATAGCATGTTTAACCCCGCCCGATAATAACAGTGTATTACAGTAATGACCATAATCATTCTTAGTTTAATTATGCTCATTATCTTTACTGAGTGCTTCTGGGTACTGAAGAAGCACTCAGTTATTACACTTCATGACAGGAACTTGGCGAAACTCACAGACTTGCCATCCAACCCGATTGGACCCTATAAGAGAAGAGAGGGGATGTTTTAGTACATATGGAGATCAGCAGCTGCATGCCACATTGTTGAGATGATGATGATGAAAATGATGATGATGATGATGATGATGATGATGATCATGTTGGCAGTGAAGTGAAATATAGGTTGCGATAAACCCCGATTCAGGAATACTTAGTGCTTTACCTGCCTACCTTGCATGATTGTAAAGTAATACAATAAAGTTTACTCCTTCACCCCCCCAACTCGAGTATAGAGAAGCCCTTAGTACTGCTGCCGGTGGCCAGAAGCTGTATTGCAGCAATGCTAGTGATTTAAATAGTATTACCATTAATAAACCTTCTACCTTTGGTTGGTGGAGGAACCATTTATTATCTTTCTTGGCTTGTTTTGTCTTTTATAGCATAAATCATGCTGTTTAAATAATAAATGTACTTGTATTTCTCTTTTCTAGTCTTCCGACCACTCAAAGCTCTCTAACACTACACGTCATCATTCACCCATTCATACCCTGATGGGAGGAGCTACCATTCAAGGTGCCACCTGTCCATCAGGACTAACAGCTACGGGAGACATTTTGGGGTGAATTCTCTTTCCCAAAGACACACTGACATGGACAAGCGGAGCAGGGGATTGAACCGCCGTTCCTTGGGTTGAAGGACCTCCCCCCACTATACCACTGAGCCACAGTCGATCCAATGCATACTTTACTTTAACGGCCACAAGATGGCTGACAACCATGTGAGGTTGTTAAAAAATTTACAAAACGTAACTATTGACTATTTTACTTTCCCATTTCTTCTCATCAAGCATGTGAAGAAGAAGTAATATAGTCATATGGTGGTGTATCATTGGCAGCTGATTCACCGTTATGAGGAAGATATTCAGAATGCAGATATTTAGAAACTAACTGTTCATTAGCATGTTATGTAGCTCTCAATTCTCAATTCACAATCTCCTATTACCGTAAAAGTCGGATTACAAGCCACTCCTACCTCCGGTCAGTGTCCCGCTGTAGCAAGCTAGGAGCTCTAGCTCTAGCGCTGCTGCTGCTGCTAGCTAGAGCTGCTGCTAGCTACCGGCCGCTGCTACTGCTACTGCTACTGCCCCTCTGCCCAAGTCAGGTGTCGAGCCTGGTCCCGCTACCTTCGGTGGTTTTCGGGGAGCTAGCAGAAGTTAGCGGGGAAGTAACGGAGCGCTAGCTGGAGCCCCAGCTGGCTACAGCGGGGAGCTAACGGGACGCTGACGGAAGGTAGTAGCGTAACCCGACTTTTACGGTACTATAAATTCAGGAGTTATTCACACATTTTCTTTGTGAACTCTTTGTTCATAAATTAGTTTCTTACTTGTTCCATGGATCCTAATAATTATTTAGTAGTTACACTCTGCTGTCTTTTGTTTATTCAAGTAAAATGTAATTATCCAGCTTCTTCCCCGATCATGGAAGCATCATCTACAGCCTCAACCTGACAGGCGTGGCCATCACTTACTGGAAAGCCTGGAAATCCTCTTGTCCCAGGTTGTCCCTGAAGAGAAACAGAAAAACAAGCAGTGTGTTTGTTGTTCTCCTGGAAGTCTGCTTTTAAAAAGTCATCTGGAAGTGTGTGTGTGTGTGTGTGTGTGTGTGTGTGTGTGTGTGTGTGTGTGTGTGTGTGTGTGTGTGTGTGTGTGTTTGTGTGTTTGTGTCCTCTGATCAGCAGGAAATTAGATGCTGAAATGGAACACTAACAAGAAAAGTGTTCTAATCTGATAAAACTGGAGGATTAGAGAGAGAAGGATAATGAGCTGAATGAGTGTATGTCAATAACAAGTAGCTAGGTTATTTCAGCATAGCTCTTTAAACTGGCACGAGACATGTAATATAATATTATATAAGCAAGTGAAAACAAAGATGTAGGGACAGACAGGTACAAGGCGGTGAACATGACTCATGACAGATCGCCTGGAGGCCGAGGTAGTTACAGGGTTTGAAGGGTTTCTATCCCAAAGGCCAAACCTTTTTTTCTATATCTGATTTAATAATAATAAAATATATATATATATATATATATATATATATATATATATATATATATATATATATATATATATATATATACAGCTGGAGTCTCTTTGAAAAGGTTCAAGCACCTTGAGGTCAGTTCTACTTTTAGCAAAATACTATTTCCAAGGTCAAGAATTAATTTTCATGCTCAACTTTCAAGGCAACACTGGCGAGAAGTCTATGCATAATAAGTAGAAACATGATACATGATGAAAAGATAACATCTCTGAAAAACACCACTCATTTTCTTCCTTGAGTTAAGTAACTTTCACGCTGTAATCTGAGGGCTACACGCATGCTATTTTCTGTAAAATGGTTTCCTGCATGTAGTTAAGAAGTCACTGTGCATGTGCTATTACAAATATAGCGTGCATATATCAATAAAACGAGTGTTAGGCAGCACATGGTGGAGAACATCTTTGCACTCATCTAACCCGATGAAAGGACGGTGTGGAGAAGACGCTGAGGCACTGGGCTTGCCTTTAGCTGTCAGCTCCTCTCATCCCCTCACCTCTCTGTTGATTTACCGCTCTGCTTCCATCTCAGGTCAGGACTGGAGTCTCTCGTGTCAATCTCACCTGCTGTGCTAAACCGGCTTCTAAGTGTTTCTGACTGACTGGCCCTCTAAGTTGGGAACTTGGCTGCTACTGCACAGAGCTCCCTCCACAGCCTGTTATTCATTAGAGGTGCACACAGCCATCTAGCAGCAGTGGGCACACACAGGATCAGATTGTAAGAACCACCAATTAGAAGAACAGATGTGTGCTCCACTTAAATTGGCTAGACTGAGGCCATCTTTAAAAAAAGAAGGCATATTATGGTACTTTATGGTACTCCACCTGGAAACCGAAAAGGAGACGAAAAACAAACACTGAAAGCGTTTGGCCTCATAACAAGAGAATGCATTTATTAACAATAGGTGTCTGGATAGCGGACTTTGAGCCCAGTTGGACCAGGATGCATTTTCTCGCTTCGCTTCCCAATAAAGCAGGCATGACTAATAATCCAACATGTGGCCAAATGCTGCTGTTTCCACACAGTCTGTCATTATATAGCATTATTCTATCATGTGTGGTGTGTGCATGTGCTTGGCTGGACTCTCCACTTGACTAGTGTAATCAACAGAAATGAAGGTCTGTTGTGTTTAGGAACCCTAATGCGATAAGCAGCGGTCTAATAAAATGCTTGGTTTGATTCTAGATTAGAGGTTTATGAGGTGTAGGGAGAGGTGAAGGCACTTACCGGAGGGCCTCTTGGACCAATGATAGACAGACCTGGCTCGCCTGGTGCTCCCTAGCGACAGAGAGGAAGAAAGAGGAAGATATCATAAGAGAAATTCAGCACATTCAAAAGTAAAGAGCTTTAGCGGAGGCGAATCCATCCACAAGCATCTGTCCAAACATGTGTTTGAATACCTGCTCTCAGACAACCGTGGTGGACATGCGTAGAAAAGTAAAGCTCTGGTTCACTAGAAGGTTCCTCTGTGACGGTGATCTAGGTCATCCTGTGCTATGCGTTGTGTCTATTTGTTGGTTAGCTTCTCCAGCTAGCAAACTAACCGCTAACAAGCTAGCCAGCTGGGAGCTGATTTGGCTATTCTGTCACAATGGCTCTCCAAGGTAGCTGACTGGTTATTATCCAACAGACATATTTGTATTGACTTCTCTCCTCGTCTTGTGTAACAAAGCCAATAGGCTTCCACTGTTTTTGGAATGTGAAGACTATTTTCTATTGACAGCACATCAACTCATGTCAAAAATCAATGAAAGTCTAACGAGCATTGCCCATGCAAAGAAAATCCACAATTTTGCTCAAATCTTAAAATGCTTGATAGATCAGGCCTCAACTTTTCAGATGGACAACTACTTTCATCCCAGACCAACTGGGTTCAGGACTGTACTTGGTAACTTGACAGTGTGACTCAAAGGGTCAGCAGTGCTGCTGTATAAACAGTGGAGTGCCTCAGGGCTCTGGATTTGGCCCACAATGGTTGATTTGCACTGAGGTGGCGGCGGCCAGAGCAGCCCTCTTGATCCCCTCTTGCACAATCCCACAAACCACTGAGGCCACACAGGCCAACTCAGGTTTCCAGCACTTTCCCTTATTAGCTTCTGTCCTCCTGAAGGAAACCCTACCTCGGGGACATATCTGATGGTCATCCATCAAAGACAGGTGATTCTAAATATTCCTCAACAAATGTCCACTTTAGGAGACCAAGAATGTGTTTCCTCACACTCGGTTTAATGTCAGACAGAAGGCAAGTGTCATGGTGGAAAAAGAGGTTTCCTGTCATCTGAGGCCGTTTTCAGTTACTTCAATGGTTTTCAACAGCTTTAGTAGGTTAGACAAGTGAGGATCTGCAGACACACTCGTGCAGAGATTGAATAACTTTGATTGCAAGAGGTCAAGGCAACGAGGCGAAGTTAGAATCACAACTAAAACCAGGACCCACTCACACACCCACATAAAGCCATGCATATGTTGTGGAACACAACCACACACAACTATGTAGATCTCATTTCCTTCTTAATGGCATTTTCTCAAGCTCATAAAGAGTAGAGTGTCCATCTGCTGCGGTTCTTTTGCAAAACCAATCTATCATGTTTTTTGCTTTTTTTCTCCTGGCCTGGCTGACTTTGCCAGTCTCTTGCCCCAAAAGACATCCCACTAAACCCACAGAAGCCACTTGTTTGTAGAGCGCAGTGTTCTGGAAAAAGTTCGACCTCATTTATTCTCTTTAAGTCTGCCTCACGCTTCTTTTCCTGGGGAAGATGCTTCCATTGTAGGGACATGATCTCCAGCCAGGTCTGCTGGGTATAATTCCTGTTCTCTACTTTAAGAGACTAACCACACATGGGGGAAAACCGGATCGCACTATTGCAATGAGTTCCCTGCCAGGAAATAAAAGTAAACCAATTGATTATTTTGGCCGCGGATCTGTAGAACGATCCAAAAAGCCACCAATACGCTGTCAGCTTGTTGGGTTATTATTTCTGTTCTCTCACTAGTCAGGCTGAAGCTTTGAGCTGACGGACAGTATTAATGAAGATGCTTGGCCAGACTTGTTATTGTGATATGACAATCAAGAACGTGCCGAGTGTTTCCCTTTTCATTGAAAACACTACACATCACATATCATGTTCTATATGACGAGAACAAATCTGTACATCTGTTGTTTTGGCTTTGATACAGGGGATAGATTGCTTTAGCAAATGGTGAGAACCAGTTTTGAAGAGGGTTCAAATCCAACAGGCACAAGCATTTGCAGCATGTTGAGGTGAAACGGGAGACACCTTATGAAAGCAACAGTGTGAGAGATTTAGTGGCATCTAGTGATTAGGTTGCACAAAGGAAGCAACAATATGACCATCCGCTCACAGCCCTTCCCAAGCGTGTCGGCGAACTACGGTGGCCTTCAGCTAGGGAGAGACATCTTTAGGGTGTTATAGAACCAGTAGAACTTGTTTTCATTCAGTTTCTTGCTCAACAAATGTTAGCCTCCTTCCTAAACCTTCACTTTGTCTCTAAAACTACATCCTTAAGACGTAAAAAGATGAAGGAGTGAAAAAGGTTATGAAAACTATTTATTGTTGCAGCTGAAAATATATTACTCAACATCTGTCCTGGCTCCTCAATGGTGGAATGAGCTCCCCATTGACATCAGGACAGCAGAAAGTCTCTACATCTTCCGTCGCAAACTAAAAACACATATTTTTCGAGTACACCTTGAATATAGCACTTTGTAGTTTGACTTTATTGAATAAATTGTACTTTCTTGATTCTTGTTGTTCTGAGTTTGTACTCATGGTTGAATCACTTATTGTAAGTCTCTGTGGATAAAAGTGTCAGCTAAATGAAATGTAATCTTGTGAAACCTTGTTTGCGAGCACAAAGAATGAAGACATTTTCTTGTAAACTAAGTTTAAAAAGTTTTAAACTTAGTTTTAAAGTTTTCAAATCCGGTGTTTCTCACCAACATTCCAGGATTCCCTCTGTGAATCCTTGAGGCCCAGCACACATGTAGAATGCATGTTTATTCCTCATCAAACATTCACAAAGGCCAATTTGAAGCTTGCATTGTTTACACCTATGTTTAAAGCTAGCAGTCGTCTTTGTCTGTTTCACTGCTGTCTGTCACTACTGATGATCAGTGGAATAGTGTGAAACCGTTGGGATGCATCACGCACACGCATCTGTGTACAGAAGAACAACCCAGACAGACTCACTCTTAGACACATTGCTCCGTTAGAGGTGATCAACTATGCATGTAACCTGGTGTAACTTCCACATCTTGGTTAATTTCCTCTGAGGAACTCGACCTTCAGCAAACTGCAGCAGACATCGATACTCTTAGCGGTTAGAGTTCATTTCATTGATGTGAATAAAAGTGATCATTTGGATTTTTACGTGCCTGTGCTGCTGACCATGACAGATTTACTGCATGTTTACCGTCTCTGTTGACACACTTATGCAATTCATGAAGCCAAGTGGGAGATATCGGAGCCGACAGTAAAATGTTTCTTACATGTAATCTCCACCTCGAGGCCAATATCAATCTTTTCCCTCCCAGCTGGCAGCTTATATTCACAGTAACTTCTATGAGACAGTTGTGCAACGCACAGAAACAACTTGTATGTATCTCAGTATATAACTCTATTCATTCTAGGTTCTCTTTGAGAAGCCCCATACTCGGCTGTGGCCTCTATAAACCTTTCTCCACTTTCTTTGGGGAGTCTTAAATTTGAACTTTCAGACGCTTATGTGACAAATCATTACGATTGTGTTTCATGGTGTAGAGAGTTCAGGTAATCCAACCAGGGTGGGAAACCGTTTACACAACGTGACACTCACGCGGTTTGAAAACACAGACCTGAGTCCCTGATATAAATCACATGCTACCTGTACAGTGCACAGCTCTGCACTTGTAACCACCACCAAGTCACATTCCAGCCATGTCTCCAACGAGCAGCCGGACTACAGTCCACTGCTCGACGACTCTTCCTACTCGCCTAATGCAAACCGGCTGGTGGGACCAACATCGGAAAGGACACCGAATCAAAGACAACAACGTAGAGGACAAAGTTTGTCTTTGATTGGTGCTGAATTGCAACATTTTGAAGTAATATCGCTAATGGCAGATCGTCCCAAACTTACCTTTTCCCCTGCGTGTCCTTTTAAGCCCTGGGATCAGTCACAGCAGTCGCATGCAAAAAGGTGTGAAGGGAGGAGACACAAGAGAGAGAGGAACCAGGGTTAGAGATATGGAGAGGGTTCAGGGCATGCAGCATCCTCAGGACTAGTGATGAGGAGGTGGTGAAGGACTACGTATGTGGGAGTTAGGTGGAAGCTAAAGGCCTGTGTGCTTCAAACTAAGTGCTGTCAGATGTTAAAAAGAGGATTAAGGACTATTTGACCACTGAATGCATGTGTTACTGAATGACTGCTTCTTCTTTGTTTGATGTCATTCTCTGTTTTCAATATTTTAAAAGCAACTTTCATCGCTTATCGTGCATAATTTCAAAGAGAGACAACTTTTGTTGTCCACAAATACACGATGTTATCACGATGATATGACAAAGACATACAAAAGAGACTTAAAACCCAGTTCATTTAAAGCAACTGAGACTTTAAAGATTGCAGCGCATTACACCAGGATACAACAAACCTGAGTTAAACACGTCTCTTCACTTCCTTTGAGAAGGGAAGCGTTGGACTCACATGGCATTGTTTAAAATCAGATAAACACCTGCATCTTCTTGGCCAGGTGAGAGGCCTGTGAGCTATGGATACCACAGTGGCATACGAGTAAAACATATAAATAATACCCGCATGTGACAGAGCTACAACTTTTGAAATATGGCATATCCAAAAGAAGCTAACCAAATGAACTGAAGGGTTAGCCTGTAAATTACAGGCCGTTTGGTTGTGGTTACACTGCTGCATGCTGGGTGGGCTGAGAGGACATCAAGCCCAGGCTGCCTTAAATAACACCCAGACACGCCTGATACCTGACGAATATATTATAGAGTCTCCACCTGACAGCTGTGAGGCCCTGAAGACACATTTAGGGGCTTGTGTTACTCTGTGCATGTGAGAATATGGCAGTATCACCATGTATTTTCTAAAATATGATTGTATTCATTTCACATTGTTCTCCTTCGTTGTTTCACAGTAAGGCTGTGCACTAACAATACTCTGGCTCAGCTAGGCGGGACACCCTTTAGGAGAGCTTTGCCTCCACGGGGCTCCAGACCGCCTCATGGGAGCCCGATGGGCGTCGACCGTAGATCTCCATAGAACCGATATGTTCTTTCTGTCTTAATGAATGTAACCATTACTAGTGTGCACTTCATCCCCAAACCAGAGTCACTCACCATTCTCCCAGGAATCCCCATGTTTCCTTTGTCACCCTATTGCCAACGCAGATTCAAAAGGAACAAGGGTCAACAAGAAGGTTAGACTGGGGTTAACTCCTAAAGGGATACCTTGACATTTAGACTCTTTTTCACTACATGGAATCTAATTTAAATCAAATTCCAGACCAGTAGATACTACAGATCTTGAATATTGGTAGAGTTAAAATGTGTGGTGTTACTAGAAAGAGATACTAACACTAATATTAATACTAGTATTAATACTGGATTTGTGAAAGTTCTAATGCCATGGTATCCATTTAAGGGCTTGAATCATTTGTGAAAAGGGCTCAGTCAGTTAAGCATGCCATGCCTAAGACTACAGACAGGCATTCCATGACTCTGTGATACTGTGAAGAAGAACACACAGTGTGCTGCGTTCATGTGCTGCATTCATGTGCTGCATTCATGTGCTGCGTTCAGTGAGCTGCGTTCATGTGCTGCGTTCATGCCCAACCCAAGGACAGATTCCTCCATGGCTTTATAAACATTCCTTTCACACGATAGATAACCAGAAACACAATCACGAGGGCCAGGCTGTTCATACAACAGGTAATGCAGCATAATGTTGTATGTAACCCACATCATCTTGGACCAGCACGGAGGATCGTAGGTTAGGATGACGGGTCTAAAACACAGGACTCTCACCCAGGACACTGCTGTTCATGTCCTGCCTCAATGCTGTCTGTTTGTCACACGTCTCCTGTACTTAAGCAACGACCCTTTCATAGATGTTTTAACCCAGACGACGATCTTTTCCTCAACCTAACCAAGTAGTACAACATGGACCTCTCCCAGAGGTTTCCTATCATAAATATTCACAGCTCAATTACCTGAACTGAACGCCAATGCAGGTAAAGCATCAGACATGCAGCAGTTTTCTTACAGTTCCTTTGATGAACCCAGTCGGCAGAATAATTGTTGGCATTGTACGTTTCTGCAAACACAATACGTTGAATATCGTCATTTCTGGATAACAAATAAGGTTCATTATTACGTCTCATATCAGCCTTGTGTCACGTTAGCAGAAACACATAATGACGTTGTGAAACAATAACCACCAATCTGTGTTTTTAAGAAATATTTGTTCTGGTTCAGCGAGACCAGTGGTTATAATCCTATTATATTAAATAACACGTTTGAACCAGTGAGAGGCTACAGTGGCAGGAATGCAACAGAAAAGTTTGTCAGTTTACAGATAGTCATATCTTGAAATATTGTCCGTCTCTGCTCAGACATAACCACTCAGTGTTGAAGGCAATGCAAATGGTGCAAAATGCAAACATATAAATACCTCAAACTATTGAACTGAACAGTAATGTACCTAGCTACCGTAAACGTTGGGTTACAAGCCGCTCCTACGGCCGGTCAGTGTCCCCGCTGTAGCAAGCTAGTAGCTAGCACTGCTACTAGCTAGCGCTGCTACTAGCTAGCGCTGCTACTAGCTAGCGCTGCTGCTGCTACTGCCCGCGTCCCCTCTGCCCTTCGGTGGTTTTCGGGGAGCTAGCGGAAGTTAGCGGGGAAGTAACGGAGCGCTAGCAGGAGCCCCAGCTGGCTACAGCGGGGAGCTAACGGGGACACTGACCGAAGGTAGTAGCGGCTCATAACCCGACGTTTACGGTAACTGTTTTATCTATACAAGGTCCAACCGTGCAGGAGGAGAGTCCTCCACATCCACAGCAGCATGGTTTTGCAACTGCATGGTCAATTTATTAGCTATTATTTGATCAGAAACCTATTTTTAGTTCAGAAATAATGTGACATTAGCACCTGAAAAGCCTGTTTAATATAAAAGCCGTGAGGGCTGCATTCACTCAATCAGATGTTAGAATGGATCACGTTGAGTCAAATATGAACGGGCACGTTTCTACCCAACACATTCTCACAGAAAAACATAGTTTCCGCTCATTACATCTATAGCTTTTCAAAATAAAACCTCCAACGTAGGTTTAGGAAAAGATGTGGTTGCCGTTAAAATAAATATGTGTTACATAACTTGTGTTCGTATAGTACCGACGTTGCGTCACTGAACTGAATATTGACTTGGTGCTACAGCGGCCTTCTGAGCTAAAGTCCTGTGTTTCCTATCCAACCGCCCTGAGCCTGGACATAGACTCAGCTGTTTTCGGTCCTGAAACATCAGATGCGTTGTTATCTCTGTCATTAGTACGCGGTATATTCTTTAAGCCTTTAACTACTATCAGGCTTCATCTGGGCCCTTTGAAGTTCTGTCCAAGGTCTGGATTTAAACCAAGGCCTTGGGGAGAATCTGGCACCGCCAAAAATGGTTTTAATCCAGAGCTGGGGGGCTTTACCCAGCGCCTCACGTGATCATGGGCTGGGACCACAAAACACAACCTTCACTAAAGTCGCTTTTACAGAGAATAGAGTGGACTGTGTTGCAACACAGGAGCTGAAGGAGGTTTCAAGATATCTGCTGTGTTCCTTGCTCGAAAAGGTAGGCTGTTTTTACTGTACTGACAGACACACACACTGTAATAACAGACACACACACACACACACAAGGCCGTGCTCTGACAAACACACTATCAGAAGGATTTATGCAGGTCCTTAGCTGGACAACTTTGAGGTGTCTGAGGCATATTTAACAGTCTTAATGGACCTCAGCTGGACTTTGACTCAGGCCAACCACACACACACACACACACACACACACACACACACACACACACACACACACACACACACACACACACACACACAGACAGCTGAGTGCAGTCACACAGCCTCTGCTCACCACCAGTAGAAGTATTGCCTGTGAGAAACCCCCCATGAGACCACATTTGTCGTGATATAGTCTTACAGTGGATCAGATGGATATCCAACCCAGTCTCACTGCCAACTCTTCAAATACCGACGCTCAGTCAGTTTCCCGACACAAGGAGGCGCCCTTTAGTGTCAGCGCTTCAACGGACCCCAATGTAAAGCCACCACGTTCTTATGCGGCGCTCAGAGCAGCTGATGGCCCTCAGACCCTGGACCTTCACCCAGGGGACCGCTGTGCGTGTCATGTGGGTAACTAAAGGTCAGCGTTGACTCATAGTTCACGTGGGTCGTTAGTCACTCAAGTAACCTTGTTGACCCCCAGACACCCAGCGCCTCATTAAAAAAAAAAAAAAGAATCTTGTTTTTAAAAACGGAAACTTAATTATCTCCGCAACCACAGGGTTGTTTAACTTCATTTAAATACCGTAACCCTTGCGAGAAGAGAAAACATTAAAGTAACTGTTAAGTTTAAGTACTTATGTAAACCCCGTAAATGTGCCGTGGCGACCGTAACGTTTCACTAAACCCTTGATAAGTACCCTTACAACGTCACATTTCACTAACAATCACATCCCTGTAACCGTACGGGCTGGTGGCAAAGCAATACAAATCATTCCCTATTAGTAATTGTAAAGTAACAAAACGCACGGAGTTTCTGAGTCCTGAGTCCTCCCTGGTCCGCCCACATTTCTAAAACCGCGTCATAAAGCACATGCGGAAGCTCCTGAACATTTCGATATCCAGCATGCCTGAATCTGCTGCTTTGGCATAAAATAAGTAATTTTTCAATTTTTTAACCGAACGACACAGTTCTTTGACTGAAACTCCTTCCTAACATGCCAATGTTTTGTTTTATTGTGATCTTTGTTACATATTCTGATTATTTAGGTCCTAATCTTTCCAAAAAGGTGTGTTATTAGTATGTGGGTTGTTGTTAAGGCCCTGAACCATACAGTTTGAAAAACTCGGGGGCCGCTCAAGGAGGCATTTTTGGGGAATCTGGCTCATATCATGCTGGATGTTCATAGTTATGATCCAAATATGGTATTAAATATTTATTTTTTTCGCAAAAATATTCTGAAAAACATATCAAATAACACAAGTATTCAAACTCATTTGGGGTTCATACGACTACTTGAACACGAAGAACAAGAGGTACAGAAGGTTCCATGGTCTTTTCCTTGCTGCATAAACATAACTTGCTGTGAAGATGGAAGATTGTTTTGAGTAGACAGTACTCATGTAACGAGATGACACATCCAGAGCTGACACCAGAGGGGAACCCAGAGCGTCGGTATAGGAAGAGCTTCTATCAATTATGAGAGAATTATGTATGAATTGAGTTAGTAGCAATAACAGCACGCTGTGCTTGCTGTCAGGTGATGGAAGGGAGGTAGCGCAGTGTGTTTGTGATCCATCACCCTCCTCTGGTTATGAAGACCTATACGTTCACATTCTGAAATAACCACACTCCAGGAAAACACTGCTCCCTCATTGTCAATTCTGACAGGCCTTCCTTCTGAAAACCACATCCTCATCCAGCCCTCACTCGCTTCAGCGCTGCTCGTGATTTCATTTCCCTCCGCTGGACGGGTGTAATCAATCACACATCCGAGAAGGAATCTCCTTGACACAAACTCTCAGCGAAACTCAAACGTGGGACGGGTCTCGGCCTGAGACGGTTTTATGGACCTGTTTCACAAGTGAGTTAGTCAGGACCTAACGGGGGTCGCTGGTTGTAACGGGTTCCCCAGGACAAAGGTCACATACTAGATGGCCACCTGTTGTCATGATGGGAACCATGTGGGTATAGGGAGAGTTAGCTCAGCAGAAAGAGTGAAGAGGAGGAGGCAGAGAGATAGAAGCACAACAGTAGCATCACATTCAAGCTGTAGCAGAGTTTGAATTCAAACCACCAAAAGGCCGCGACACAATCCAGCCAACAGCTCATGGGGTTATGAATGTTTAGTGTTTTAAAGCTACAAGCACCCGGTTCCACTGCTGTACTGACATCTCTGAGGGTCTGACATGAGAAGGGATCAATGAAGTAATACAGAATCAGATTGTTTGACTAATTACACTTCTCGTTTTTGTGTCCAGACACATTCTAGTTCTCTAACAAGCCTTTGATGGAGAGTTCAAGTTCAATGTATCTCGATCCTGCCTCGATTATCTGTATACGTGGAAACATTTATTGAACAAATATGGAAATATTATCAGCTATTTCAGTGCCTCTGAACATTCAATTAATCACTTTTGAACATTATTCAACGTTATTTAAATGTTAAATATTTCCAACTTCCCCACCTGGTCCTAGTTTTGTTATGTGCTTATTTTATTTGCTAATCCAGTTTTGGGGCCCCCTAATCCCGACTAATATTATATTATATTATATGCTATGTTTTGTTTTTGTTAGTTTTGCTGCCTGAACATATTCGAGTAATTTTGTTGCGTTATAGTTTTGTTTTAATTCAATAACCTTGTCTTGAAAACTTTAAACGTAATCCAGGAGAAAACACTTTTAAACATAATCGAGGATGCAGTTTAGTTGTATAGGAATGTCATTTGGTACGTATACCGTAAAAGTCGGGTTACAAGCCGCTACTAAATTCGGTCAGTGTCCCTGTTTGCAGCGACTGACGTGAGTCACACGACTCACAAC
The DNA here is from genome assembly GCA_038501785.1 of Myoxocephalus aenaeus. Classification (NCBI taxonomy): domain Eukaryota; kingdom Metazoa; phylum Chordata; class Actinopteri; order Perciformes; family Cottidae; genus Myoxocephalus; species Myoxocephalus aenaeus. Next base: position 747,422 of record JBAMJR010000184.1, read on the forward strand.
CCTCACCTCGCATGACTGAAAGAGCTCTACTTTCAGTTTTCGGGACATGGACAGCGGTCTCCTGGGTGAGAGTCCTGTGTCTGTTGGACCCCCTGCTCATGAATCCCACCAGCCCTGTGGGACTCATCGCTGCTCTGAGCGTCTCATGAGGATGTTCTGCGTTTACTTTCCTGTCCTGGTGCGTCTCATACGGACTCTAAAGGCCTCTGGCTGACCACCATCGATGTTCAACGAGTTCGACCAGTTCTATATGTGGCAAGTACGATCTGAGGTGAATTATGTCCAATAATGTGCATTCATAAATACATATAGTAAGTTTGTATACAATGTCCATTCCTCTTTTGCATTTTATTGCTGTAACTGTTGTGTTTGTTGTTGAAATTCAACCCTTTTTACATTTTATGTGGTCATAAAAACTTTATTGTTTTATTTATATTTGTATTTAGCTACAAGCTAAGAGTCCTTTCATGCTGTAAATAAACTAAAGACCGACACTTACATTACACAGCGTACTACTATTTTAACCCAAACCGTGAGATTTTCTTTACTCGATCTAACTTTGATTTGGAAAGTAGAGTTTGTGTTGTATCCTCTTTCAAAAGGTGCATCGCTTCAATTTAAGCGATAAATGTGTTTCCTCCAAAACAAATTCAACAAAGGAAATTAGGAGAAAACAGATGACATTGTTTTTGAAGCCAGCTATGGTTATCAGCTGATAATAATTGCTGATATTTTATATTTCACTAAATCTGTGATCATTAAAACTCATTCTAAAATCCAAACAAAGACAGGAACTCCTCAGCAGAGAGCCGGTGAGAGATCAATACTGCAGGGGAAACTCATCATGCAAACACTGGAGACAGAGCCAGACACACACACGAGTTTAAAAACCAGTTACCGGAAAGCCTGCTCGTCCAGGAGGACCCTGAGGAAGGAAGGAGAGGAGAGTGGCACAACAAGGAAAGAGTGAATTTACAGATGAAGTCCACACAATGAAACATGTCTGCATGAACCAGGATCAGATGGACGGGAGAGGTTTGAGGAAGAAGTAACGTCGGCCTCTCAGACGAGCTGATGAGCATTCAGGGAATCAAGATGTTTCTGAACATGGAAGAACAAACAGTTTCTTCATTTCACCACAAAGACTCATGCAAAGATAGTTTTTGGGAGAAAGCGTGCATGTTTCTGAGTGGCAGCAACTCTGTTGAAAGCTCCTAGCTGACCTCACCAACTCAAGCACCGGATGTGACATCACATGGTGCTGCATCACACACAAAGAGCTGCAGGACAATGGCTTCCATACGGCCAGGTTCAAGGAACCAGAAGGAGCTCTGACTGAAGTCAAGAGCTTTGAGTTCATTGAAGGAACAAAAGCTTCTTCTGAGAGACGCTCTAAGGAACAGGGTGAACACTCATGTGTTCATTGAGAGGAACAAAAGCTTCTTCTGGGGAACAGGATGAACTCTCATGAGCTGAAGGCAACAGGAACTCTTGACTTCTTCCAAAAAGCTGCTGAGGAATTAAATGCTCTTGAATGCTGGCATGGATAGTCCTCCATGAGGAGAGAGAGAGAGAGAGAGAGAGACCAATTAAAACAGAGACTCAGAGACAGAAATCAGATGAAGAGAAATATTCACAGGTGCGCGACCGCTATGAACGGTGTTTATTAACTACAGCTCAGAAACACTTCTCTTTTGCTGTTTATAATGTATTATTATTATTATTATTATTATTATTTTGCATCATATCTTGTAAAAATACCATGTCAACAATATTATGAAGTCACATCTTAAGTATATTAATTTTGTGTTCTCTATAATATTTTGAAATTTAAATATGATATAGGTGGAGGATGATTCTCATTCTGTTCCGTAGAGGTCTACGTGTTCTTAGACCGACGGATGGAGCAAACCGTTCTGAAGGACTGTAGTGGGAGCACTGGGGTGTCGGGTGTGGAACTGGTTTACACGGGTCAGGCTGGACGCCCCGTGGCAGAATCTAGCTTCGGGCCCCGGGAGGTCAGGGCCGGCCTGTATCTGTGTCCAAGTAGGTGTTGTACACATTGAGGATCGTGTGTTATGTTCTGGAACCTGAACACCAGAACAGAGACCCAGAACCTTTACAGTCATCATCAGACCCAATGTCCTGGTGGCATTATCCATTTATGAACCAAAACCACCGTTTTCTAGCTTTTGAGAAGCGTGGTATAAAGGTACTAGCACGTCAGCGCTGAGGGGTTCTGGTCCGGCGGGCCCAGATGAGCGTGTCTCCTACAGCGGGCTGGCAGTGCATGAGGCGCAGGGCCAGGTGCTGAGTGTGAACACGGCGTATGCAGCGCCTGCCCGTTAGCTACTGGGTCTCCACGGGCCGTCTGCAGGGGCCAAAGGTCACCCGCTGCCGGAAGGAACCCTTCATTTGAATTACACAGGAACCCTCCAACATGTGGCTCCCATTTGGCAAAGTGCTGCTGGATGAATGGGAAGGCGGGGAGGGGGGTGGGGGGGATGCTGTATCTGGCCGGTCCCATGGGTGCTCCTCCGTTCAATAAGAAGGGAGTTGGGACGGATAGAAAAGAGGTTTGATTTATTTCATTCCTATCTGTGTTATTTTACCCAGGAGCGGACTTTGGTGTAATCCTCCAACTGTGAATAATAATCATTTGTTCTTTTTATTTTCTATTAGGAATCCACAGTTTTAAAATGCTAAAAACTTGTTTTGTCAAAAACAGCCATGGACTGAATCTTTAAAGTGTCCGAAGTTACAGACTTCTTTGTTTCTTCTACGTAAATGTAATGAATTGAACATCCATATGTTCGATATGTTCAACCAATCAATATTATTGCTCAAGCTCCGGCTGGTCTCATCCACCGTGGTGACGCAACGAAGCATTCACGCTTCAGAAACCATAAGGGTTCATTGGTGAAGATTATCGTGATGATCAAACCACAGTTTATTTTCTGTAATAATCCCAGATCCAATGGGAAAAAATCCCATCATCTTTTTGTGGAGAACCAGTGTGATGCTAACGTCTGGGTTGGCCTCCAGAAATACATAATAATAATAATAATCCCCGCAGCTCTCTCCTGTGAAAGCCTCGGCCTTCATGCAGCTGCAGCGCTCTGGAGCCGGGTCAATGTATCGGCGCTCTGCACTTTGTGTTTCAAGAGAGACGTAAGAGGCGATGTGGAATCCGACAACGCGTTGGAGTTTGAAGAGCTCAGATCCCGTGGAGATGGAAGTGGAGGGAGAGTGGAAAACCGCCTCGCTGTCTGACCTCATGCACCTTCAAACCTCCTCAGGAGGAGCTATCGATCAAACTTTCCATGGAGGGATATTTGGCAGAGGTGATTATAAACTGACGGCGGGACAAACGTCAAACTCATCGCGGCCAGATGTTTGGAAACTTGGTGCCATGGAGGCACAGGAGTCCGGAGGTTTCCTTTTCAACCAAAGGCTGGGTTTCAGCTACAAGATGTGATCCACTCATCCTGTGCGTGCAGAGCAGCATGGGGTTGAAGCCCATTCCAGCTCTCAGTGGGCGAGAGGCAGACGGCGACTCCGTCAGGTTCACACATGCAGGCCACAGAGACACGGAACGCCCCACACAGAAAACCCCCAGCTGGCCCTGAAGGTTACAGCGCTAACCTACATTATAGAGGCCAGCTAAGCTAAATGCTAATTCACACAGTGAATATTCAAGTGATTTGTACAAATCTGCAATGTGTGGACAATTTGAAGCATAGCTGAGAGCATAAAAGATGTAGAAAACAAAGCATTTGCTTCATGCCAGAACATTATAAGTATACTATGAATGATGTAATCAAATATAGAGAGCCATATAATAAAGCACTGCACATTATCACTGCATTATCCACTTCACACTAAAGTCACTTTACCACATACAGGTCACACACGGCGTCTGGTCTACTTACTGGAGGTCCTGTAAGACAGAGAGAGAGAGAGAGAGAGAGAGAGAGAGAGAGAGAGAGAGAGAGAGAGAGAGAGAATGCTGTTAGATTCATACAACATAGATTATGTACAGACAGTCAAAATGCCATTCTTATGATTGGTTCATAGTGTATTAAATGCTGTGAGGTGGGCCCACTTTCTGCCCTTAACGCCTCAATACCACATTGTTTGTTTCGTGTTCATGTTCGTGATTCTGTATAGTATAGGAGTGTGCCCCCTACTGGTCAACAGGAGGAAATACATCGCTGGACGTATAGAAATGATACCGTAGATATGGGAGATTTTGTCCGTTTTTCATCGTCCAGTCTAGACGAGTCACATTCATGCAGTGCATTCATCAGTTTTTAATTCTCTAGATAGCATAAATTCTAAATTCCTGTGGAACACAGTGCATACGGTCTGACTGAAATCTACTTGAGGCAAATTCTTGAAAAAAAAAAAACCTGATCTGTTTCTTCAAAAAAGAACAAGCCACTAGGAAGTATTCCCATGCACAGCCTGGCTGGGCCATATTTTCAAAGACATGTCTTGTTCAATCATTGAGACATAAACCACGGTATCAATTTTAAATTGTAGGGGCCTCGATCACCAAGCCTCTGAAAAGCTCCATGTTTGGTCCCGAACACATTTCACCCCCCCTGGCAGCGTCCTGGGATGGATGGGAGAAAAGAGAGATCGAGGGAGATGCCAGACAAACTGAAGAGCAGAATCCATTCCACGACGTCGCGACACCTTTTGGGCCCAAGCCGTTTAACTTTGGTGGAACCCTTCAATTATGTGGAATATGTTCTATAAAAGACTCAAATGTCATGTGAATTTGTTGAGTGGTTGGTTTTATTAGCCTCCCCAGACCGGGAAACCTTATCAAAACCTCTCCCCTGTTTATTTCAGATTGTCCAAAACATATTGGAGGGACAGAATAGACCTTTCATAAGAACCAATATGCCTCCATTGACCTTATCATGAGCACAATGAGGTCATTGAAAAGAAAAAAAATTACTGCTGAATCCAGACAAGGGCCACAAAAGATGCTGTTACGTCAATCACAGCGAGGTGGGAAAACCACTAATGACAAATCTGTCCTCTGAAAGGTCGAATCAAATCCCCGCTTTATGTTCTGAGCAGGTTTATTATGTTCACTTCATACTCGTATCAGAGGAAAGGAGGAAGGACTTCTATAAACAACTCATAGGTCAGAAAAAGAATGAAGAAGTTCAGTCGTATTGTCAAAAGATGTCATGAATGTTACTTTAATATCCCCAACCCGAGGAAAGGACAACGTTTTAGGAGGCTCAGCATTTCATAAAACTGACCAGAGGAAGTGGAGGACATTGGTTCACTACTCAAGTCCACTAGGATTGCTTTAACATTACAGGAGTGCTTTACAGTAAAACTGCAAGTCAGTTATTTCTTGCTGGTTATCTCTCGCTGGTTTTAACTTTAACGTGACAGAATCCAACACTAATATAATCTATTTCACTGTTAATGGAATGGTTCCAGTCGTCACAACCTCCGACTTCACTTACTTTACTATAATGGTCCTCTAACTTTTATACATGATTTAGGCATTTAGTCATCAATCCATTGGCAGAGCAGCAGTACACCTCCCAGTGGTCAATGCATTCTCATCTGAGAGCCTGTATTACTTCATTAAATGCACTCATAAGGTGAGGGACTATAACGTTGATGGTGTACCTTGGTACAGGATATAAGCACCAACCATCTTATCATTGGTCAGGTCTCTGTTATGAGATGGGATCCTCTTTATTCCGTCTCAGTTCCAGCAGAGCGTGACTGTTCCAGTCTCTCCTGCAGTGCTCATCCACTCCCTAAAGGGTAAGCTTAGACCTTCTTTGAATGCAACAGTGGCGAAAGCAAACATGGAAGCAAAATTCCTGTCGCATTCTGAGCCTGCCATCACATCCTGTTGGCTCGGGTCGCTCACCCAAGGGACATACTGCAGAGCACCTTGATCCAAAGGCACTTTGGGGGGCCTGGGGGTAAGGGAGTTCAAATATAGCGCACGGAGCGGCGCCTGAAGCCGAGCCGCCGGAGCAACAGCTTTACATGCAGCGAGCAGCGGGCACCACATGAAACAAACGCACACTCATAAACACACACACACACTAAAAGGGCTTTTGCTTGACTGCATTGATGTCATTGCTGTCAAACCATTGCAGACACCTGTTGTTTCTGCTTATGTAACAGCACTAGTTAGACGGGGCCGGAAATGGAGATCTAATATTGGAGATCTAATATTGGATGCCAACATGCAAAGTCATGGGCGTTCCCTTTTCCTGGTCCTATGGGAGGCCGTCCTCTACTTCACACACATTTTTGCATGTTTTCAAAGCAGTTATGCAACCTAGGACGCAGTCATGGACACTTTGCTACAATAACAATGATTATGCTCAACTTTTAGTACTAGAATACTTTCATCTCTGCATCTGCAAGAATGATTAACCTTCCAATCAGCCATTGTAACGACCCCTTTATAGTCAGCTTTCTTTACCTTTCGTAATACAAAGAGTAAACTGTCTCAAGATGGCAGCCCACCTGCCCACCACACCGATCTCTGTCCCACATGCTCCAGGAATAAACTGTGGAATTTCAGTTCTGAAAATATCCAGATCCAAGCCCACCACAGCCTCCTCATTGACCCCTGCTCTCTCAGATTCCCTTGCTTCTCCGGTTGCTCTTGTAAACACAAAGCAGCCGCCGGTGCAAATGTTTTGGGTGCCAGGCTTCCATATCGGTGAGCACCAAGAAAATACTGTGTGTCCGACTACACTGGAAGAGGACTGAAAGATCGGACATTTGAAAGCGTTAGGAAGTTACAGATCATAGATCATAATTCCTCTATATTATCTATATATTGCTGTGAAAACAAGATTACATTTGAACACATCTTTAATTATAAGGTAGAAGGTGTTAAGAAGGTATTATAATGTACCATCGCCCAATACTCATTTCGACTGAATGGAGCTTGGAGGCATCATAATGCATCCTCAACGTTAAAGTTAACGTAACAGCTAGGACATTATAAACAGCTAACAGCTAACAGCTAACGTTATAACAGCTAACAGCTAATGTTATAACAGCTAACGTTATAACAGCTAATAGCTAATGTTATAACAGCTAACAGCTAACATTATAACAGCTAACAGCTAATGTTATAACAGCTAATAGCTAACGTTATAACAGCTAACAGCTAATGTTATAACAGCTAACAGCTAATGTTATAACAGCTAATGTTATAACAGCTAACAGCTAATGTTATAACAGCTAACGTTATAACAGCTAACAGCTAATGTTATAACAGCTAACAGCTAACAGCTAACGTTATAACAGCTAACAGCTAATGTTATAACAGCTAACAGCTAACGTTATAACAGCTAACAGCTAATGTTATAACAGCTAACAGCTAACGTTATAACAGCTAACTTTAACTTGCTTTCCTTCTGAAGATTTATTGTGAACAACTAATTTGTGTTAAAAATCTTCAGAAGGAAAGCAAGTTAAAGTTAGCTGTTATAACGTTAGCTGTTAGCTGTTATCAAAGAAGCAAGACAAATATGGTGAAGTGTGTTTTGCAGATGTGCAGTAGCGACCGGATCGGGTAGCCATGCAGGGACATGGATCAGATCGGTGCACAGACTCAACTTCAGCATTTTAGGCTTTTTAATACTTTCCAATACTCGTATCGATATCAGAACAACTCTCACAGAAACCCTGCCGGCTCAGCGAGTTAGCCCAGATGACCTTCCCTGCAGTCTCGTTTCCCAGCTCCTCTAGATGGGGTCATACTGAACCCCCCCAGCCTGGATCCCCCTCTGTTAGCTAAACCTCCAACGGCATCACGATCAGAGACCACAGTGAGACGCCTCAGGTGCAACGACGATGGACCAGGTTCTTTGCTCTAACAAATAAAAAGGGTTCTGTGTGTGGACTTTAATGGACAACTCTGACAAAGTGAGAGTTTAAGTGGCATGTGGCTTTCTGCAGGACCAAAAGGGGACATCCCATCCTTTATAAAGTGGTCTGCAACACTTTTGTAATTCAAATCAAACAGCTTGGACCAATAAGTAGCCTGATGAAATGAGCAGGTGGTGTGAAGTGGCTTTGAGGTCTATGTCCCCATTATGCAATAAAAATAAGAAAAACTTAAAATAATCCTCCTTGACGTCAACGGTCTCATTGAGCCGCCTGGTGACGGGACAGGGACAGGCCTGTTGGCATTGTCAGCCGAGCGTGTCCCCTCACCTTCACAGCCTCAGTCACTTGGCTCCGAATGTTCACATTTGCAGATATATTTTGTAAAGGAAAAAATGACTACACTATGTAAATTCACTTTCACACTCGAAGGGTTTACAGCTGCAGTTGTGCAAACAGTGGAGGGGATTTACTGAGGGGTGTGTCTATCAAAGGATAAAACTAAATGAACTTTTGCTCCCCACTCATGGGGAGAAACGCCTCCACGTCTTACTGAGAGCTGGAGAAAGCTTTCTTTTTAAATGTCACACACACACACACACACACACACACACACACACACACACACACACACACACACACACACACAGAGTTGTGTTAACGTGCCTTTTGGGTACATTAAATTGATATTAATTTTCTAACCCTAACCAATACCCTAACCTAATTTAACCTAATCAGCCTTTATTCTTAACCTAATCCTAACCTATTCACCTCATTGGTGGCCTCAAATACGGCGTTATGGTCGTCGCCAATCTTTGTTTCTTTTTTTTTTTAGCATATTTGGACTGCTGAGAAGTGACTTAAGGACGTTGTATACGCCCTCACAGCAGCTGTGACCTGTCAATCACCTTGTAGCCCCGCCCTAAAGCATCCCCTGCTTTATGGTCTGTTTGACTCTAAATTACCATAATTTACTAAATGAAAATCATGCTGTATTGAAGAAGACTTGACACTTTATTGAGGGAATAAATCAAGAGAGAAGTATGTTCTATAGACTTCTATACAACCAGAGGAGTCGCCCCCTGGCAGTCAGCAGAGAGAATGCAGCTTTAACACATGAAGCATAGACTTCTATACAACCAGAGGAGTCACCCCCTGGTGGTCAGGAGAGAGAATGCAGCTTTAACACATGAAGCATAGACTTCTATACAACCAGAGGAGTTGCCCCCTGGTGGTCGGGAGAGAGAATGCACATTTAAGACACTTTCACAATTGGCTTCACTCTTCAGAACTGGAGTTGGCTGCCTGGTCCTAACCCTAACCTAACCTAACCATAACCTAATCCTAACCTTCCCTTCACCTTAAACTAGGTATTCACCCTCAAATGGAGTGATTTACGTTATGGGACATGGGGATTATTAGGCCTTATAACAGTATCCATATTGGGTTTGCATCCTTCCACGAAAAAGAAATAAAAGTTAATCAAACACCATTCCAGCCTTTCCAGTGAAAAGAAGAAATGACCCAAGCAGCAGACAGAGTGAGGACAAAGGCTCCCATTCTTCATCCTCATCCTCGGCTTATTAAGTATATAGAAGAAAGCTCAGCCATTCCCACGGAGCACTTATAGCTTTGTTGCCTCGTAAAACACGCAGTCATAGTTTTAAAGCTGCCTGTGATTTCTTTGGCGTGATGCTAACTTCATGTCTTGCCATGAAACAATGTCAAATGTGAAGGAAAGGGAGTCTGAAAATAAGGTCTCTTAAGCTCGTAAAGTGAATGATTCCTCTCTGGCTGCCGGGCAGCGGGGAACGACCCGCCAAACCTGCTGCATGTCAGTCACTGTGAAGAGGGAGGTTCATGGTCAGGAAAGGGCTCTCTTCTGGATATGACAGGTTCAGAGCATAGACTGTAGAGCCAATATGCTTTTAGGGTGGGGAACAACACAAAAGTGCCGTTCTGCAGGATATATGATGCATTAAATCAATTAGAGGCCAGATGACCTGCCCTGTTTTATACAAACAACCTCTAATTCCATCAAACTCTCTGCAGCTGTTTCATGGCATCTCATTCCTCTCAATCCATGAACGGGAAATATGTGTGTTTGTTTTGCAATCCATGCCCAATCATTTTGGAGAGAGACGGCAATATTTTCCAACAGCTATTACAGCCCAAAAAACTCAAACGCTAAACCTGGGATTAAATAATTACACAGCAGCTCCTACAGTGGATCGCTACAGAAATGCATTGTGTGTTTGCCAGGAGAGCTGCTATTAACCTGACTCAACAATTATGCTCTGGAATTGCTCTCAGGAGGAGGACAACACATCTATTAAAAAATGTCCAGAGCTCCAGTCCAGTGGACAAGACAAGCTTCCTCATGTCCTCATGTCCTCATGGCCTCATGTCCTCATGGCCTCATGGCCTCATGTCCTCATGTCCTCATGGCCTCATGTCCTCATGTCCTCATGTCCTCATGTCCTCATGTCCTCATGTCTTCATGTCCTCATGGCCTCATGTCCTCATGTCTTCATGTCCTCATGGCCTCATGTCCTCATGTCCTCATGTCCTCATGTCCTCATGTCCTCATGTCCTCATGGCCTCATGTCCTCATGGCCTCATGTCCTCATGTCCTCATGTCCTCATGGCCTCATGGCCTCATGGCCTCATGGCCTCATGTCCTCATGGCCTCATGTCCTCATGTCCTCATGGCCTCATGTCCTCATGGCCTCATGTCCTCATGTCTTCATGTCTTCATGGCCTCATGCCTTCATGGCCACGATGGGACTGAAGTACCGTAAACGTCAGGTTACGAGCCGCTACTACCTTCGGTCAGTGTCCCCGTTAGCTCCCCGCTGTAGCCAGCTGGGGCTCCTGCTAGCGCTCCGTTACTTCCCCGCTAACTTCTGCTAACTTCCCCTAGCTCCCCGAAAACCACCGAAGGTAGTGGGACCAGGCTCGACACCCGACTTGGGCAGAGGGGACGCGGGCAGTAGCAGCAGCAGCGGCCGGTAGCAGCAGCAGCGCTAGCTAGCGCTGCTACTAGCGTGCTACAGCGGGGACACTGACCGGCCGTAGGAGCGGCTTGTAACCCGACTTTTACGGTAGAAGCCCTCAAATCAAATCAGAGGAACCAGATTCTTCTCGTGAAGTACTGTCATGATTTAGTGCCAATTATATCACTAAATACATATTTTATTAAATTTACCAAATGCATCTTTAAGTGGTAATAGAAAGGGCTGCAGAATTGGCGACAATTCCTCTGTGTCACCAACCTTTTCCCATTACACATGACATTTGATCTATTATTTAATGAAAATATTGATTAGTTCCGCTTTAAATACAACCCAGAAGTCCAAACTCCAATGTACAACAGCGGGCCCTGTGGTTCAGCCAGTTGAGTGATGCAAGACATAGTATATTTACTTTATATACAAATGTCCTCTAAATCATCCCCCTGCATTAGCTTAGCGTTCTCATACAATAAACACTTCACTTAGAGCTTGGGAAGCTCGTAAAGCCCGGGGTCTATCATTAGGAAATTAGGCTGAACATCAGAGCCCCAGGATATAAGGTCACGTTTCCTCCACTGGTTCATTCATCTCCCCGCTAGCGACGCAGTCAGGGCCTTTCTGAGCTTCTAATGAGCCTTTTCATTGACTTAATGGTGGGTTGCATTCAGGCGCACTGAGAGTTTATTCAACGTCTGCTTCTGAACACGGGGATCTGTTGTTAGGCCTCGGGGCAGGAATTAGCGGGACAAAAAAGATCTGTGAAAGGAGAAGAAGAGTTTGACTTCCCAAGTGGAGCGCTCTGAGGTTCAGGTCCGCTGGTTTCCAGCAAAGCAGAGGGGGAAAATACGAGATGCCGGCGGATAATTGAGAGCAACAAATAAGCAAAAAGAGGAAGAGCGTAAGACGTGCCAAAGAGAGCCAGAGACAGACTCTCTTTAAACGCTGAGTGATTATGTGGGAGAAAACCTGGGGAAACTCAGAGTGGAAAAAAAAGGACGATCAGAACCGAGGAACCGGAACGAGGCTTCTTCTCAGCGCCTTTGGCTCGGATGCACCCACCTCCCACTCTGTAACCCAAGAGGGGCCCTTTGCATTAAAACAACCTTCAACCGTCCACGGGCCCCTGTCATGAGGAGGAATATGTCCTCCAGCGCTTCCTTTGCTGGATGTCACGGCCTGACGGAGGAGGGAGATGGCAGTTGCAACTCATCTGCTTTGAGTTTGAAACGATCGACTCAAACGGCGTCTTGGAGCTGTGGGCGTGGCCGGTGGGCGTGGCCTGTGGGCGTCTGAGGTGGGAGAGGAAGTGAAAAGCTCTCTGGGTGGAGAGGCTTCAACAGCAGAGGCTGAGCCAAAAGGAAGTTCCACTAAAGAGACAGGGATCTCAGGCCATTCAAACGTAAACAGACTTGACAGAGGAAGGAAACATGATGCCAAGTGTCTGTCTTCATTTTCTATTGTCTGCTAAAGATTAATATGTTTGGATTATGTGTTATGTGTTCCTCTCTAAATGGATAAAGCAGCTTTCCCTTGATCTTTCAATGACTTCTTTCACTCAACAGAAAGAGACAAATTAAAGTTTAATAAACGTAAACTGTCACATTAGATGTGACAGATCATCTCTGAAATATCCTCCTTTTATCCTGATGGAATTCATATTTGATCAGCGCCTCGTCTCTCCATCAGTTATGAAGTCTGAGTCCTTCACTCTGATTGGTTGCTTTACTTCAGGTGTGGTGGAATATAAACGCATCAGAGCACTTAGAGGAGACAGAGGAACGTGATTTTTATTTATTTTTATGATCTGATCAGTTTGGGTTTTGTTAACGAAGATAATAACTACAAGCCTTTCACCCCGACTTCTCCTCCATGTGTTTTTTGATCTGAAGCCGAGAAGCAAGAAGATAAAACACACAGGAACAACAACAACTATGAAATGGATGAACAAGACAACAGAGCAACACTCCGTGTTGGATCAATCCTGATGGATTTATGTATTATCATCATCTCATCATTTCTCGTTACTTCGTCAAACAAATGCATCATTGGTGACAAACAGAGGAATGACTCATGACTGGCAGACCTCTGCGGCCCCCAGTGGCTCCCAGTGGCCCCCAGTGGCCCTGGTGTTAACAAAGGAGCATTTCCTTTAGAGCAGACCTGATGGAGAGCTTTCACAAATCACTGATGTCGCTGTTTCCCCAGACGTAGAGACCTTATGGTTGTATGACGTCATCTTTCCCCTCACCTACGCAACATGTTGGATGTCGTGACCTGACCCGGGTCCAACAATGTTCTCCATTACATTCCCCAAACTCATTGTCTAATTTCCTCATATTTTTCCAGACCTTTACTGTGCAGGAATCCTGTCCTTTAAATCACCTCCAGGACTTCACAACATTATTCTCAGTCATCTACTGCAGGCAGGTTCTAATAATATGAGAGACGCCAGCAGCTCTAATGAGAGCGCCGCTCTTCCTCCTTGTGAACACGAGGCTGTGGCGTGATGGAGGGAAGCCCCGCCTCGACCCGACCCCCAGCACATTACTCACACAAATGGCACCCAGCAAAGGTTAAAGCAACACCTCCAAAGAGGAAAGTGTTTTATGGGTTAAGACAACAGCGCTCGGTGGCCCTTCCTCCGTCTTGTGATGCTCCTCTGTTCTTCTCTGAGACTTCATCCTCATCATTTTATTGTTTTCACAACCTGATGAATGAAATGATGACTGAGGTCACAAGAAGACGTGAAGCCAGGTAGCAGTGAGGTTCACAGCGAGACCTTTTTACCTCCACCTTATACAACTGGGATCTTATTTTCATAGTTAGGTTATCGTTCCAATTATGAACATGACAATTTATAAAGGAAACCTAGTGATTTCTGAGTGATGTGAGGGAGACAATGAGATGACTGGAAGGCAAAAGGAAACATTCTTACCCAAACTATCCACTATATACATCCATCTTCGATCATATCCCAACCTCCATAATTATCAAAAACGTTCCAGGTGCAGAGTCACACTCAGATGAAGTGGTTTAGATCAGAGGTTCTCTGCCCGTTGCATCTTTTCTCTGGCTTTGATTGAACCTTTAGTGTTTGTGAGCGCCTGGATAATGCATAATTCATAAGCTCCTCTCTCACTGGTTGCAGGATCTGGTTTATTGATTATAACAGGATCTGGTTTATTGACCATACGCAAGACATTTCAATGCACCGCCAGCACGTTTAGGGTCACAAGCTGCAATAATTTTCACGAGCCAACATTTTTAGACTTAATTCCTCGGTGTTATTCATGGCTGCTGCACTGCCATGCATCATACTAATCACAAGATGACATTTACATGACAATTAGTGGCGTTTGCAGTCTGAAGACAAGCAAAACCAACTGAAGTGATTTATCCGGCTCCCCTATGTGCGCTCCATCATCTGCATCAGCCCGGTCTCCCTGGTGACCAGCGGGCGGGACCTCAGCACCCGTGTGACTTTGTGAGCTAGCCGTTTGGCCACGTTTGAGAAGGAGGTGCTGTGAGGAGTTAAAGAGGTGATTCATTCTTAAATAGAGTTTCCAGGCAGGAGAAATGGTAGCCGACACACTGCGCTATGCGAGCTCTTAAAACAGAAGCTCAGCCTGAGAGGAGAGACGGCTGAAATAAACGGAGGCAGAGTCGATGCTTCTACCATGTGTGGAGGCTCGCTGCTCTCTAACAGCTCCGGCCTGTCGGCTAATAACAAAAGCAGAACCACCAACATAAACATCACAGGCTTCACGTAGGAGAGGGGCCGAGGGGCCCCGGGGCCCCGGCTCTGATCACACAGGGTTAACCCGAACCGAAGGACGACGTGAAGGGAAAATAAAGAAACTGGAATGAAAGGGAAAAAAATCCCAGATTATTAGAGCATTTCTGGATGGTACGATGAATGGAAAAGATTAGATTCAGGTCTGAATATATAAACAGGGTTCAGACACATTCTGACCAAAGGATTTCATGACTTTTCCATGACTTTTAACCAAATTTCCATGAGCAAACATTTAGTGAAGCAAGAAAAAGTGAGTAAATGTAGTATTTAAACTAACAATGAGAATACAAAGCATACAGTAAACCTTAAATGACACAAATGAATGAGACAATAGTTTGATTAAAAGAATAAACATTTATATAGATGCCTGTATGTATGCCTGCTTATATTTTGAGTCTTTCTTTTAAAAGCATATTCATTATTTCAAACTCAGCGTAAATGAACGTCATGAACACAAGAATATAACACATTTACATGACTTTTACTAAACTTTGGGGATTTTTTTTTTTCAAGGACTCTTCCAGGCCTGGAAATAACCATTTTAAAACTCCATGACTTTATAAAGTGAGAGGAAACGGGAGGCCCGGGCACCTCCCCAAGCATTTCATAATATTTGGCCACCAATGCATACCCGAGGTCTTGAAGTGTTTCTGTGGCACCACAAAGCTGAAAGATGAGCCTGAGATTAAAGACTGCAGTCTGATGTGGGACGACAGCAGAGCTCTGGTTTCAGCTTCTCCGAACACACCCTCATCACCCTCATCATCCTCGCCCCGCTCTGATTCCTCCTCACACCGCGCACTGAGTCGCTCTGCCGGTCTGAAGGCTGACAATATATCTGGAGCGAAGCCAGAAGGTAGTTTGCATTCTTTGTTTTTCAGAAAACTGCATTCCCGTCAGGTTGAACAGGTTTGGACTGAGAGATATTTAAAAGCACGTAATATATATGTACCGACATTTATAAATTGTGTACCATATATTACGCTAATTAAAGACACAAAAACACTCTGCACTTCACAGCTATGACGTTACTTCTAACCTACAATCTGAGTTATTGGCTTCATGTTTTACACATTTTAGTTAAACCTTTATATTCAATTTAAAGAGCTTGGAGTGGTATGGAGACTAGAAAAAAGAAACACAAGAAGCACAGTCCATTTACCATTTGTTGGTGACGGTCCATTTTATATTTTGGGACATGAAATATAAAATGGATGAAATGTTGACGTCCCTTTTAAATTTAGTTTATAGACAAAGACTTTTATTGAGAAACTAAAGTGTCTTAGATCAAGTCTGAGCTGAATAAATATTAAACTGCAGCTGGAATCACAAATGTTTCTGCACCAGATATCGGTCCATGTATCTAAAGTCCATCCAACCCTGAACTAAGATCTAAATATTTCTCCTATTGCTATGACAAAGTAAATAAAGCATTTAAGGCCAACGTTCTTCAGGGTAACAAAGCCTCTGTTCGGCCACAGGGAAGTAGGACTCTGGCTCTCTTTCATACTTGGAGAAGACACTTTGATAGTTAGCCATAAACTCTTCATCACATTGAAGTGTGCTGTTAGCCGTTAGCTGTTAGCCGTTAGCCGGTCCTCTGTAATGCCGTGTGGCTCAGAATGGGAGCTGTCATCAGAGACATTACTCAGCTGGACTCCCGCCTCCAAAACAAATGAATCAGTCCCACATGAGCGCTGTAAACAATCCTCTAGCACACAGAACCCACATTCACCTTCAGCTGGAAAGGGAAACCAGCATCAGGATGTAATGTCAAGCAATGAATGAAGCGAGTGTTTGTGGGGAGAAGGAAATGCACCATTTGTTATTCACACAGACAGACGTGTGCAGCCAGGAGGCCGCCATGGCTGGAGACACTTTTAGAAATATGATGCATTGGACTCAACTGGAAGGGCGGTTTTGAAGCCTAAATTTAAGCCTAAAACTGTAGTCAAGACCCACTCCATCGAGTCCAAGTCATGTCCGAGTCCAAAGGCAGTCGAGACCAATTCACAACCGAGTCCAGTCCTGTTCAAGACCATAAAAGATAATAATATCTTTCCATCATAACCGCACAGCTCATTTTGGGTAATGCATTCAAAACACATAAGCAACAGACAAGTTGCAAGCAATCTACCGTATACAGCAAATATACCGTCACCAGTTTCACCAACCTTTCAGGATTGTCTCTGTTCTATTCATATGTTCACACCGCATGGAAAGTCCTGGTTCTGAAGCACATTGGTTCATTCATGTGTATATTAGGGATCACCAGAGGTCCAACGATACGATATTATCACGATATTGCGAAATTAACGCGATACTACGATATATTGAGTATTGCGATTTATTACCTTTTTTCAACCGCAAATTGTCCCAAAAAGGAAAACTTTGTCAACATATTTGATCATCATATGTTTTTAGTCTGTTCACCTCACTTCAATCATTTTTATTGCAGCAAAATGGGATTGTCAAGCAGACAAACTGAGCAACATGTCATAAATGTGGCATGCACCTGACACCCAGACGTTTGATTTAAACGCGGACGGCGCATTTCTAATTTCTTTCTCCGTTGTCTCCATTTTTTTTTTGTAACCAACTTCCTACCAATCACGCTGATCCGGGACCTCTGCTGACCTCACCACAAAACAACACAGCACCATCTAGTGGACTGAAAAAGCAATTGATTTTATTATTCTAGGACCAAAAAGTTTATAATTGATATAATAAAAGATCGATACTTGGCTTCCATGTATGCAAAATATCGCGATACTATGCTGTATCGATTTTTCCCCCACTCCTACTGTATATTAGGTTTCAGTTCATCCTCTCAGCATGCTGGCTCTATTGGGAGGAGCTGCAGCTTCTCCTCTGTTTTGTATGATTTCAAGCTGAATATCTTTTTGGGTTCCACTAACTGTACATGTGACTGTGTGGAGCACAGGTGAGGCCAGATTTTAAGAACATGTCCTTGTGGACCGCCCAATGCACGTGTTGTTGTTTACACGATAGCGACTGAGGACAGAGAGGCTTTGTGATTCCTGTGGTGAACCTGCAGTGGATGGTCTCGCTCTCCTTCCCAAACAGCCTATCAAAATAAACAGTCCCGTCTGATGAGGGATGGCACGTCCACTGCAAAGACAAACAAAATGAAAAGCTCCATCACACGACGGGATCCTGTTTCTCACGGAGCAGACCATAATGAGAAAAACAGGCCCGGCCGCAAAGACGGCCGTTTACCTCCAGCTTGGCAGAGTTATGACTGACAGGACGTTCTCGCATTCCTCAACCTCACCACCAGCGACCCCTTCTGCCCTTCCTCTACCGTCCACAAAAGAGCATTCTGATAACAAATAGAGGTGGAAAGAAACTACAAATATTCCCTTGTGAGCCACGAGCGTGAGGCTTGTAAAGCTGAGCGTTGATACGTGACACCCCATGCTGAGTAGTTTGGGATTTCACTGCCTTATAACACCAGGAATGGGCTGTTAGATACAGTATGGAGATGTGTGTTGGTCTAGAGAGGGTTACTAGAGGAAAAGTCATGGGGGGGGGAGACCAAAAACTAGTCTCACATCGCCAGACCCATCTTTCTGGTATCGGGGTCCTTGCAAGATAGATAGTGAACATATTAGAATTTCAATTGCGCTCTCCTTCCACTCTCCTCTCATCTCTGGTGGTTTTCCTCCAGCCAGCTAGAACGTGTGTGACGCTGTTCTAGAAAGCTCCGTTCTGTTTCCCGCCCACGTCCGTCTGTCACATGACCATCAGCTCTCTGATTCCAGATGTCTTCTGCCCAGCTACACACACTCAGATCGGATCTACTTGGGATTTCCTACACATCTGCCTATCAGATCTACAGTCACACACACACACACACACACACACACACACACACACACACACACACACACACACACACACACACACACACACACACACACCTTTTCATGCCACCCAGGTTCTAAACCTAAACTACAGAGGAAACCAAGATAAAGCTCCAGCTGGGAATCAAGTTGAGGGAATTCATTTAAAAAAGTATTACGTTCCGAGTCTGGGACTCCTCGTTCTCTCAATATGAGCTGGAAAGACTGACATGTTGATGTGAATGGCAGTACTGACACTGCTAATAATTGGTTTGCGTGATGTATGTAGACGCTGAACAGAGGCGGAGCGTCGGAGGCCATGACTCCTAAGTGGTCCATATGGTGCCAGAGCATTAAAGCCGCTCTCTGGACCGTCGTCCAGCAGCCTGGCGATGAGAGGCCCCTGGGGGCCGGCTGCTGGATGTCTGGGGCTCCTGTGGAGCCAGCGGACATCAGAGACTGGAGGCGGAGCTGAGAGACGCCGAGTGTTCCACCTCGTTTGTCTCTGCATGGACCGTTGACCTTCACTCAACCAAAGCCTGCTCCAACGGGATTGGTCAGTTCCACTCACAAACCAGAACGCTTTTGATACCAAAACGTGTCCCATTGCCAACTAATTCAGTCAATGAATGAAGAATCTGTGCATAGAAAGGACTCTCTGTCTTATACTTGAGGGCTCTGTATCCGATAAGATGGAGGTGGTCACTGGACATGCACCTCCAGGGTTTACAGACTTCAAAGCTTTCCAAACTCCAATCCAATGTAACAATCCAAAATGTCTGCTGACTCCTTGGGGTCCTCCGGACAGAGGAAGCTCGAAGACAAGAGCCCTGGGCCTCTTCCCGTGCTGAGCACGTTGGTCCAGATCAACCATCTGCTATTCGATTGTTACCTGAGGAACAACCAGTGTGTCTCAGATCAGCAGAGTGGAACCTCTGAGCAAACACGCCTCTAGTCGGACCCCAGACCCCTGGGCTCTGGGGTCCATTTTGGCTCGCTGGGGCGAGACTGAGCCACTGGGGCAACACACTGGTTGTCTGAACGCCCTTTGGTGGCATCAGGCCTCATCATCTGGGATATCCATGTCCTCACACGAGGAGTGGAGGGGGTCAACCATGACAGCAAACACAGAGGGGCTGTCCTTCATAGAACCTAGAGGTGCAATGGAGGGTAAAGGTCCTTGGTCCTGTGCGTGTCCAGGGATGAAATGAGTATCTGACCAGTGGGCAACATCTCTAAGCTATGGCGGGACAATGCCACCTGTGTAGGGTAACCGGGTCCATGTGCAGGTTTTGGTCCAGCAGCTGGTTGAGCGTCTCCAGCCTGTCAGATCATGGCTGTCCAGCAGCTCAGGCTCTGTGAACCTCAGACAAACATCTAGCACAGGCAGCACCGGTAGAAACAGAGGCCCTGCCGGCTGCAGGCACCGATGGAGCTGTGGAACATCACGATGGGTGTCAGGCCACATCCCTCACATGGGCTCTGCAAGGCCTTTCATCTGACCTCAACATGAGCTGTGGAGAGCAAGATCATGCTTTTTTACAGGTCTTCCTTTCCGTCTTTTTTTTTCTTCTTCTTATTAGTAGATTCTCATATGTTTAAAGTGCAATGTACTTTTTTAATAATTTCTCAAATACAAGTGAGTATTGAAATAATGTCTGCGAGACAAGTACAGACACTAATGCAGGGATGAAAACGATGGTGACCTGTGCTGTGGTGAGGGTGACCCGGTGGATGGGTGGGAGTTGGGGTGGGCGTGTCCAAAGGGACCAGTAGTGATACACTTAGTATTCTTTCCTTCAGACTTGGTTTGAATCTGGTATCAGAACAATAATTCTGAGTACACAGAGCTCCATGGGGCGGAGGCCCTGGGGCCCGGAGAGAGAGCTGGCTCTAGAATAACTAGTTGGCTAGAGAATTGCATTGGAGTGCCAGCTCGGATTAATGCCTCTGTTCAAAAAGGCAAAATGGTGCTAATTTGCTGAATATGAACTCTTAAAAAAGGCAAACCCATAAACAGATGTCATAAACAGATACGGTGATTACTGGATAATATGTATTGTCCAATGTAAAGTCTCTCTCTGATCATGTGACGAGTGAGCCGTGTCTTTCAAACTAAAACGCAACGTGAATAAGGAGCAGTCTTATTCTGAGATGTGTGCAGAAGCAGGAATGTGCAATGACTTGTTTACTGAAAAAGTGTTTTAAATGCTTAAAAACGTCAAACACCACTACCAAAAATATGCAAATACCTTAAGATACCACAACACTAAGTTATGAATGGGACATTCAGTGCATGTTAACACACACACACACACACACACACACACACACACACACACACACACACACACACTGGGGGCCATGGGAGAGGGAGCATCGGTGGTGTTCTCGCGCTCCACCTCTCTGGATTAGTCATCACCTCCCTGCTGAGCTGATGTTGACTCAAGGTAAACAAAAAGAACACACACACACACACACACACACACACACACACACACACACACACACACACACACAGCGGGGGATTAAACCGTGAATACTATGGGGGGGCCTTGACCAGCTTAAGCGCTGATCACCATCATCACCTCACTACCAGCTGCTTTGGAGCCGCTCTCACACAATGCATGCTGGGAGGTTGGCTCCAGGAATAACGGCATGGGGTTATTTCAGGAGTGTGATGTGAGGCCAGAGCTCTGCTCGTCCTGCGTGGCCTTTTCAGTCCATAATGAAACCTTCAACTTTATTACAATGGTCACATACATGAAGGCACAGACATAAAAGGTGAACTCTGCACTTAACCCGTCCTCAGTGGGAGGAGCTGGAGAGGGAACCACTTCAGTGTCTCACTCAAAGACACGTTGACCTTCATTGTGGTTAAGACCCACCGAGCGGCAGCCTCATGTCTGGTATAGAGTCATATCATCACACGTTGTGTCATGCGTACAGGTTTGATTTTAGCGTCGGAGCTTTGATGATACGATTCTGTGTGCATTAGATACTATAAAAAGTATCTTTAATGTTGATTCAAAAATCATTTCATATATGTCTCCCTCTCTATCTTCTCTCAAGACAGTAGCAATGTAAGATGGTTCAAAAGACGTGTGCAGAGAAAGAGGTTGCTTTCTGAACTGCTCACTGAGAGAACGTGCGCCAACTCTAAAGCCTTATTTCACTTCCTTCACTCAACTGGACTCACTTTGGAACCTCCGTTAAAAGACTCTCAGTCAAGTGAATAAAAGATGATGCGGTAGTTTGGCTGCTTTAAGAAAAGGTTGCGCAGGACGTCCCGTGTCGCTAGTGAGGATGTCGCTGCTCCTCTTCTGGCCTCGGCTCATCTCGCTCGTAACTGGTGGGACTGAAAGAACAACCTACTGGTACGATCCACAGCTTTGGGACAACAGTTCCAAGCGAGCCGAGCCGACCTGAAGGCTCCCTCCCTTTTAACCCGTTGAAAACCGTGGAGCCCATATGGGCTCTATGGCAGATATTGCTATAAAAACTGTATAATTCACTTCTTCATTTACTCATAACCAGTAACATATAGACTGATATTTACACATCTGAACACACAACTCACATTATACTCTTTTATTATAACACCAACATTATTCAAATAGGCCTAGTGGTTGCAGAGATACACCTTTTTTAGTTTGGGTATGACATTTACGAGGAAAGGGCCTAAAGATAGGTGGTTTTTAAAAGTTAAAGGCCATGAAAGAGCGGCGTGGTCGTACTGGAGAGCTGCCGTGTGAAAGAGCTACAAACCAGCAGGATGGCTGTCAGCTTTCTCCCAGTCACCAAGAGGAACACACATTTGGCAGATGAGCCACTTGGTCTGTCACCTCCACCTCCTGCTCTGTATATAACCCTGTTTGTGTTGGAGACATCAAACGGCTGCTTAACCCACACAGCGCTCTCATCAACAGCTGGGGAAGTGGTGCAGACGCATGGTATCGTCATCATCTGCCTTCACACACACCCCCACACACACACACACACACACACACACACACACACACACACACACACACACACACACACGCAGCCTCGGGGTGAGCCAGCAACAGGTTTGACCTCTGACCTGAAGATGAGAGGCCTGCTAACTGCAGGTCCTCATGCATAAGATCCCGTCAGCAGACAACGGCATTGTCATTAACACAAAGTAGATAAGTCAATTAACTATGTTTTTAACGTGATGGTAAACTAGGAAGTGTTCTCTGCCAAATAAACGTCACAAAAAGAAAACACAATGATTCCAAGCAGCTCCTCAATTTCCCACAAGTTAAAATGGACTAAATATCGTATCAATTCGTGATTGGAAGTCATTTTGTGACTTTTCCAATGTGAATTCACTGCAATATCAAAACCTAAAGGCAGCCTTTAAAAAAAAAAGATAAATTATGAAAAAAGCTTTGACGCATTTAGACCATAGAGCAGAAATATTAAGAATACATGAAATAGGATTTAGGAGTTCTTTAATGAGAAAGGGTTGAGGGTTTACTGTCCTCTGTTGTTGATGTTAGGGATTTATTATTTTCTATTAGAATTGTAATTTTTGTTATGATATCAAGACTTTAATTGAATGCTACCATGAAGCTATTGTGGTAATGATTTCACTGAGATGGTCGTTATGATGCAAGAGAGTTATGAGGATACACTATACATTTGACTGCTTGAGTCTTAATTCGGTGTAAACTGTTTGTACTGTTCCTCATGAGAGGCTCAGTGTGACGGACACATGCTTCAGGCCAGGCCTGGGTGCATGATCTTTTTATTGAAAGTGCTCGGTTATTATTACCATCAGCATGTCACCGATAGGTTTACATGGCATCCCCTCTGCGGCCCTCTTAAACCCTGACCCCCGTCTGGCGGGCGTTTTGTCGTCTTTTGAAGTGGTTTGATGGAGAGACTCTGGGAGAGGCCTCAGTCTGACAGGCACGCTGCCCGGCTAAC
This sequence comes from Myoxocephalus aenaeus, assembly GCA_038501785.1. NCBI lineage: Eukaryota > Metazoa > Chordata > Actinopteri > Perciformes > Cottidae > Myoxocephalus > Myoxocephalus aenaeus. Next base: position 770,956 of record JBAMJR010000184.1, read on the forward strand.
GCTCCACTATTCTTAGACGGGGGGCTTTTGCAGCAACTGCGATTGTTAAGTGTGTGTTGAGGTTTGGTGGAGGACTGTGTCGGCTCTGGAGAAAAGCTTAACCTGACTGCAGCCTCGGGGTTCCCAGACTTTATCCGGGTCGAAGAACTGACTTTTTCCGCCCTGCTATAGAGTTTGAGACCGAGAGAGAGAGAGATGGATGAACGGGTGTGTGGAGGACCACACCGGGGCGGCGTGTCCAAGGAGGTGGAATGATGGATCGATAAGACAACTCGCCGTGTAGGAAGCTGAACTCTCCGTCTGGATCAAATCTCCACCGTTGCTGGAGGGTCGCTTTCAACGTCTCTCACTTCTTCATGATCCTCCTCCTCAGTTCCACTGCTCCGGGTTTTCTAGCTTTTCACTGACTAGTGCAAGACTTAGTGTCTCTGGTAAAGCCATAGAGCTCCTGTTGCATTCTTGCAGCGGCCTCAGAGACCTGACGCGCTAACGTCTTTCCAAGACAACAAGAAGCTCCTACGTGGAGCGCCGCATTCTTGGGCTACTGGGAGGAATCTTACGCACTTTGGTTCTACGTCCACATTCACACAACGACAAAGATCCCTTTGAAAGGAGAGCTTTGGATGGCATTAAAGGAATGAATGGGAAGAAGAATAGACCAAGAGAGGCTCTGCCAGAGTGTGTTTGTGTAATTTCTTCATGAGAAAATGAAGCCATCCATCCTAAAAGCAGAAGTGACCCAGAAGTGGCCTGCACCTTCAGGAGGAAGAGCCCCGTTGCCGTTAATCATCATGTTTGTTTTCACAGCGTCATAAAGGCACAGCGAGAGACGCCCGAGTGCTTTCCCTTCCTCTGTCTTGTCCGCGAGATAAGAGGGATTAAGAAAAAGAAATGTCTTATAAATATGACCTTACGATATCCTGTTGTCTCCAACAAGGATCACTGTGAGATTGTAATTCATGTATTTATAATACTTGTGTCGAATAATATCTCAAGCAAGAACAAAATTGGTGGTTAATTAAGGAGGGAGCAGTTAGGGGTTGAGGGTAAATGGTAAATGTACTTTTCTAGTCCCATCATTCACCCATTCATAAACTGATGTGAGGAGCTACCATGAAAGGTGCCACCCGTCCATCAGGACTAACTAATCATCAGAGGTCAAACGGACCCCTTGCAGAGTCTTTGGAGCTTGTAATGGATCTCCCTTTGCCCTGACACGGGGGGCTTCTGATGTAAGACTTCTCATCCTCACCACACGGCACATCCCCTACCACACTACTCCATCTATAGCCAACAGCACTGAACAGACCCCATGTCCCCGGAGAGGCCCGGAGAGACAAGGGACGATCCTTTTATAGACCAGGGGCGAGGCGATGCAGGGCTGATGGGGGCCAGGGTTGAGGTGGGGGTTGAATACTTGAAACAGCCGGCCACTGACCACAACGACCAACCCGAAAACCAGACTGTAACGGGAAGAATGCAAACTGATCAAATCAGCACCACTTGATTCTATGTTCTAGGAATTTAGAAGCAACCAAGTTACAACGCATCACAACTTGTCCTAACCATGTGTGTCATGTGTGCATTTGTAAAATCCTGTAGAAAGCGTTAGTCCCATTTCCACTGGGACATCATGATTTGGAAACATGGCTTCACTTGTGTGATGAATGCTCTCACCGTCCTCTTCTACCACCACTAACTCACTGTCAGGACCAGACATACAGACAGATTGTTGCTTTCTCCTCATTGTCCTTCTTCTGTGCAACTTTACAATCTAGGATGTCCTGAAAGCATTTCAGTCTCACTCAGTGCAGTTCTTGCTCAGCAACTCTACCATAGTGATTCTGTTCAGTATGATTCTTGGGGGAGTTTCGTGGTATGAAAAACATCTCATTTGCTGTTATTAACTATGTCTGATATTTGGAGTACTTTGTGGAGCTGATGGAGCGTGCATCTCAAAGACCTGCAGTCGGACTTGGACGGTGCGCCTGCCAGTCAGTCGGAGGGAGGCAGCGCTGCATGAAGTGGCCCCACCAGCCCTGTGGCTTGTGGCTTCATATGAAAAGTCCATTGAGCGTGGGGGGAAATAGAATAAGCTCAGCCTCAAGGCTGATCGGACAAATCAGAGCCGCATGTCTGACACAAAAGGTAAACCATCCATGGGTGAAGGCTCTCATACTGTGCGCATCTGGAAAAGTCCTTGATAGTATAAAGGCAGCATAAAAGCAGAGGTTTCATTCTCAGCGACTGATCTCTGCATTGATTTGGCCTTTGAAATATCAGACAAAGGAATTCTCTATGACGTCCAAACAGCGTTGCCTAAACCTCTTGGCCCTCTTTAAAGCTGTGCTTGCAGAACTTTAAACTAAACCACTGTGAGCATGGAGGTGTATTCCTGATGTTGGGTTCAGTGTGTAACAGAATATCTGACCCGTGGTCCGTTTCTTGGATTGGTTCCTTCACTTTCAACTGCGTCTCAGGTCGTTATCAGCGAGTGGAAATACGTTCACATTGGACAATTCCAGTGAGTTTAAACCAAGTACGCTGATGTCAATATTGTAGGGGTGACTGTTGGTGCTTTCACAAAATATTTACACAGCAAGATTTTTCATGTCATGTCTACGATGGAAAGATTGTTAATTTCCATTAAATCAAATGTCTCAACCCACAATGACGCCTTAAGACGGCCATCTGACGGAGACACCCAGTGGGTTTTTACACTTTAAGTCTATTTCGGTCCCGTTTAGTGAGGCGCAATCAGCATAGACAGCTGTTTAAATTACACAAATAACCCGCTGTTTGAGTTTTTAACTCCTGAACAGTATCTACAGAGACTGATCAAGACTCCCAGTCTGTCTATGAGCTCCCTGCTTCTCTTCAGGCTGATTCCTCTCACTCGCTACGGTGAGCACGGAAACATCAAAGCATCAATATGAACACTGTGGATTTCTTCCCATGGAGCCAACATGTCATCTGTTTGGGTTCAGTGAATGTCACTTGGCTGCCATCCTCTCAAGCATTCGAGGACACAATGGAAGGAAGGCAAGGCCACATCAATGCCTCATGTCAAGAAGGAAAGTCCTTCAGAGTGAGATGTTCTGTTTGGTTCAGACCGGAACAAGGTGAGTCCATGGAAACCAAGAAACCGCAACGCTCCATTCAGAAGGATGCAGAAGCTGAATTTAGAGCCCTGTTTGGCACAGGTCCTCTTCCTGTAGTCCGGGTTTCAGCTTTCCACATTCCTCAACTCTTTTTCAAAGCCAAATATGTGGACTGGTTCTCCAGCAACCAACTCTAAATGCAGAGAGAAAGTACCTCAGCAGAACTCCCACAAGTGAGAGAAATCTGTCCTAAACACCCAATAACCAGACCACAGAAACCAAGTCAGCTTCTATTCCACACTCAGGCCTCGGGTTAGCTGACAAAACGTGTCGGAAGCAGAAACATCTTGTGAAAAACTGCTCATCTGTCCAACATGGAGGACAAACATCCATCAGCGTCTTCACGGCACATAAAGCTCTTCCTCCTGACCGGACTGCTGGAGTTACAGACGGAGAGGAAACAGTCCACAGTTTGTGGAGAGGAACACATCTTATTTCAGACAGATATACTATTATTTAAGCTTGCAGTGCTTTTGGATCCAGAGCAGACCGTCCCTCGTTAACATAGCATTCAGTATCTGCAGGTACCTGTTAGTGGATTGATAATAAACAAAACAGTCCACTTGACTTCACCTTAAAAATATTAAGTTATCATTCTATAACTTATAGCTCTAAAATCATAGAAGGTGAAACCATCAAATATTTTGCAAAAAAAAAATTCTGGATTGAGATGATTTTACAAAACCATCACCTCAAACTGCCTGTGATACTTTTAGACTTTCTGTCCCTCTTTGTGTGTGTGTGTGTGTGTGTGTGTGTGTGTGTGTGTGTGTGTGTGTGTGTTCCCTTCGGCCCAGTCTTTCAAGTGCCCCTAATTACAACTGAACTTTGAAGGTGATACATGACCTTTTTGCAAATGAGCTACTGCAATGTTAACTACCACTCCCTCTGCCCTCTTGCAGCCAGCGGGAAGAAAGAAAAAAAAAACCTGATTCTCAACTGCGACCCTGACAATGCGTCTGAAACGTGCTGCTGTTGGCCGGCTGCCCAGGTCCGTTAACATAAGAGCACGCTCCCTGTGGGTTTCTAAATCACTCCGATACCCACAGGATGTCTGGAGCGACGCAACACAGGCCTCACAGACTGTATGCCAGAGTGTGTGTGTGTGTGTGTGTGTGTGTGTGTGTGTGTGTGTGTGTGTGTGTCAGGGAGCTGTGAGACTATATCATTTCTGGCTCAGTGTTTCCTGTAAACAGCTATTATTGGATGAATGCATGGTAATAACTCCCATTATAAGTGATGTGGTGACACAGTAGCTCAGAGCGTTTCTGTGCGGCGGGTTGATGCCAAAGAAGGAGCGCGGCGGCGTTGGTCCCTAACACTGTGTGTTAAGCCAATCGGTAATGTTGGTCCCTACACACTGTGTGTTAAGCCAATCGGTAATGTTGGTCCCTAACACTGTGTGTTAAGCCAATCGGTAATGTTGGTCCCTACACACTGTGTGTTAAGCCAATCGGTAATGTTGGTCCCTACACACTGTGTGTTAAGCCAATCGGTAATGTTGGTCCCTAACACTGTGTGTTAAGCCAATCGGTAATGTTGGTCCCTACACACTGTGTGTTAAGCCAATCGGTAATGTTGGTCCCTACACACTGTGTGTTAAGCCAATCGGTAATGTTGGTCCCTACACACTGTGTGTTAAGCCAATCGGTAATGTTGGTCCCTACACACTGTGTGTTAAGCCAATCGGTAATGTTGGTCCCTACACACTGTGTGTTAAGCCAATCGGTAATGTTGGTCCCTAACACTGTGTGTTAAGCCAATCGGTAATGTTGGTCCCTACACACTGTGTGTTACAAGGTACAAATCAAGAAAAAAACATGGTATAAATCAAAAAACCATGTTAGGTATCAAATTAAACATAGAAATCTGGGCTACAATACTATATAATCCCCATGTATAACCTCTAAACACAACTCAAACAATAAATAGGATTAGGGGTGAGGGTTAGGGCTTAAAGTGCTACGTTGGGTTCTCATGGCCAGCTCTGATGAGGACTCATGGAGTCTGGTAGTCCTCCTCTGCTGGGCCTGGTTTGGGAACATGACTCTGGACAATAGCAACAGCGTCGTCATCGTGGTGAGTCTGAGCCCGGCCCACTGGACGGTCCTGATCTCCTGCTGCTGAGCGGTCTGAGCCGCCTCCAGAGTCCCGGCCCGGAAGACAAAAAGATCTCTTGTTTGCACAAGTGAGCTCGGCACGAAGCACAGCATTGGTTTGAAGTTACCTCTCTTTTGTACGCTTTGTTGTCTGTCTACATCGTTGCATTATGTGATTCTGTTTTGTATGATGAGTGTGATTGTATACCTGGCTGCAACCAACCTCCACCTGGTGGGGTCATGAAGTCAGACCTGACTTGAACATTAAGTTCAACCATCTCTATGTTAAGTAGCGATGGCAGAACGTTCTGCAGTTTAAATCATGGAGCTGGAGGCAGATTCTATAAACGGCCAGTTCACGTTGATGCTGTAAGCTACTTCCAAAAACACTCAATGAGACTTGGATGTTGTCTGGTCGATGTGCTCTGAAGCAGACAGTGGAAAGTGTCTGAGCATTCCAACAACTAACGAGGAGTTAACGTCTTAACATCTCAGGAGTCTCAACAACCTAATACTGATACTCCTGAGTCTGGACCTTCCGTATGTGGAGCCAGTAGCTTGTGAAAAGTTCTCTAACTCTTATGAAATATTTCATATTGAAGAAATGTCTCTACTGTCAAGTTGAATAGAGGCCACACCACGAGCAGTTAACAAACATCGTCGTCTCTCCAGACGAATTGCCGCCTTCGTGTAATTGACCCTTCAGTAGGGATGGGTATCGTTTGGGTTTCGGACGACAGAGAGCGGAGCAGCGAGTGCGCTCTAATCCGCGCTATTTTAATAAAGGAACGATACACCAAAATCGTACGTGTACCGCGCTACCTTTTTAGTATCTATATACCGTGCTTTTTAAATCGGCTCAGGCACCGAAAGGAAGCACCGAAATCTGCGTTGCTTTTCGGTCCGGTAGGTACCGGACGTGTTGTTCTCGGTACCCAACCCTACCCTTCATCACCATGGGTGTTTGTTTTCTTCAGCAACACGCCCCCCTCGCTCCATGTGAGCTCTGTGGACCAGGAGCAGCTCGGTCCTCACACGGGCTCAATTCAACCGAACACAGACTGTGTCGTCGGGAGCTGGCAGGTTGAAGTCTGTTCAATGATCCAGTGATCTGGATGTTTGGGTTCTCGCTCCTCAAGGCAGCGTCTCCATGAGCTCAGGGCTGCAGAGCGTGTGTGAACGGGCCTTTTGTCCTACAGGCTGTCGCTACAGTTGTGATAGTGTGAAATTGTGAGTGTGATATTCACACGGGGGCTAATTAACAGCCTGAAATGTGTGGAAATAAGACAATGTGTTGGTGAGGTGTGAATTCAACAAACACATTCAGTTTGTAGTGTTGACTTCCTACTCTCCGGTTGCAGATGTGTGCTCAACGTGAGTACAGATGGACTCAGTAATACCACAATGTGAACAATCTGCTGGCTCATCAACCAGCAGAGCTGCTACTGAAACCTGTAAGCTGTTTGGTATTCCAGGACCATCTGGAAGAACTCTGCTGTCCATGAGAATAACATTTGACTTTGAAAAAGAAGCTGAGGTAAATGTGTCTTCATCCAACGCAAACAAACATGTTTCTTTGTTCACATGCTTCAGTCTCTACTCTCAGCTCCGTGCCTGCATGATTGTGAGGACGCTTTCAGCCAAATCCTCCACCCACACGCCGACAAGCGGCTGCTTGTCGACTGTAGAAGAATTGGACTGGTCCACATGCAGATTTCTAATCTGACTCTTTTCTGACTTAATCGTAGTGATGTTACCAAATCCTCCGATCTGAGAAAGTATTTTGTGAGTGTGTCCTCTGAACTGAAAAAGATCTGAGTTATTGAGTTATTGGGGGCGTTATCTTCTTTAGCATCCTTTTGAATCCGTCCTGGATGAGGTTACCCAGACACCCACGATGACCAGGAAATCAAAAGCAATGCAACAGGATCAGAGATATGTTTCATTCCAAGCAGTCTTCAAAAGATGGCATCTACGATACCCACAATGCAACTGGACCACTAAATCCTGTCAGAGATTCAGGTATGCTAAGCTAGCAGTGGCTCATGGAGCCTCTCGCCTGGTCAGATCACTTCCTTCCAACTGACTCGCATGACATCACTTGAGGACATGAGTCAGCTCCTTCGCGGCAGTAGACGTCCACAACGCCTGGAAACAGACTTCCATGTGTAAATGTGGGCTTCTCTTCTCAGGTAAGTGCTTCTGGCAAACTATACCGCAAAGGAATGACATTGATTGGACAAAAACTGTACCGTGCACGGTTCAACTGGGGGTATCTGCCAATACAGAGTACTGGTCCAATACCAGTGCTACTGATACCAGTGCTCTTTCTTTTCCCAAATTCAAAATCTGTAAATCAGAATGAATTAATCTCTTTGGAATAAACTTCACTCCAGCTAGCATAAAGCCAGTCATCTGTAGCTACAAAATGTATTTGGTGGCTACCGACAAAGCCTTCCTTGTGGATGGGACACCCCATGGCCCACTCTCAGGCCTCCTCACAAGGCCAGCAGCTCTGATAGTGATGCAGGGAATCAGATCGGTGTGTCTCTGAATAATTCAATGCCTACATGAAACCTACAAAAAGCTAATTCCGTCCGCTTTCACAACGTATAGAATCAGAATAGAAAGAATACACTTGTGTCGCAGCACATGCTCCACCTGAATGTTTCTATAATGTAATCTGCATTCCCGAGCTGCTGCGGTCCGTGTGTTAAAACACAACAAACGCAGAAAAGTCACGTCAGAAAACGTTTAAACCCTGTGGGGCAGCAGCAGTGTGCCAATACAGCCGGACTCCATTTGGACCCCCTCTTTCCCATAAGAGTAATTGCTCCATGGGGACCGGGCGCACTCAGGAGAGGTCAGTTCCAGTTACCTCTAATTCCACCTTGCTGTATTCACCAGCATGCTTTTCTCTGGAAGAGCAGAAATGGCCGCTTGTTTGCGGTCAGCTCCGGCTGAATGACTGCGCATTTCCTGAACCCCATTCACACAAACATGCAGCGAGTGGGCCAGCATGAAACCAGATACAGGGAGGCTTCAGACAGACGCCTCACTCACAGGCGGGTCGGTCCCGGGGATGCTGCAGGGGAACGTTCACTTCTTCTGGGGGGCATCGTGAAGAGGCAGAGAAATGTGAATAATAATAATAATCTCCTCGTTCTGGCAGATGTTCCCAGTGTAAGTGTATCTCTGAATGTGGACATGTACAAACACACACTGCCTCCTAATGAGCGTTTCTCAGAGTCCGTCCTGACCAGACAGGAGGCTAAACGGCCGTAAAGACATCTCTCTGAGAGCTGGCTGTGAACACTTTCCAAACAAGATGCTAACACTTTTAGGATGTGTGTGTGTGTGTGTGTGTGTGTGTGCGTGTGGAAACTGGAACAGTGGGAGAGAGGGATCAGGTGGCTAAACGCTCACTACAATATATATCATGAGGAAAGCAGATGGTGTTTTCTTCACCTACTGTACTGAAAGCTCTCAGACGAGCTTCCTCCTCGGCTCACATGCAGACAGCACGGATTAAACTATTCTGTTCCTGCCCCTTTGCACGGGGCATCAGAATATCATATCATCATGTCTGTTTTTAAGAAGTTACTGAACAGTATGAACAAATTAATATACTTTATTTTTTTAAACATAGCCCGACGAGGTAAGAAAGCTCAACACCACATTCTGTTCTCACGTTCAACACCTGCAATGATTGAAAAAGAAAAGTCACTTTTCACAAAAGCTTTACATATTTCAAATGCTTTATATATATATATATATATATATATATATATATATATATATATATATATATATATATATATACTTATTTTTGTTAAATACTTGTTTATTCTGTCTGTATATATAATAGGGCTATTGTGGATTATTTCACTGTTTACTTGTTTAATGTATTACTTTTTTTTTTATTTTATTTTACTATGTGTCTCTTGCTGCTGCAATCCTGCAATTTCCCCACTGCGGGACGAATAAAGGATCAATTATCTTATCTTATCTTTCTTCCCAAACAGTGATGAAGAACACCAGGAGTTGAGTTTGTATTCAGACTAAATGATGAGTGAATACGAGCTGGTCTTGCTCAGATAAAGAGTCGTTCATTAGCGTGCCCGTTAGGAACCGATGCCGACAACGTTGCGGTCACTTTGCCGTGACCCCCTGACTGTCAGACTGTCTACAACAAGCATCTGAAGCAGGAAGTGGTTCATGTCCAGGTGGTTTTGGGAGCGTCTCTGTCAACTGGGAAGCTCTGACAGGGAAAGCTGACATGTCTCCATCTGTTCAGTTAGAAAGCGGTCGAGGAGACACAAAGCTCTTCCTTCATGGTGGGGATGTCTAACACGACCAACATGAAGCAGGTGATGACCCCAGCTGATCACATGATGTTCACAGTGAGACAGGAAGTGGTCTTCTTCATGACCATGAGGTCCATGCAGACAGATTCACAGACAACTGAACAAGTATGAAATATTGATTGAATCATGGCCCATAAACACTACATGGTACCAGCTGTTGTGCGCTTGTATTGTAAACCTATACATGTTCTATACAATCTGGTTAACATTACAACAGCTCTGCTGTGTCTTCGGCTGTATTGGCATTTCAAGTGGAGAAAGTTAGAGGTGAGTAAAGGTCATCTGAACTTAACAGCCACAGCCTCACTGAGCTTTTCCAAAACAATGACATAAGCCTCCCCTTGTCGCTCTGGAAAAGCTCTGTGAACCTGAGCACCAACACACTGAAGCTCCAGGCTGCCGTTTGAAGTCGTCCCACTCTGGAGGGCGTTTTGGTCACACGTCAGATCCCCAGCTCGTCCTTCAGCAGCTTGGTTCATCAGCGGTTTACCTGGGTCTTCCTTTTAGTCCCAACAGGGAGAGAAACACCAATCGAGTGTATTAAATGAATAAAGCATATGAAGGAACAAACTGGGTAACCTCATGCACGGGGACTCTGTAGTCCTGTTAGGATCCGGGTCTGGGGCCCACGATAAATCATCAGGACCGGGACCAGGTCTGTTAGGACGTTCAGCCTCCTGAGACACGTTGAGGTCCAGGACTCGCTCTCTAACATTGAGCCGGTCTACGATCCGTCTGTCGCTGCAAGAAGACACGCAGCATGAGCTGCTGTCATATCGAGGAGTCAACGCTTATTAAAGCCTTCACAGCTTAGTATCAGTGGGCTTCCATTGAGCTCCCTCACTTCCTCCTCAGCGTCTCACTGTCCGAGCAAATAAGAACGATCAAAGTCTCCTGGCTGGTGCTCCCATCACCAACATCCTGGAGTTAGACCACACGTTACCACTGTTTGACTGGATGGAAACCAACACCACCAATGATGACATCATTAGTCGGTTCCTGTTCTAAAGCATCTTCATGCTGTCATGGAGAGGAAAGACTTTATACAGAAACAGCATTGGATCCTATCGTAGGTTAATGGGAGTGATCCATGTTTCCATTATTGTAGTTCCAAAGCTGAACCTGGTCCAAGATAGTATTAGTATTAGTATTTGATAGACAGAGATAGTATTAGTATTTGGTAGACAGAGATAGTATTAGTATTAGTATTTGGTAGACAGAGATAGTATTTTGCAGGGCTGTTGTTTTGGATTATAACAAACAACAAACTCAGTGTTTGTAATAATGATTTAAAATGAATTTGAGTTGATCGTGTTTGGTTTTGTTGAGACATAGCTTGAATAAATGGTCATAAAATACAAAGCTAATTATTAATGAAGATAATGTTTCATACAGTGTTTGATCACCACCACATATTTCTGATGAGGTCATTGCTGGCAATGTTTGCTCCAATACCAAAAACACGGCAACGTCGCAAATCCTACACATCACAGATAGGGGGCGATGAAGGTCACAGTCACTTCATTCCTCTTCATCTTTTCTGTTCGCTTGTTCCTCTTCCTCCTCGTTGTCGGTCTCCTCTCCCTGCCTCTGGTATGGCCACACACTGGCAGCTGCAACGGGAACTTATCGCGGACGCAGAAAGGGGATCCGCCGCGCTCCTTCCTGTCAGCACAGACCTCAAGGTGACCTTGGGGGACTCCTTAAATAACTGACCCCACGGCCAGCTGCCCATTTAGAGGAAGTCTCTTGTTTACAAGGGCATCCTGGGCTTTTCTGCTTTAGCTTCAGCAAGGAGAATATTTATTAATGAGCTCCGATGCAATGGCATTTGATATGTGTACTTGTACATGAAGTTCTATTAGTTTTGCCTCTATAAGGCACCCTGGTAAAGGTGTGCTGCTGGTTTAGAGGCGTAAGGTGCAGCCGCCAGCAGGTGACCTCTGACCCCTCACCGGCTCCACACCGTACACTATCCACAACAACGCAGTAGTTCCCCTTAGAAGAAAGGTTTGTGGTGCGACGGGCATATTTGATGTGCAGTTATATATTTAAAAACAAACTATAGGCAGGGTTGGACGTGTCCGACAGGATTCTGTTGCCCCGCTCTCAGGTCCCTGGGACCTGGCTGCCCTCACCCCATGCAGCAGGTTGTGTTTTGGGCAGTAAAAGAGTCACATTGTTGTCCTCACTGTGCTATTTACATCTCACCATACGAGCACAGCTAAGCTCCTCTGGCATGATCATGGCACGGCTCTGCTGGGGACAAGATCTTTAGAATGGTTTGATCAAGCAACATGGAAAATACTGTGTGTACTGTGTGTTAATACTGTGTGTTAATACTGTATGTTAATACTGTATGTACTGTGTGTTAATACTGTGTGTTAATACTGTATAGTCTATGTTAATACTGTATATACTCTATGTTAATACTGTGTGTAATACTGTATATACTCTATGTTAATACTGTGTGTACTGTGTGTCAGTACTGTGTGTACTGTGTGTCAGTACTGTGTGTACTCTGTTAATACTGTCGGTGCCTCCACCCCCTCTGATCTCTGGATGGAGCTTTGGTTCAGTGACTGCAGTGAAGACCAGCTTTAGTCACGATGCTGTTATCAAGCAGCTTAATGCTTCACCTGCCCACAGGATTTATGATTTATGAAGTTGTTGACGTATTCTTGGGGACAACATATTTCAGGTATTATTAAAATGAAGTAAAATAATTGGGCCTCTGGGCTTGTGATGAGTTCAGGCCAGCCAGGATGCCAAATTCTGCCAGGGCCTAACGATCCCCTCGTCTGGACCCCATCTTCCAACGTGACTCACATTTTGATCTCAACTACAACCTGTAACGTTTTGAGAAGCCTCTTGTAAGGTTGTGTTGCTATCACGGTGAAAACATGTGTCACAACCTGAAAGACAGACACACAAACACCTGCTGAAGTCCTCAACGTCCCCGGCTCCAGTCCGGGTCTCCTCTCAGACTCACAAGGTGAACACAACACCAGCGCCGCCGCCACAGCTGGGAATATGAAATGTGGTGAATGTGTTTGGTGGATGAGTAACAGGTCTGAAGCCTGAATTATGCCAACAATGCCAGACTGGTAGGGAGGGGTCGGGGTCGATGGTTCGGATTCTGTTCTCCTGTCATGGGTTCTCCTGGGAACCCAGCCAGGTCCACTTCCTCCTGAAGAAGGCTTTTAGGGGCCTTAACCTTTTAAAAACCAATCCCCCCTAGAGGGGCAGACTGAGTGATTATTATATAAAACTGTAAATCATAGCTTGTTTTATGAAAAAAAAAAAGCCCCAAACTGCTGTATTTGGATGTATTGAACACCATAAATAATATACAAGTGAAATATATGGTTTGGTAAATGAAAACATTCAAATGTCACAGATGTGCCCCAATGCAAATGTTGGAGACCTCGCCTGAATGTTCTCTGTTCTAAACCCTCTGTAACTTTGTTCTGCTTCACTTTATCAAAGTCAACCTTTGCAGAGAGAATGTTCACATATTGTGCTATGATTTGGGTTAGAGAATGTTCACATATTGAGCTATGATTTGGGTTAGAGAATGTTCACATATTGAGCTATGATTTGGGTTAGAGAATGTTCACATATTGTGCTATGATTTGGGTTAGAGAATGTTCACATATTGAGCTATGATTTGGGTTAGAGAATGTTCACATATTGACCCTCTACAGACCCTCTACAGACCCTTCAACCCTTCATAGACCCTCTACAGACCCTCCATAGTCCCTTCACAGACCCTCTATAGACCCTCTACAGACCCTTCATAGACCTTCATAGAGGGCTTCATAGTTCCAGGTCCTTCTTCATCACTACGCTGTGGCACAAAGCCACCAAATCCTGTGAGTCAGATTTCTCTGCTGAGGCGGACATGTCAGACAGCAGAGGAGGAGGGTCTTGGTGGTCCACCTTACTTCCCTCTCAGCCTCTCCTAGGCAACAAGGTGGGGACTCGAGTCCTTCCTCAGACTTTGGGCCAAAATGTGAGAGCGCCATCACATCCTTACTCATCCGGCTTGTTTAAAAGATGGTGGCATTGTTCTTGTCTCAGAGTTAACAGTTGGTGGAATTTGTCATTTAGCTCTCTAAATAAAAAATGCAAACATTGTTTACGACAGGACGAGGCGGATATAAACTCTTGCTGTGTGTTCACACCCATAAATCACTGTAAACGTATACACACTGTATCCTTTGTCCTAAACACAACAATGGCCTGATCTCATTGCAGAACATGGAAACACAGCCCATCTGAAGGCTGTTTATGTGTGACCTGGTGTGCTTCCTCTGATAGGGAATGAACTCATGTAACAAAGCTTATTTACAGCTGGGAACTCTGTATTTACTGTCCCGTAAGACGGATATCTGTTAAGGGTACTGATGATTTTAGATTCACAAAGATCCAAAGTATCCTACATTCCGGTTGGGCATTATTTAATATATTTCATTTAGGAGTTCATGGCTGAGGTTACCTCTGTCCAAGTTGCAGAGGACAATAACTTAGGAGTCAGTATCTGGACGGGGAGCTTAGCACTCTATAGCGACAGAGGAAGTAGAAACGCTTTCTAAGAACTCACGATACATTTACTAGAGAGAACGATATCATTTGGTACAAAATATGGGCAAATATGTCCTCCACTTAAACAAAAGTCCATTTTAATTAATTGTTCGTCTATTATCAAAAACACCATTCCCAGCTTGCGTGCTAATGGATGTCTTAAAATGAATGCATCAATTGAACACTGTCTATTTTCCCTATAATGAAAGATTGCTGGGAAAGTATTCAGACCCATTAAAACAAGGATAGATGACATCTTCCTTGAGGCCAATTTTGAAACAGCAGCTACTTCCTCCAGTGTGGTTGTAACTGTGACATACATGCAGGTTATTGGGAACCAGCTCTATTTGTCTCCCAAACATCCCAATAAACGGCTCCAGGAGAACATGTGGGATATCCATCATGTGCTAACAAGTCTATCCGCTGAGGAGGAGCTCGGTGGCTGCAGTGAGAGTAAACTGAGCACTGACAGCTTAAACAGCAGAGAGCTGCATGTGTGATGCAGTGGAATGCGGTACATGTGAGCGTCAGAGAGCTCCAGTTGTCTCAGGCTCTGCTCTATTAAAACCTCATCCTGGGCCGGCCCTAATAGGCCATGTGGTGATTGCACATACACAACATGCCCAGACTGTTGATGTGAGGCCCCACTCACCATAAGCAATGTGTCTGGGGATTCATCTCCATCCACTTACAGCCACACGTATGTCACACATATTCTGAGGCCTATTGCTCGGTTTCAGGGCCACGATAAACATTTGGAAAGACAACAGACTCGGTGGCACCTTCCAGGCCTCGAGTGCTCTACTTTTAGCGACTGGCAAAGTCCATTTTTCACAGGCGGCTCAGAAACATGTCACGCTCAGAATAATACTCAGTGGCACCTGAACGCACCGGCTGTGCCGCTACAGATGTGTTGTATCACGACAGAGAGCATGTGGACCGCATGTATAGATAAAGATCACTGAGTCATCCCATTGGTCACTCTCGTAGGCGGCACACACGGTGGGGAAATGAAATGCCATTCTAACATTTTCTCAATCCTTCGGTCCGACTGCTAACGCTATCATCTTGCTTCCTTGTGGCATGAGATATGTATGACCTATTTTTTTTCCATATTCATTGACGATCCACTTCCTTTAATCCAGTGAAAAAAATCCTTAATTTTTTATTTTTTTTATTTTTCTTCCTCCAAAGTGAGGAAAAGTTTGAGAACCACTGGTTTAGTTCAAAATGCATTGATTTGAACCATTTTGTTAGAATGTTGTTGCCCCAACAACATTTTTATTGAAATAACTTTTTGTGACTCCTCCATCCGTGCTTTTTCAAATAATAGAATAAATAATAAATAAATAATAGAATCCCTTTCAAGTAAACCAGATTTCTCCATCAGACAAAAA
Organism: Myoxocephalus aenaeus; assembly: GCA_038501785.1. Taxonomy (NCBI): domain Eukaryota; kingdom Metazoa; phylum Chordata; class Actinopteri; order Perciformes; family Cottidae; genus Myoxocephalus; species Myoxocephalus aenaeus. The sequence continues at coordinate 786,567 of JBAMJR010000184.1, forward strand.
CTAATAACACGTGCAATCACCTTGTTAGAACAATGCAAATAAAAGTTATATCTGTGCAAAACATTACTAATATTTGGCAAACAAATTGCCTATTGTGGCTGCAAATAACCTGTTTTTGCACTAAATATAAGATAATAACAATAACATTCAACGTGTGTCAAACAACACAAAATGAGTGCAGATATGTGTGAGGATGGGTCAAATGCAGAGAATAATTTCCCCACTCTGGGATTAATAAAGGATTCTAAAGTTTAAATATATATATATATATATATATATATATATATATATATATATATATATATATATATATATATATATATATATTTAAAATATTTTCCATGACTTTTCCATGTCTTTTAACCAAAATAATTTTTAGTCCATAAGCAAACATTTAGTGAAATCTGGGTGTAAACAGTAAAAAGTGAGTAAATGTAGTATTTAAACTAACAATGAGAATACAAAGCATACAGTAAACCTTAAATGACACAAATGAATGAGACAATAGTTTGATTAAAAGAATAAACATTTATATAGATGCCTGTATGTATGCCTGCTTATATTTTGAGTCTTTCTTTTAAAAGCATATTCATTATTTCAAACTCAGCGTAAATGAACGACATGAACACATGAATATAACACATTTACATGACTTTTACTAAACCTTTGGGGTTTTATTTTTTTCAAGGCCTGGAAATAACCATTTTAAAATTCCATGACTTTTCCAGGTTTTCCATGACCGTATGAACCCTGTCAAAAGCTGGGTAGTGGCGTGGTGATCCATAGCCGTTGAAACCTGAATATATCCCACAATTCAGTGCAGCACGAGGGCCAGAGCAAGGCCTTGTGGTTGATTAACAGAATAGATCATACAGCAGACCTTTGTGTGCATTGGAACAGAGAGACACACGTACAGACCAAAATATCCACCACAGAGAAAGAGAAGACGAAGAAGACGAAGGTGCTTTTAGGTGGTCGGTACAGAGCACCTCCTCCTCTCGGACTCAGACATTCAGTGTTGTGGGACACAGAAAGTCACCAGAAGCCGTAAACGCAGCCGACCATCTGGCGGCTCGGAGTTGAAAGACTTCCACACAGAGCGACCGGCTCTGAAGCTGAGAGCTTAGCGCCGCCTGAGCGGTTCACGAGCCTCACAGACACTTACCGCCAGTCACCACACTAACAGACCAATTAGCACTAATGTGTGGTGGCTGGCTCCGCCCACTGTTCTCACACACACACACACACACACACACACACACACACACAGTTGGAGTTTGTCCATATTCTAGGCTAAACAACAGTATTTCAGTACCGTAAAAGTCGGGTTACAAGCTGCTCCTACCTCCGGTCAGTGTCCCGCTGTAGCAAGCTAGCAGCAGCGCTAGCTGCCCACTGCTGCTGCCACTACCCGCGGCCCCTCTGCCCGCGGCCCCTCTGCCCAAGTCAGGTGTTGAGCCGGGGCTGGTCCCACTACCTTCAGTGGTTGTCGCGGAGCTAGCGGAGCGCTAGCGGAAGTTAGCAGAAGTTAGCGGAGAGCTAGCGGAAGTTAGCGGGGGAACTAGCATGAGCGCTAGCTGGCTACAGCGGGGACACTGACCGAAGGAAGTAGCGACGTGTAACCCGACTTTTACGGTAGTTGTTCTCAGATATATTTCTAATATTTTATCTACTGTCATTGATGAAAATGATGAATACATAAAAAGTAAAGTTAATAAGCAAGCTGTTGCAAAAAATAAAAAATCCCCCAAAAACTATTTTTGATGTATTCTAAATGACACCTGAAGCTGTTAAGATGTATATCCACGCTATGATCATCTTGTATATTACATATACTGTATAGTGCACCAAGGGCTGCAGGAGTATGGACTGGTACTGCTACTGGTACTGGTACTGGTACTGCCATCAGAGCCAGGAGGTGTAACTCACATCCTGTTACGACTACACGCTTGTTCCTTCTCAGGCCGGCCGCCCCGCCTCAGCATCCAGGCTGTGTTTGGACAGACGTGTATGGAACGATTGAATCATGCCTCTTTAATAAATCAAAGAGCGCCTGACAAAGGATGTGACCCACAGGCTCAGATGAACAGTCACATGCAGTCAGCAGTATTGTGTCTGCAGAGCGGTGCCACCACAACGCACCGCCACGGGAGGGGAACCCAGCATCCACCCTCGAGCTTTTCATCCCGCTCAGCTGCTCATGTGTGGCTTAATGCAGCTCTAACTTTACATGTTGTGAGCTTGTATTGTCTAATGTAACATCTGGCCACAGGACAACAGTTGAACATTAGCCGTTTGGCTAACACTGGCACATGTACAGTGAAGGTAATCCATGAGCATGTACCTCAGAACGAATGAATGAATACAACTGTCAGGCCGCAGCAACACTTCCAAACATGCGAGCATCTCCTACCATATCTATCCCACATGATGTGAATACGTGTATACGTGAGAAAGTGTGTCAACACACACACACACACACACACACACACACACACACACACACACACACACACACACACACACACACACACACAGAGGCCCCCCTGTCAGTCTGATGGCTTAATGACGAGCAGCTGGCTGCAGCAGAAGCAGGTGACCTTCCTCTCCGCTGTCAGCAGTCCTGCTGCTTTAGCTTTGGGATGCAGATCAGAAAACCTTTTCTTCGTGACATAAATCTCCTGGAATTTGTAGGCCGGTTTAATTACGTCTGACAAGGGAAGAACAGAAGAGCTTCTCCTCTCCACTGGCTACTCGTCTGCATATTGCAGATATAAGCGCTGCCTGAAGCTACACTCACAGACTGCATCTTGCATCTTTTGCTGAGCGGTGATGACAGTGACGGAGAAGTATGGGACAGTTTGAATGTAGCTTCTCCCTTGTGTTCATGGTCGGTCAGTAAGAGAAAGTGAGATATGTGTGAATGGGTGGTGTGTGTGTGTGTGTGTGTGTGTGTGGTCTTACCTGGAGGACACAGGCAGCTGTGGGGAGCCTCCCTGGACTCCCGTGTCTTCGGTAGTCTCGCTGCAAGCTTCTGCAGAGAGGGAACAGAGGAAGCACGTTAGCACTGATATTTAACATCATGACACGTCTGCTGTCATAACACGGTTTACATTAATACACGTAATACTTAATACTATCAAACCGTCTCCACCGTGACTCGCTTCTTCCACGCTCTCTGGCTCTACCACATTGACCTCCCGTGACCTCTAGGACTTCCTCAACATGTTGACAGTGAACTTTAATGGATAAGAAGTTACCATTCAATGGCAACTGAGCAAACATGCTGATGAAAACCTCATGATACGGGAGAAAGCTCCAGAACAAGAGAATAAGTGGACCTTGACTTGAGATTCTTAGTTTACAGATGGACCGCTCCTCTAGTCCAGGTCCTTGTGTCCTTGGGCAAGACCCTCAACCCCAAACTGCTCCTGTAGATGAGCCTACGGTGTGTGAATGTTAGTGAGTGCTGATGGACAGGCGGCACCTTCATGGTAGCTCCTCCCATCAGTGTATGAATGCGTGTGAATGGGTGAATGATGGCATGTAGTGGCATGTGGTTATAATACTAGAAAAGAGAAGTACAAGTACACATATTACTGTGCTTAGACAAAAGAAAGCACATAACTGTAAGAAACCTGGGAATCTGATAACGTGTTTATGTGTGCAGTAGTAGTCATAAAAGTAGAACATTCATGTTTCATTCTCACGGTTTGGGTTTTACTTTGAAACATGCAGAGGTGTCAATGACAATACATTTTCCTCGCATACATTCAAACTGGAACTACCAATAGTGTTCCTTGTGGTTTCCCTGTGAGCACGAGGCCCGCCAGCATCTTCCAGTCTTTCTCCGGATGTCTCAGGGTGACAGATGACCTCATCACATAAACAAAAGCCGGCATGTGACGTGACCCTGAGGACAATAGAAGAGCCTCCGTGTGCATAGCAGTCAGTCCCTCACGCTGTTTAGAGCCTGCAACAGGTGTCATGGAGGCTGTTATTCTGAGACCTGCTGCAGTATTCTGGTACGGCCCGGTACCTCAGTGCTGATGGATGAATGTCAGTGCTACTCCTGTTCTATAGTTCACCCTCAAGAGCTCTTTTTCTCCTCACGGAGTCTGTTGACCTTTTGACCTCATGCACACAGATCACAGAGCACAGAAGGCGTACATGATGACACGTAGCTTGTCATACGTCAAACTCATTTGTGGAGCGAACATATATTCAGTTAACTTCGGTACAGTCACACATCTTTAGGCTTTTAGTCCTTCCACGTTCTGTTTCTTTGAGGGTGCTGCTGCTGAGATGGTCCTCCTTACTGGTAAGTAAGCTTACAGCTGAGAGTACCCCCACAGCGTAGGTGGGGCTCTCACCTGGTCGCCACATGAAACTATTGTGACATCATTTTCAAAGAGTCACTCAAACGGAGCAGCGTCTGTACTCAGTCATTAGTAAGGCGCAGTGTGCATAGTGTATCATTCGTGGTGTTTTTAAACTGGGTCACATTCATAAAAAGATTGCGCCACTATTGACAGTCGCTTGGCTATTTAAAAGCGGCGGGTTTGTGCAGGACGTCCTGTGCCACACTAGGGACGGTTCACTCGACTGTGACTCCGTGGGAGAGCGGGGTCGTCCTTCAATCAAAGGATCGGCAGCTTCATTTGATCATAAATGTTCTGATCGGCCATGTTATATGCTGTGTGCTTATGTATGCTGTGTTCAGTTTGTGGTCAGATTAGTCTCTTTCACTCCTCATCCGTTCATGTTGAGGTTTCTTTTTCTATGGCCAAATTTTGTAAATAGATTAATTTCCGGTTTGAAACCCTATATTTGAAAATCCACCTGTGACTCCTCCCTCACAATGGCCATGAGTGGAACCACGGAGGATCATTAACGGGACATGTGTTACACGTCAGTGTCTTCTGAAGACGTGGTGTTGGCTGATAAGAGAAGTTCAGATCCTGCTCACCTTCATACCTCATGAAACCTGAACTATTACTGAGATGTCTGTTTCTAAATGTCTAGATGGAGCCTGAACCCAACTCCTCTGGGGGTTTCAGGTGAAACATTTAGTCTGAAGCACATTGAGGCCATAAGAGAAAGTGCATGTCGATAAAACAACTCAACAACTTAAATAAATGTGCGTCCTACAGGCGTTACGTGAGGCCTTCATTCCTTAAATATGGGGCTAGCCATGAAACACACTCTTAAAAATCTCAAAATGACCAGGGATTCCAAAGTTTAGTGCTGTTGTCATTCCAAAGTCTCATGCAGAACCAACCGTAGCACTGAACTCTCAGCCACCACTTCCCTTCAACCCACTTTATATTAGTCATGAATTCCTGCAGGAGTTTATTTGGTTGATACTGGCAGAGCCCACTCACAACTGGAGAAGTCTTTAGTCGGACTGGTCCAGAGAGCTGAGCAGCCAGAACTCCCTCTGGGCCGACCTGAAGCAACGTGTCTGAGAGACACGTTCTCCAAACCAGATCATGGAGGAAGATTCAGTTCAACTGGAGCAGTCCGTTGTAAGACAAAGAGCTGCATCATAAAAACATCAACACCCACAACAGAAACAGATTCTGCCAGAGGGAGAGCAATGCAATGACCATCCTTCAAAGACTGTCATTAGCCTTTAACGCTCTCCTACGTCTAGCGGCTGTGCTACCGAAAGTATTACTAATTCAGACTCCGTATAAAACAGTAATATCATGACCTGAGTCCTTAGTGTTGTGAGTCACTGAGTCCTTAGTTACATGAGTCGTTAGTCACTGAGTCGTTAGTTACATGAGTCGTTTACTCACTGAGTCGTTAGTCACTGAGTCGTTAGTCACTGAGTCGTTACTCACTGAGTCGTTAGTCACTGAGTCGTTAGTTACATGAGTCGTTAGTTACATGAGTCGTTTACTCACTGAGTCGTTAGTCACTGAGTCGTTAGTTACATGAGTCGTTAGTTACATGAGTCGTTAGTCACTGAGTCGTTAGTTACATGAGTCGTTAGTTACATGAGTCGTTAGTTACATGAGTCGTTAGTTACATGAGTCGTTAGTCACTGAGTCGTTAGTTACATGAGTCGTTAGTTACATGAGTCGTTTACTCACTGAGTCGTTAGTCACTGAGTCGTTAGTTACATGAGTCGTTAGTTACATGAGTCGTTTACTCACTGAGTCGTTAGTCACTGAGTCGTTAGTTACATGAGTCGTTAGTTACATGAGTCGTTAGTCACTGAGTCGTTAGTTACATGAGTCGTTAGTTACATGAGTCGTTAGTTACATGAGTCGTTAGTTACATGAGTCGTTAGTTACATGAGTCGTTAGTTACATGAGTCGTTAGTTACATGAGTCGTTACTCACTGAGTCGTTAGTCACTGAGTCGTTAGTTACATGAGTCGTTAGTTACATGAGTCGTTAGTTACTGAGTCGTTAGTTACTGAGTCGTTAATCACTGAGTCGTTAGTCACTGAGTCGTTGGTCACTGAGTCGTTAGTTACATGAGTCGTTAGTCACTGAGTCGTTAGTCACTGAGTCGTTAGTCACTGAGTCGTTAGTTACATGAGTCGTTAGTTACATGAGTCGTTAGTCACTGAGTCGTTAGTCACTGAGTCGTTAGTTACATGAGTCGTTAGTTACATGAGTCGTTAGTCACTGAGTCGTTAGTTACATGAGTCGTTAGTTACATGAGTCGTTAGTCACTGAGTCGTTAGTTACATGAGTCGTTAGTTACATGAGTCGTTAGTCACTGAGTCGTTAGTTACATGAGTCGTTAGTTACATGAGTCGTTAGTCACTGAGTCGTTAGTCACTGAGTCGTTAGTTACATGAGTCGTTAGTTACATGAGTCGTTAGTTACATGAGTCGTTACTCACTGAGTCGTTAGTCACTGAGTCGTTAGTTACATGAGTCGTTAGTTACATGAGTCGTTAGTCACTGAGTCGTTACTCACTGAGTCGTTAGTCACTGAGTCGTTAGTCACTGAGTCGTTACTCACTGAGTCGTTACTCACTGAGTCGTTAGTCACTGAGTCGTTAGTCACTGAGTCGTTACTGCCTTCTTTGGCTCCACCCACTGAGCTTCAACTCAACCAATGATATCACTTTTGCCCGAACTAATTCAACTCTGCATTCAACTCTGCACCCTACTGGAGATGTTCTGTGTTATCAGGGTCTTAGCATGGTGTCCTACAGGCTATGCTTGTGAGGTATATGAAGAGCAGCTGGCCTGCTAAAGGGGTTCAAGTGTGTTTGTGTGTGTGTGTGTGTGTGTGTGTGTGTGTGGTAACCCGATGCCAGCGTGTTGTAATGTGGTTTGAACATTCTATTTTAAAAGGATGACAAACCCCTTTACTATCCTGTGTTCTGATGAACAGTGAGACCTGGCACTGCTGCTCCACACACTTCCTGTTATGGTGTTCTGAGCCCAGGCCTTCACTTCCCTTATTTATTCGCTTCATAGAGAGCTGTGCGCCGTCCAAAAATCTCATTCCCTCAACTACATAATCAACTTAAGTACTATACTCAACAAACTTTTGTGTGAATAAACAATAGTGTGTATCTTTTCGTGAATACGCATCACTTCCTGAGAGCCAATTAGAGTCACAAACCCACGGTGACCCGTGCCAACCTCACGTAAACAATGATTACTGAGAATCATAGTCTGACCTCATTTTGAAGTAAAAAAACAACAGCAAAGTGAAATCTTATATTTGTCATTACTACTGTATTGCATTGTGGGAAGTTTGCACACTTTAATATTTCAACAGAAAGAGTTTGCAATTCACGTACTACTGGTTTCAACATAAGTTTACAGACGGTTCGATCCCCGGCTCCACTAGTCCAGGTCCTTGTGACCTCAAACTGCTCCCGTAGCTGTGCCTACGGTGTGAATGTTAGAGTCCTGATTGACAGGTGGCACCTTGCATGGTAGCTCCTCCCATCAGGGTGTGAATGGGTGAATGATGACATGTGGTGTTAAAGAGCTTTGAGAAAAGAGAAATACAAGTCCAGACCATAATGCATATGCAAAAAGTACAGTTTGCAAGTTCGTTTTCACCTTCTGGTTAAATATTTTCCAAACAGGAAAATGATGTCAATTCAGTTACAATATTGTTGTTATTATACTGTCATGCGGTCAGTTAAACATTTTTGATGTTATATTGTGATGCACCGACAGATGTTAACTTTAATTTCAATTTGATTTTGACTTTGATTTTCATTTATTAAAATGTTATTCAATGTATTTTGAGATGTTTTCATTTTAATATGCAGTGTCACCATTGTTTATACTATTATTAGATGCAGATGTTTGGGATGGAGACGTGTCTTTTAAACCGCAGCAATGATCACACACACACACACACACACACACACACACACACACACACACACACACACACACACACACACACACACACACACACACACACTCTCTCTCTTCCCCTTAGACGGCGGCTGATGTATCTACTACACTATTAGCACACAGGAATCATCAATCACACAGACAGAAAGCATTTCATACCGTGTCATGAAATGTCTTATTGATGTTTTCCTTCTGGACAGTGATGTGATGTTTTCATTAATAAAAACACTCTTATATCTGGATATCTTTACAACATCTACAACTCAGCGGGTCTGTTTAGTCTCAAGCTAATGTGTCCTTCAGGTAGGCCAAACAAGTCTCTCAGAGCGTGTGTGTGTGTGTGTGTGTGTGTGTGTGTGTGTGTGTGTGTGTGTGTGTGTGTGTAACCATCACTAACTGTGCTCTGATGAAGTGCAGAGGCTCAGGCACTTCTAGTTGAGTGTGCTGTTTGCATTCGGCTGTCTGATTAGCACACGGGTCATTTATACTCTCACACACACACACACACACACACACACACACACACACACACACACACACACACACACACACACACACACACACACACACACACACACACACACACACACACGCGCGCACACAGAGAGAGAGAGAGAGAGAGAGAGAGAGAGAGAGAGAGAGAGAGGAAGTAAACGTGGATATGCATGTATGTGTTTTGTGTTGTGTATATATATATATATATATAAATATATTGGGTGCCGGGTCTGCGGGGAGCAGAATGAGGGGGGACTATATTTTTCAGGTTTCTACACCTCACAACATGGCCTCCACCTCCCAGCATGCCTCTGCACTCACAACGCTCACCAGGTCTACAGAGAGCACTTTGTGGTAAATGTTAAATGTTGAAGGGGCCAAGTTTGGGGCGAGATAATAAAGAGAGAGGCGGAGGTTGGGCTGTTGTTTTGGGTGTTGTTGATGTTATGACTGTTGTTTTGGGTGTTGTCGAGGTTATGACTGTTGTTTGGGGGTGTTGTCGAGGTTATGACTGTTGTTTTGGGTGTTGTTGATGTTATGGCTGTTGTTGTGGGTGTTGTCGAGGTTATGACTGTTGTTTTGGGTGTTGTCGAGGTTATGACTGTTGTTTGGGGGTGTTGTTGAGGTTATGACTGTTGTTTTGGGTGTTGTCGAGGTTATGGCTGTTGTTTTGGGTGTTGTTGATGTTATGGCTGTTGTTTTGGGTGTTGTCGAGGTTATGACTGTTGTTTTGGGTGTTGTTGAGGTTATGGCTGTTGTTTTGGGTGTTGTCGAGGTTATGACTGTTGTTTTGGGTGTTGTTGATGTTATGGCTGTTGTTTTGGGTGTTGTCGAGGTTATGACTGTTGTTTTGGGTGTTGTTGATGTTATGACTGTTGTTTTGGGTGTTGTCGAGGTTATGGCTGTTGTTTTGGGTGTTGTTGATGTTATGGCTGTTGTTTTGGGGTGTTGTTGAGGTTATGGCTGTTGTTTTGGGTGTTGTCGAGGTTATGGCTGTTGTTTTGGGTGTTGTTGAGGTTATGACTGTTGTTTTGGGGTGTTGTTGAGGTTATGGCTGTTGTTTTGGGTGTTGTTGAGGTTATGGCTGTTGTTTTGGGTGTTGTTGAGGTTATGACTGTTGTTTTGGGGTGTTGTTGAGGTTATGGCTGTTGTTTTGGGTGTTGTTGAGGTTATGGCTGTTGTTTTGGGTGTTGTTGAGGTTATGACTGTTGTTTTGGGGTGTTGTTGATGTTATGGCTGTTGTTTTGGGGTGTTGTTGAGGTTATGGCTGTTGTTTTGGGTGTTGTTGAGGTTATGGCTGTTGTTTTGGGTGTTGTTGAGGTTATGACTGTTGTTTTGGGGTGTTGTTGAGGTTATGGCTGTTGTTTTGGGTGTTGTTGAGGTTATGGCTGTTGTTTTGGGTGTTGTTGATGTTATGGCTGTTGTTTTGGGTGTTGTTGAGGTTATGGCTGTTGTTTTGGGTGTTGTTGATGTTATGGCTGTTGTTTTGGGGTGTTGTTGAGGTTATGGCTGTTGTTTTGGGGACTTTCAGTGGCCTTCAAGGACCTCACAACATTTCTTAACGTGGATACCTGTTGAGAATGTGCAGTGAAGAAGCTGTGAACCTTCACACCTTCATTTCTTTTCTTTTCAAAATAACAATATATGTGTTGCTCATTTGGAGAAATGATTTTTACTCTGTATGCTTTATGATGAACAAGAGGATATATTTTATTAAAACGGCAGGGACTCCTGTTCCTTTATACTTCAAAGGAAACATACAGTATAAGAGACACATAGCAAATAGGGCTGAACCTAACAATAATGTTTTTTTTCATTAATTGATTAATCAAAGAGATAATTGACTGATTATTATAAAGATTATTTTTAAATTCCGGATTAGTATTAACAATAATTTGCCCCAAATATTTGTTTAAAGCGTATTAATATCACTACTGTATTCCATAATCTTTTCAAAGAAATATAACTAAATAATAGTCCCTATTTGTCAGAGGATCAGTTAAATACGGGCCTTCACGTTCAAAAGGATTGCTGTGACACATTTAATGTGATTTTATTTCATCTCTGTATATCATAGCAACCAGAACTGGAAAATCAGCATTTTTACTTAAATGGTTATGACATTAGTGGATTCATAACTGGAGTAATATGCAGGTAAGATAAGGGAACATACATGTACATACATAACATACATGTTATGGTTATTTCAAACCATTGTCTCACTTGTACATGTTAAGTAAACAGAAGATGTAAACTGCAAAGTCAGATGGCTCATGTGACATTACTTCAAACATTATGAATATCTCCTTGAAGTGACTTTCTAACAGAAACACGTCCTGTGTGATGATGATGATGATGATGATGATGATGATGATGATGATGATGATGATGATGATGATGATGATGATGATGATGCCTCATATACAAGAAGTCAGCGCTGTCTTGACAAAGACTTTGGGTTGCGTTCCCTTTCAGAGCTGTTTGTGTGTAACACTTTGCAGCAGTTTGCAGCAGTTTGCAGCAGTTTGCAGCATTCGAGGATCGGAGGCGAGGTTTTTTTTAGCTCGCTCCCCAGGCACAGCCAGTTCTGGTGACGGCCGACGCATGTCATGCAAACGGATGTATTTTTGTAATGGATGAGGCCCGGCCCTAATACCAGTCATGTCTGAGGATTACAGCGAGCTGGAAGCAGCACACGGGTTGGCTCGCTCAACATGAGGAGTGGAGGCTGGAGGAACTGAGCCTGGCTGGACACCTAGTGCGGCGCATCAGAGGCTCAGGGTCCGGATCCTATCAGGGCTTTGAGTGACGGGTCCCATTAGCAGAAAAGAACAAGTGCAAATATAACTCCACAGACTTCAGATCACGTTGTTTTTCTGATGATACTGATTCTGACTGCTGATGAGCCATGTTGGCCCACAGAGTGCTTCTGTGCTGGTTTGGTTGGTATCCTTTTACTCTGGTATTGTCGTCTATAGAGGTTAATTGCATACAATTCTGATAATTAAGAAATAATGGATTGTATGTGTATTGATGGAAAAACTCATTTCAACACAGATTTGTTAACAGCAGCATTATCGGGGATCGGTGGCTGGAAAACAATAATGTCAGTAGAGAACTTTATTTAATACTATTATTATATTATTATTATTTATTATTTAATACTATTACTATACTATGTACTATAATATACTATTACTATACTATACTATGTACTATACTACTATTACCATACTGTACTATACTATACTATTACTATACTATACTATGTACTGTACTATACTATTACCATACTATACTATACTATTACTATAATACGTACTGTACTATACTATTACTATACTATACTATTACTATACTATGTACTGTACTATTACTATACTGTACTATTACTATACTATACTATTACTATACTATGTACTGTACTATTACTATACTGTACTATTACTATACTATACTATTACTATACTATGTACTGTACTATTACTATACTGTACTATTACTATACTGTACTATTACTATACTATACTATTACTATACTATGTACTGTACTATTACTATACTGTACTATTACTATACTATACTATTACTATACTATGTACTGTACTATTACTATACTGTACTATTACTATACTGTACTATTACGATACTATGTACTGTACTATGCTATTACTATACTACTATTACCATAATGTACTATACTATACTATTACTATACTATTACTATACTATACTATGTACTATACTACTATTACCATAATGTACTATACTATACTATTACTATACTATTACCATACTATACTATGTACTACTATACTATACTATACTCGTTAAACTGTCATGAATCATTAAACATGTTTTCACAACGATGTCCGTTACACCACTAACACCTTCCAACACACCTGAAGATCACTAATGAACACAATTCAACAAATAGTTCCAACATTAACACACACTACTATAGGATGAAGGACTCTGGTCCAATCCAACATGAACACACACTACTCTATAGGATGAAGGACTCTGGTCCAATCCAACATGAACACACACTACTATAAGATGAAGGACTCTGTGGTCCAATCCAACATGAACACACACTACTATAGGATGAAGGACTCTGGTCCAATCCAACATGAACACACACTACTATAGGATGAAGGACTCTGGTCCAATCCAACATGAACACACACTACTATAAGATGAAGGACTCTGGTCCAATCCAACATGAACACACACTACTATAGGATGAAGGACTCTGGTCCAATCCAACATGAACACACACTACTATAGGATGAAGGACTCTGGTCCAATCCAACATGAACACACACTACTATAGGATGAAGGACTCTGGTCCAATCCAACATGAACACACACTACTATAGGATGAAGGACTCTGGTCCAATCCAACATGAACACACACTACTATAGGATGAAGGACTCTGGTCCAATCCAACATGAACACACACTACTATAGGATGAAGGACTCTGTGGTGGGACACCAGCAGCACCTCTGTGCACATGTTCCATAACAGAGGAAACGGGTCATCTCTGAAGAAGACAGGGAGGTGCATTCTGGATAGTGTCGGGTGAAAGTATCACAGGCGTCTCTCTCCCTCTCCAAACAAAAGGACACATCTGTGCTTGTGTGCCATTAATAATGAGTGTGTATACATGCAGAGATAAACACAGAGGCAGGCTGCATGGCCCCGGGCCCTTCTGGAGATGAAGATGGAGAGATCCTCCTCACGGGGCCCCACGGAGGAGCTCCAGAGCCGGCACTCAGAAAGGACTGGGTCTCCCCACAGCTTGGAGTGGACATCACTGAGTCCTCTAGATCTGTGTGTTCTACCTTTTTGAGCCGCGGCACATTTTCTACAATAAACTGGTGTTTACCCAAAAGTTACAAAATGTCACATTGTAGCATATACAGCATATATGGTAGGTAGTTATTGCGCTACCTACTGGCATGGAAGAGTATTTCATTACCAGACCAGCCACTATATTGCAGCTCAGACGCTCAACAATGGAAAATTATTTGCCGCAACGAAATAATATTTTTTAGGACCGATTAAGTAAAATTGGACATTTTCCCACGGCACGCCTGACCATCTCTCACGGCACAGTACATCTACACCTGTGTGTGTGTGTGTGTGTGTGTGTGTGTGTGTGTGTGTGTGTGTGTGTGTGTGTGTGTGTGTGTGTGTGTGTGTGTGTGTGTGTGTGTGTGTGCAGGATGAGGCAGAGGAGGGTCGGTCTTTTCTAAATAAACTGCTGTGTTATAGGAAACGTAGAATTGCCACTCATTACATCCTTACAGCCTCGTTTTCTTTGTAATGGTGACAACGTGGAGATGGAAGTTGGGCCAAAGCAAACGGAGGAGGAGACCCCAGAGACACCAGTCTGACTCGGCCGTGGAGGAGCTGCTAGTGGAGCTGTGACTCCAGAGCACCATGTGAAAGGACTCAAGCCTCTCTCTGATGAGGAATGCTTTATTAACAATACCGGGTTGCTTTATTCACCATTTAGTTATGCTTCATAGATCAGTTCAACGCTGTTAATAAGACCAGGTTTGGGTTTTCCAAATTAAACTAAGCTATGAATTATTTGATTTAACTACAAAACATATTTTTCAATATAATCACTCGAACATCAACCAATAAGAAACAACTGATAAACACCTTATTCTTATTCTTATTTATTTTTGTGCCATACTAATTCTTATTATTTTTTTCATCAATCAAAAATATATTTGATTAAGCATCCTTCCTCCTTCTTTTCTATCCTCTCACACACGAGTCCCATCAGAGGTTATAGAATATAAACTATAACAGCCCTTTATATTTTACCTTCGTTCATCATGATTTTGGGGTTAGAAATTGTTATAAAATGGTACTAATGTATTTAATAATTACTGTATCTTATTTTTCAGGGTAAAAAAACTCCAATAACAAGATTAGAAAAGACCGAATGCAGAAGAGAAGACCTTAAGCTGTGCAGACAGTCCGTTAACAACCTCCATTAATGTAAAAACATCAAAGAGCCGACAAGCGAGAGAGTGAGGAAAGATTCCCGAGCCGTAAAGACGTTTGAACTGGAGGTGAATTAAAAGTGACTTTTTAATCTTTTTTTCAAATATGGCACTTGAAGAGTCCCTCTTATTAATAATGCATCATCATCATATTATTATAATGATCATATTGCTGCCTCACCTCGTCCAGGATCTGGTCCAGCCGGCCCAGGATAACGGGCTCCACCTGCTCCAGAGACAACATCCAGGCGGAGAGCTGCGCGTCGCGCTGCCGCTGCTCCAGACTTACTATCCGGGTCTGCAGCTCCGAGCTCCGGACCAAAACCACAATGCAAACCCCGAGGCACAGAACCGAAGCCGCGATGCAGAGCATTGCGCCCGGCAAATCTCTCCAGTTCCTCCACCGCGGCGGCTTTGAAGGCGGCTGCTGCTCCCCGCGAGTCCGCCTCTCCTCCGCCGCTTTACCGGCGACTCCCCACTGCTGCTGCGCATCCATTTCAGACCTCTAACCGCTTCTATCCCCGCAGAAACCCCTCTATTCCTCAGGTGAAGATGACTCCCGAGGTCCCGCAACGTTGGAGCTGAGAGGCGGTCTAGTCTCTCTGATGTTTAGCTGCTTTTTCTCTTTACTTCAAACTGTCTCCAAACGTCTCTGCTGCACTCAGATGATCCACTACATGGGCGTCAGACCGGGGGCATCGTGCAGGTGGTGTGTCCTCAGTGGGTCGGGGTGTTCCTGCGTCAGGGCCGGACTGGTACTCCTGTGTGTTCCGCTCCGCGTCCCGGTCGCTGCTTCTCCTCTGAGCGAGCCAACAAAGTGCCGCAGGTCCGCCGTCAGTGCGCGTCTCTGAAACCCGAGCCCGCCTCCCTCTGCTCGGCTCAGCCCTGATGCCGCGGGCCCTTTGCTCGCGGCGGACGCTCCTCCTCTGAGAGGCTTTAGGTTAAATGCCGGGGCGGGTTAGGGGCCATGTTTCTGCCCCCCTTTGATCCGCGCGCTTGGAGAGGGGTATTTTTAGGGCGCGCGATGCGAGGACGCGCAGCCAGAGCCCGGCGGGCTGCAGGGGTCCTCCGGTCCTGATGCTAAAGGCACCTTTACACCTGGAAACAATCATTCACCACTGTTTCAAAAAGAAGAAGGCTCATTATTTTATTGATGATGATATTTACAAGGATGGATTTACCAACACTGTTGCTGTGTCAGTGGTGGAAAGTACAAAACATCTCAGAGCAAAACATTCTGCACTTTCCTCCACTACATTCATCTGAGGGCTGCAGGTACTGGATACTTAGACTCATATATAACTCATATAGGAGTTAGTTTTTCTCTGGTTATGAACCCGTCTCATTGATGGTTCTCTATGACCCTCACAAGGGAAAGAGGCCATCAGAGAGAACATTGTCTATTGCCATTTCCAATAGTTGCTCATCGGGTGCCAACTGATTTTTCCTAGGATGGTGATGTCATGACTTCCTTCTGTTAACTGTTGGCTAGTACTTTTCTACTTTGGTTGGATTTGTAGCTGTAAGCATGATGAGGGACATTGGTTACGGTAATCAGGGTAAGCCAATCAGAGGCAGAGGTGGGCGGGTCATGCCTTCGCCATGGAAGCAAACAAATATTGCTCTGCAGTTTGATTACCGGCAACATGTTAGATGGATTGTAGTATCTCTCTTTTCTAGTCTTCCCACCACTCAAAGCTCTTTAACACTCCATGTCATCATTCACCCATTCACACACTGATGGGAGGAGCTACCATGAAAGGTGCCGCCTGCCCATCAGGACTCTAACTAACTCATTTATACGCCGCAGGAAGAGCCTGCAATTTGGAGTTAAGTGTCTTTCCCAAGAACACGTCGAACCGCCGATCCTCTGGTTGAAGAACGACCCCGCTCCACCCCTGAGCCACGGTCGCCCACATCAGACAATAAGATGTACAGCTTCATACGTTCACGTATGCCAGTGAGTAGTACGTTCACCAGCTAAAAGGAGGTTGAGGGAGATCGCATTTTTTTAAACTTTATATTTTTGTGGTTATGGCTGATAAGCAAAGAGAAAGAAAGGCAACAATGGGCCGAAGTAAAAAAAAAAAGCTAAAATGGACAGCGACAGAACACGGAGGCAAACAAGAGACGACCTCAGTCACTCATTCAACAGATGGAGAACATTACGAGAATTGAAAGGATTCCAAAGTGATCCTGAATTGACCCCTTTCCCCTAAGACAACCCTGTCTCCTACAAAATGGCCTTCTCAAACACCTAAACTGTGCTTACTGGGTTTTAGTTTTACGACCTGCTTATTCACCACACTACACAAATGCATATGATGTAATGTCGCCGTCATTCATCAACCCCTCCCCAGCAGATACAGACCTTTACTCACCTCGGACAACATTCCTATGAAATCAAAAGTAATTATGACGTATTCTCATTTATGTCCATAACTGAAACTGTGTCAAGTTAAAATGTTTAAAGCGTGTTTTCCAGTTGATGATTTAAGTTCCATTTAGAGGAGTTGCATCACCCAAACTGTTTCAGATGAGTTGTTACTGTATTTATACTGACTGACTGTAAAATACACAATATACTTCAAACTACACAATGCTATCCCGATAACATTAGACAAATGACCAGATAACATTGAGGTGAATAATCAGTGTAAACTGCATGAATATACGGTTTCTGATTGCTTTAGATAACAGCACTTCAGATGTTACAGAGCAACCAATTTCCAGGTTGCTCCGCTAACAAAGACCTCACTACTAGTAAGAATGGACTGAAGAACACAACTAGCTGAAAGGGAAAGTCCTCGAGCGGAAACAAGAGACAGCCTCGGTCCCTCGGAACGCAGATGGAGAAAATTACGGGAATTGAAAGGATTCAAAAGCGATCCTGAATTGGCTCTCTCCCACCGAGACCAACCCAGAGACTAAAACACGTTTTCTAAAGGGACTCAACATCCGGTTCTGAAGGAAAAGTCAATGTGGAAGTGTCTTAAAAGGGGGCGACTCCTCTGGTTGTATAGAAGTCTATGCTTCATGTGTTAAAGCTGCATTCTCTCTCCTGACCACCAGGGGGCGACTCCTCTGGTTGTATAGAAGTATATGCTTCATGTGTTAAAGCTGCATTCTCTCTCCTGACCACCAGGGGGCGACTCCTCTGGTTGTATAGAAGTATATGCTTCATGTGTTAAAGCTGCATTTTCTCTCCTGACCACCAGGGGTGACTCCTCTGGTTGTATAGAAGTCTATGCTTCATGTGTTAAAGCTGCATTCTCTCTCCTGACCACCAGGGGGTGACTCCTCTGGTTGTATAGAAGTCTATGCTTCATGTGTTAAAGCTGCATTCTCTCTCCTGACCACCAGGGGGCGACTCCTCTGGTTGTATAGAAGTATATGCTTCATGTGTTAAAGCTGCATTCTCTCTCCTGACCACCAGGGGGTGACTCCTCTGGTTGTATAGAAGTCTATGCTTCATGTGTTAAAGCTGCATTCTCTCTCCTGACCACCAGGGGGCGACTCCTTTGGTTGTATAGAAGTATATGCTTCATGTGTTAAAGCTGCATTCTCTCTCCTGACCACCAGGGGGTGACTCCTCTGGTTGTATAGAAGTCTATATAAATGACTCTACTTCTCTTGATGTATTCCCTCAGTAAACATTGTAAACATGAGTTTATGTCTCAATCTCTAGTTTCAAGTCTTCTTCAATACAGCATGATGTTCATTTAGTAAATTATGGTCATTTAGAGTCAAACAGACCATAAAGCAGGGGACGCTTTAGGGCGGGGCTACCAGGTGATGGACAGGTCGACACCAGAGCGATTTACCATACGTAGAGACGCCGTTAATCCTCCGCGTTCCAAATATGATAACTTCCATTCATTGGCTGCAAAAGAAACAACATGGCGGCGTAATCTAAGATGTCGACTGCAAAATCGGTGAACTCAAGGCTTCAAAAACATCAGTCCACAACCCAATAGGTGACGTCATGATGACTACGTCCACTTCTTATATCCACGCTATGACTCTAGTTCTTAGAAACCAAATCTACACCAAAAGGAAATGCAGTGACACAGTCCTGTACTTTTTAATGACTTCTTTCACACACAAAAAAACAGCCTCTGAACACAAGCCAGGCAGTTTCTCACTGTGATGTCACTGCGAAGACAATTTAGTCATATATATAAAGTAATTTCTTGGAGACAGGGTCGGACTTAGGGATGCACTAGTTCGAAACTAGAAGTAGGAACTTTACACACAAACTAGTGACAAATGGCTGAAACTCAGTCTGATACCTTTGCAATTTTTTATAAATTTTTCGGTCTGAAGTCTTTTGTGACCATGAACGATCGACCCGTTCTCACTCCAACTCGTCAAATACCGATGCTTGGTCAGAGCCCGAGGCCCTCTTTAGAGTCTGTGTGAGACCCAGCAGGTTTTTACTAACTCCAATATAGACCCATCCTCGTTATTATTAGACACAAATGAGGTCGTATAAAGAGCAATAAAGTTGGTGTACAGCGGTTGAGAGGGTACGTTGGATGGGTCAAACAAACACAGGACTTTCACCCAGGAGATTGCTGTTTGTGTCAAGTTCACCAAGTAGTTTTGTTGTGCAAATTAACCTAAAAACTAAGTTTAATTTTGTAAAGAGACTGATTGCATGTAAGAAGGAAATGTAAATGTTATAGATGGAAATTCATTTTGACAACTCTGCATGTGAGAATTTAAACATACACGCCTTCTTTACCACGTCTAAAACAAACTTCAGCGGGAACGTAGAGCCCCATAGTTTGAAGAGCCACTGAACTAGAGCCAGGGCGTGATGAGACAGACGGGTCTGGGGCTTCGATTCCCAAAACATCTTGAGCCGGCCTCGCTGTCTCATTCTCGTCAGTGTGTTATTCTAAAGTCTCATCCTTCCTCAAGAATAAAATTGAGAGGGAAGCATGAATCACTTAACTTCTTTCAACCTGGGAAAATAAAGTTAGAGACATAAAAGTACCTAAGGTCTAGAAGTATGGGGGTCAGAAGAACAAACTGATGCGTTTGCTGTTGTTGTTTCACCCACGTAGTGAAGTCCTCCTCTCCAAGCCCTTAAACACAGACCGCAGAGGTGGCAGAGGATGAATACAGTAAACAAATCACATCTGATGAGGTATTTGTCTCGGGGAAACACGCGTTTCTTCTTTATAATTTCATATAATGGTCAGAATTTTGCAGTAAATGTTGAGTGAGAGTCCTCAACATCTTCAACATTACTGAATTTACTACAACCACTTTTTCTTTTCTCTGCAGCCAATGGCTTTGTTGATTTTTAACAAATTGTGTATGAATGCTCTATGGCTCAGTTATTAGGACCATCTTTTTGACCTGTGAATATACTTCTGACTAGCGTCCGTCCTCCTCCAGTGTGGCCAATAAGTCTTCCAAGTTAAACCACAGAATAAGCTCATTCTCATTGCCTTTGAAAACATTCCAATATAATATCTGATGGCAACAGCAGCCTTGCGAATGAAGAAACAAATAATTCACATAAAACACTTTGGACTTGCAGTAAGGAATAAAGAGCCAGCACAAACTTGAGACTGTTGATGTATAGGTGTTGTATAGGGTACGTTTCAGTGAAGATGCATGTGTTAATGTGGCGGTGAGCATGCGACTGGTTAATGAGACTTAGATTATACTGCATGAGTTGTGTGACCGTTTGCACACAGATGTTAATAGTTATCCTGGAGTTAAACGCAGCCCCATTTACTTCAAATCATCAGAACCTTTCTCTGTTTTTTAGATTCTCCCTTTGCCGAGAAGACATGAGAGAAAAACGTTTTCATCAAGAGTTACGGTAACGGGTAACGGGTAAATGCTCATTTTGTGGGTGAAGTATTCCTTCACGGCCCTTGGTTCAGGTTCAAAGAAACCTAAGTTGGCCTACAAACCTATCTCCTTGTCACGCTGCATCCTCCTTTGCTCCTGACAGACAACAGACACTAGAGTTTACTTATCAGTTCAAAAACAGTTGTTAAGTTATTTCCAGGCTGTTGGCTGTGGTTGGTTTTTGCTTCGGTCTGAAGGTTAAAATATTTCCTGTTCCTGCCTATTACCTGCACTTCATTATCCTGTTCTATCTACCTGCGGCCTTATTGATCTCCACCTCCACCGTATTCAGTTCATTTATAAAGAATGACGGTAATTTTGATAGAGTCCTAAAACAGATCACAGGGAAACAGAAGAGCTCACTGTTTCAATGTGCCCATTGCTGTGGAGAATACACAGCTGGTTGATAGTTTGAGCATGTGTTCATGGTCTGCAGAGTCCTGCACACATATTTGATGCTAGTCCATTCACCATCAAAAAGTAAGACGAAGATTTACAGCCTTTCTGTTTTTATGTGGCGGTTTCCTCAGGACACCACATTGATTAGTCCCTCAAATTGAGGGGTGCGCTACCCTCACTAATACTAGAACTTGCTGTTCTGCTGCAGCTTGGCCGTACCATGATTGAGTGTCCAGTCAAATCAAGATGGTCGACCTCATGCAGTGGCTCGTCTAATTGCATTTATAAAAAAAAACACACGGGTGGTTTTCTTCATGGTCTCATCCACCACAGAAGACTAATAAAGAACTTCCTGTCTTGTGTCTTTGCGCTGTAATTGTAGTCAGACCGAGAGATGTCCCCTCGACTGTCAGCCACATCTTAAGACGCCGTGCGCCTGTCGAGCTTTATGACGACGGCCCGATGGGCCAGAATCACGACGTAATCGCTCCATGTGCTGCGCGTCCTTGTAATTACTACGTGGCTCGGTGTGGCCAGCTGGCTTTGTGATTCTCTGAGCTGGAAAGCACACTTTGAAAATGATCCTCAAAATGAAAGGTACATTTATTGCAATCATAGGATTCTTTCAAATTAAGAGTGACTAATCCTGCTGTTATACCAGCTGTGAGAGAGATTGGAGTTGTCAAGTGACTTGAGAACGAGTTTACCATTTGTTTTCATGCAAAAAAGGTGGAATTAAACGCTTCAGTCTCACAACATTCATTTGATCTTCATACCTTCACTCTGCGTAGGTGTTTGTGTGTGTGTTTAGGTATGTGTGTGTATGTGTGTGTGTGTGTGTGTGTGTGTGAGTAAGGAAAAAATAACAAAGGGAAAAACCTGAATCTCCCAAGGAAAATATTGAAATAGCTTTAGATTAACATTTCATGATATGGTTTATTAGGCGGTGACAACAGCATGTGCTTCGATAATAATGGTTTATTTGATAAGTGGACAGTGCACATTAATAATAAAAACATTTGTGTAAATGCCAAGAAGCTATTTTTCATCTGTAGTCCCGAGAGGCAGATGTTACAAGATGTTGCTTAAAGATGTTGCTTTCAATTCAATTCAATTCAGTTTATTTTATATAGCCCAACATCACAAATACAAGTTTCCCTCAGAGGGCTTTACAATCTGTACACATAACATCCTGTCCCGGGACCTCACATCGGATCAGGAAAAACTCCCCAATAAAGATAGTAAAAACCCTTTCACAGGGAAAAAAGGGGAAGAAACCTGAGGGAGAGCAACAGAGGAGGATCCCTCTCCCCGGATGGACAGAAGCAATAGATGTCATGTGGCCAGAATGAATAGCGTAGTTACAGCACATTCAATGAATATGACAGAAATTATTCATATAATGAGTATTAGGCATGGTCCATGATCCAGATAACCACGATCCATGAAGCAGAAGGCGGTAGAGAGGAGGGGCATCAGCAGGGCCATGGCAACGGGTAGGACCGGTTCCAGGCCGGTTCCATCAGCAGGGCCATGGCAGCAGGCAGGACCAGTTCCAGGCAGGCATGGAGGGGGGGGTCGGGGGGGGGTAGCGGCAGGACCCGGGGCAGGACCGGTTCCAGGCAGCCATGAATCCACGGAAAAAGAAAGTAGAGTTAGTAATGTGCATTGAAGAGACAATAGTTTATCCAGATGGAGAGAAAGAAGAGGAGAGGAGGAGTGAAAGAGGAAGAGAAGAGGAGCGAAAGAGGAAGAGAAGAGGAGCTCAGTGTATCCTAAGATGTCCCCCAGCAGTCTAGGCCTATAGCAGCATATCTAGGGGCTGGACCAGGGCAAACCTGAGCCAGCCCTAACTATAAGCCTGAAACAGCCCTAAGTATAAGCGCTATCAAAGAGGAAAGTCTTAAGTCTACTCTTAAATGAGGTGACTGTGTCTGCCCCCCGGACTGAAAGTGGAAGCTGATTCCACAGAAGAGGAGCCCGATAACTGAAAGCTCTAGCCCCAAACCTACTTTTTAAGACTCTGGGAACCACAAGTAACCCTGCATTCAGTGAGCGTAACGCTCTAGTGGGGTAATATGGCACTATAAGCTCTTTAAGATATGATGGTGCATCACCAGTTAAGGCTTTATAGGTGAGGAGAAGGATTTTAAATATGATTCTCGATCTTACAGGAAGCCAGTGGAGAGCAGCTAGTACAGGAGTAATGTGATCTCTCTTCCGAGTCCTTGTTAGTACATGAGCTGCAGCATTCTGGATCAGCTGGAGAGACCCAAGGGACTTTCCGGAGCAGCCTGATAATACGGAGTTACAGTAATCCAGTCTTGAAGTAACAAATGCGTGGATCAATGTTTCTGCATCGCTTTGAGACAGGATGTGCCGGATCTTTGAGATGTTCCGTAGGTGAAAAAAGGCAGTCCTTGAGATCTGTTTCACGTGGGAGCCAAAGGACAGGTCCTGGTCAAAAATAACTCTGAGATTCCTTACGGTGGTGGTGGATGCCAGAGCGATGCCATCCAGGGAAACCATATCGTCAGATAGTTGATTTCTGAGGTGTTCTGGGCCGAGTAGAATAACTTCAGTCTTGTCAGAGTTCAGCAGCAGGAAGTTGCAGGTCATCCAGGTCTTGATGTCTTTAAGACACGCTTGAAGTTTAGCGACCTGGTGGATTTCATCTGGCTTGATTGACAGATATAGTTGAGTATCTTTGGCATAACAGTGAAAGTTTATGGAGTGTTTTCTGATAATATTGCCTAAGGGAAGCATGTATAAGGTGAATAAAATTGGTCCAAGCACAGAACCTTGTGGAACTCCATGACGAACGGCGGTGGTCATCGAGGCCTCATCGTTTACAAATACAAACTGAGATCTATCTGATAAATACGACTTAAACCAGCTTAATGCTGTACCTTCAATTGTACAAATATATATGAGTTTTTGGAGTATTGTAACTTTTTTTTCTGCAGTTGCTGATGTTTGTTTTTTCTTTTTGATTGATTATGATTGATAATGTTGTTCAGTGTTGATTCATGGAAGGACTTTGAGTAATATATTAGTATGTATGAACAGGTTTATGGATGTCGATATGATCCACAAATGCATGATGGTTAATTGTCTGGGAATTTTTTTAATCCGAGGACAATTCTACAGCCTTCTAGCATCTCTGTGAGGCATAGGGCTGCTTTAAGCTAAATGCTATTACAATCTCGCTAACATGCTCGCATAAATAATGTCACCTGGGCGGGCTAGCACCTTGTGAGTGTGTGAATTAATGAATAAGAGGCAAAAGTCCTTTAACCCTTCGAGTTTTTCGAGCGTGGATCCGCGTTATACGATATTGACGTTTTGAAAATATTCACTCCATCGCGATAATTCTGCACAGAAATATGGTTCAACGTCTCCAAGATTTAGTTAAACTTCCGCTTCCTCTGCCTTGTGTCCGCGAGATCATATGAGATTCACACAGCAAGCTAAAGCATTTTACACACCCAGACGTGTCATATGATGCCTACACAGCTTCACTGGGAGAGAGAGAAAAAGAGCAGGCAGGCAGGCCGAGCAAAGCTATACTGGAGAACGGCGCAGCTTCAACCATAAATAGAGCCTGAAAGAGTCGATCCCTGAGATGAACAGGACAACGCCAAGCAAAGGGATCCATTGAAAGATGGGTAAGTGTATTTACTGAACTTTGCAATAGCATATTTACGTAACGGGACCTGTAGCCAGATAGAGCTGCTGCTAACACGAAGCTAACGATCGCTAACGGGTTTATATATGTCTACAGGCTGACTATAAGACTGAATGATGGGTATTCAAATATTGTGACGATCCCCGTTAACTTTCGTTCAGTGAACTTAGTACGCTTAGTAGAGTTATATCTCTGTTAATCGTTACTGCCGTATTGTTTACCTCACGTTAGCTCCTAACACGGAGCGAGCGAGCTAACGATCGCTAACGGGGTTATATATGGCTACAGGGTGGATAAAAAACTGAACGGTGGGTATTCAAATATTGTCACGATCCCCGTTAACTTTCTTTCAGTGAACGTAGTATACATAGTAGTGTGGGATCTCTGTTATGTGTTTGTGAGACTGAAATGACCATGTTGTTAGGTTAGCTGCGCGCTAACCGGAAGTAGCGGTACAGTAGCTAAATGGGTACAGGGTGGTTATGAGACTGAACGGGGAGTAATCAAATATTGTCACTATCCTGTTACTTTCTTTCAGTGAACTTATACTAACTATTAGTAATGTATTTTACAGAGAGGATTTGCAGCTGCCAGGGTCCAGAGGACAACATGCAGCATCACTTTAGCAGCCTCCAGTCCGTCTCTGCCAGATCATGATTGCAGGCCACAACGCCAGCCACAGCTCATCATCTCACCATATAATAATACATTTGATTTTAGACATTTATTTACATGTTTCTACCTTTTTTTTATTCATATATTTCACTGCTTTTGTGAACCTAAGATCTTTGGTAAACTAATTTCAAGCACCAAAACAGTTCGACCTCCTGAGTAAAGCTATGTTTTCACAAGAGATATGAAGAATTTCCAAAATCTAGATTACATTTTTCAGCTTTAGAGTAATATTTCTCTTTACGCTTTTGCCTTATGACAATGGTGCCTCATTATATAGAGAGCTGAGATTGTTCTGCAATTTTAGATGTAAAACACATGGGTATCTATCATATGCAAGTGACTTTAAAAAGTGAATTTAAGAAATTATGTAAAATCAAGAAAATGACCCCCGATTCCAGAGGGTTACGGTAAAATGCACTCCATTCACCATTGCCGCTGAAGCTGATGCGTCAAGATCAAATCCCATATTAGATAAACGGTTGTGATTGAGCGTGAGCTCCAAGCTGCTGGACATCCTTCCTAAGCGGAGGGGGAGCAGCTCTATCTGCCAAATACAACATGCGCTCACAGATGAGTCTGGTTCCAAGGCAACATATCCATGTATTTGGTGATAAACCAAACCGCCAGATGAAAAGTTGGGTGATACCCAATTTATAAGGATTCATGGGAGACGTGAATGTCTAAACCAGATTGCATGCAATCCATCCAATAATTTTAGCAATCTTTCAGTTTTGATCAAAAATGGACCTACCTACCAACAAGCCTAGCTCTCCAGCTAGCATGGCTAAAAAATTTGCCCAATGTTGTTCTGCTCCTCAAAACTGTGTCGGGTTGGGCTTGGTTAATATTGGGCTTGGTTAATATTCAAATGGAGAAAACCTAAAAATGCACGATTCTATCGAAGGTTAAAAAAAGGTTAAAAAAACCTGTCCATTCAATATCTAATTATTTGACTGTTTGTAACTTTCACCAGCAGCAGCAGTAGCAGTAGTAGCAGTAGCTACCAGCAGTACTAGCAGTAGTAGTAGTAGCTACCAGCAGTACTAGCAGTAGCCACCAGCAGTACTAGCAATAGTAGTAGTAGCTACCAGCAGTACTAGCAGTAGTAGTAGCTACCAGCAGTACTAGCAGTAGCTACCAGCAGTACTACCAGTAGTAGTAGTAGTAGTAGCTACCAGCAGCACTAGCAGTAGTAGTAGTAGTAGTAGTAGTAGTAGTAGTAGTAGTAGTAGTAGTAGCTACCAGCAGCACTAGCAGTAGTAGTAGTAGCTACCAGCAGTACTACCAGTAGTAGTAGTAGTAGTAGTAGTAGTAGCTACCAGCAGCACTAGCAGTAGTAGTAGTAGCTACCAGCAGTACTACCAGTAGTAGTAGTAGTAGTAGTAGTAGTAGTAGTAGTAGTAGTAGCAGTAGTAGTAGTAGCTACCAGCAGCACTAGCAGTAGTAGTAGTAGCTACCAGCAGTACTACCAGTAGTAGTAGTAGTAGTAGTAGTAGTAGTAGTAGTAGTAGTAGTAGCAGTAGTAGTAGTAGCTACCAGCAGCACTAGCAGTAGTAGTAGTAGCTACCAGCAGTACTAGCAGTAGCTACCAGCAGTACTAGCAGCAGCAGTAGTAGTAGTACCAGCAGTACTACCAGTAGTAGTAGTAGTAGCTACCAGCAGTACCAGCAGCAGTAGTAGTAGTAGTAGTAGTTACTAGCAGTACCAGCAGCAGTAGCAGTAGTAGTTACTAGCAGTACCAGCAGCAGTAGTAGTAGTACCAGCAGTACTAGCAGCAGCAGTAGTAGTAGTACCAGCAGTACTAGCAGCAGCAGTAGTAGTAGTAGTAGTTACTAGCAGTACCAGCAGCAGTAGCAGTAGTAGTTACTAGCAGTACCAGCAGCAGTATTCAATTCAATTCAATTCAGTTTATTTTATATAGCCCAACATCACAAATACAAGTTTGCCTCGGAGGGCTTTACAATCTGTACACATAACATCCCTGTCCCGGGACCTCACATCGGATCAGGAAAAACTCCCCTAAAAAGATAGTAAAAACCCTTTCACAGGGAAAAAAGGGAAGAAACCTGAGGGAGAGCAACAGAGGAGGATCCCTCTCCCCGGATGGACAGAAGCAATAGATGTCATGTGGCCAGAATGAATAGCGTAGTTACAGCACATTCAATGAATATGACTATTATTCATAAGCAGCGTTAGTAGTAGCAGGTAGTAGTTAGTAGCAGCGGCAGTACCAGGGGGTAGCAGCAGTGTGTAGCGTGCCGTGAACTTACATTTACGTTGAGATCGGTCGACCAATGACAGTTCTCTCTACAGTCAGAGCTTGCGCAAGAAGGTGGGACGTGAGGGAGATACCATTTCCAAAACTTGTAAGGGGGTAATAACTATTTTCCCGCACGTAGCAAAATCCCGGACGTTTTTGGAATCCCTGCCGGACGCTATTTTTAGGTCTCGAAAAGAGGACATGTTCGGGAAAAAGAGGACGTCTGGTCACCCTAAGTTAGTAGTAGCAGGTAGTAGTTAGTAGTAGCAGGTAGTAGTTAGTAGCAGCAGGTAGTAGTTAGTAGCAGCAGCAGTACCAGCGTTAGTAGTAGCAGGTAGTAGTTAGTAGCAGCAGATAGTAGTTAGTAGCAGCAGTTAGTAGTTAGTAGTAGCAGGTAGTAGTTAGTAGCAGCAGGTAGTAGTTAGTAGTAGCAGGTAGTAGTTAGTAGCAGCAGGTAGTAGTTAGTAGTAGCAGGTAGTAGTTAGTAGCAGCAGGTAGTAGTTAGTAGTAGCAGGTAGTAGTTAGTAGCAGCAGGTAGTAGTTAGTAGTAGCAGGTAGTAGTTAGTAGTAGCAGGTAGTAGTTAGTAGTAGCAGGTAGTAGTTAGTAGTAGCAGGTAGTAGTTAGTAGTAGCAGGTAGTAGTTAGTAGCAGCAGTTAGTAGTTAGTAGTAGCAGGTAGTAGTTAGTAGCAGCAGTTAGTAGTTAGTAGTAGCAGGTAGTAGTTAGTAGTAGCAGGTAGTAGTTAGTAGTAGCAGGTAGTAGTTAGTAGCAGCAGTTAGTAGTTAGTAGTAGCAGGTAGTAGTTAGTAGCAGCAGGTAGTAGTTAGTAGCAGCAGTTAGTAGTTAGTAGTAGCAGGTAGTAGTTAGTAGCAGCAGGTAGTAGTTAGTAGCAGCAGGTAGTAGTTAGTAGCAGCAGGTAGTAGTTAGTAGCAGCAGGTAGTAGTTAGTAGTAGCAGGTAGTAGTTAGTAGCAGCAGGTAGTAGTTAGTAGCAGCAGGTAGTAGTTAGTAGTAGCAGGTAGTAGTTAGTAGCAGCAGGTAGTAGTTAGTAGCAGCAGGTAGTAGTTAGTAGTAGCAGGTAGTAGTTAGTAGCAGCAGGTAGTAGTTAGTAGCAGCAGGTAGTAGTTAGTAGTAGCAGGTAGTAGTTAGTAGCAGCAGGTAGTAGTTAGTAGTAGCAGGTAGTAGTTAGTAGCAGCAGGTAGTAGTTAGTAGCAGCAGGTAGTAGTTAGTAGTAGCAGGTAGTAGTTAGTAGCAGCAGGTAGTAGTTAGTAGTAGCAGGTAGTAGTTAGTAGCAGCAGGTAGTAGTTAGTAGTAGCAGGTAGTAGTTAGTAGTAGCAGGTAGTAGTTAGTAGCAGCAGGTAGTAGTTAGTAGTAGCAGGTAGTAGTTAGTAGTAGCAGGTAGTAGTTAGTAGTAGCAGGTAGTAGTTAGTAGCAGCAGGT
The DNA here is from genome assembly GCA_038501785.1 of Myoxocephalus aenaeus. Taxonomy (NCBI): domain Eukaryota; kingdom Metazoa; phylum Chordata; class Actinopteri; order Perciformes; family Cottidae; genus Myoxocephalus; species Myoxocephalus aenaeus. Next base: position 815,775 of record JBAMJR010000184.1, read on the forward strand.
AGTAGTTAGTAGCAGCAGGTAGTAGTTAGTAGTAGCAGGTAGTAGTTAGTAGCAGCAGGTAGTAGTTAGTAGTAGCAGGTAGTAGTTAGTAGTAGCAGGTAGTAGTTAGTAGCAGCAGGTAGTAGTTAGTAGTAGCAGGTAGTAGTTAGTAGTAGCAGGTAGTAGTTAGTAGCAGCAGGTAGTAGTTAGTAGTAGCAGGTAGTAGTTAGTAGTAGCAGGTAGTAGTTAGTAGTAGCAGGTAGTAGTTAGTAGCAGCAGGTAGTAGTTAGTAGCAGCAGGTAGTAGTTAGTAGTAGCAGGTAGTAGTTAGTAGTAGCAGGTAGTAGTTAGTAGCAGCAGGTAGTAGTTAGTAGTAGCAGGTAGTAGTTAGTAGTAGCAGGTAGTAGTTAGTAGCAGCAGGTAGTAGTTAGTAGCAGCAGGTAGTAGTTAGTAGTAGCAGGTAGTAGTTAGTAGTAGCAGGTAGTAGTTAGTAGCAGCAGGTAGTAGTTAGTAGTAGCAGGTAGTAGTTAGTAGCAGCAGGTAGTAGTTAGTAGTAGCAGGTAGTAGGTGGGCACACGCTGCATGCTGCTGGTGAGTTGTGCTTGCGTTGCTGTATGCGTGTGCCGTCTGGCTCTACTGGTACGGCTGTCAGATTGAGGGGTGACAAGCTCATCCAAACAAAGTGTGAAGCAGACATCCTCTGTTTGGTGCTCATTGTGAAAAAACTATGTAAAACAAATAGATTGAAGCCTAAATAGTTAATACAAAGCAAAGGGCAAGAGTGGCGATACGTTGTCAAGATATTCTTGCATTAGAAAAAGGCGATCTGAGCGTTTGTTGAAACGCTTGGTTAATGCTCCGCCCAGCGCCCTACAGCTGCTTTTCTCCCAAAACAAGGCTCTAATGGATGACACTGTCACCCTGGGTGGATGGGTGAGGCTTTTGTACTGTCGCCATCTGTCAAGAAATTAGGGAAATGTCCCAAGGTCAAAGGGATGTTCACAGCCCTGGAGGTGAAAAAAACAGCAATCACCTGAAGAGCCCTGTTAAAGTGGACACATGTGTCCACACCAGGCTATATGTCCATTAGAGAACACGGAGAATGAGAGGGAGCTAACAGATAATTGGTCTTTGATTGGACCACCATGCACACTGGACAGTAAATCATTGAAAAATGTGGTTTCCCCTCTGACTTCCCTTTGACTCACCAATTAGGTTCAATTAGGGTTGTGACACATGGTGGGATTAGGTAGAATTAAGACCCATTTGAGCAAGTGTAGCTCTGCTTCAAGTAAGGAAAACTAAAGCATATATTACAATAATAATGTAAAATACACATTTTACTTTTGTGTCACTTTTGTGACACCCAGCTGATGTTGTGCAACATGATACAAATTACTCCAATTAAAGTTACAGGTAAATGTGGTGAGCACCACAAATGAAATGCAACATGTTATTTACAGGGTTAATAATAAATAATTACCATACTAACGTGCCAGTTCTCCAGACACCTGCTACAGAAAACATGACCAAAGAGATATCAAACTGGTTTCTGTAAGTATTTCAATTTAATTTGACCAGAGTTTACAGCAAAGATTGCATGGATCGGTATTATCTATTTATATTGAAACAATTTGGACAATTGTAGGAATTTATAGGCCCCCCGAAACAGATATCCTTATTTCTTCCAGAATTCAGCCAGCTGGCTGTTCTTATTATCACCAATTACGATGAAATCATTTAAAATAGAGACTTTAACATTCATATTAAACAGACGACTGTAGAGCTACGGATGTTATGAAGCTACTTGAAAGCCTTGAACTTATCCAACATGTAACAGAGACCATCCGTGAAGTAGTTGGATTACTTTGTCTGATCAAAAGGAAAAAAGAATTGCATCGCATTGATGCATTTCTGTTCTGGTCCTGTTCACAAAACTTTTTACAGGCGAACAAGAGGAGTAAACATGAAGTTATATCTGGATCATCAGAGCGCCATCAGGACCCACATGGAGAAATGAAACTAGGGTGAACGTTATCAACAGCCACTGCATTTTTGATACATTAATAGATTATATGCATGGCCTTATTCAGATCAAATATAAAATCACTTCCTGAACAGATTTCACTAGAATCATGCTAGAATCACATGTCAGCTTTCATAAATCCTGTGTTTGGTGTGTTTGCTTTCACAGCACAAAGAGAAGCACCTTTCAAGCCGTCTCGGTTCTCTTCTTCACCACTGAGGAGGCCAGTTGTCATCAGACTCTTGTATTTGATCAGACGCATCGCACATTTTGGCAACCAAGAAGTCCAGTATATATAGAGGCAATGATGAGAAGCTTCATCAACACCTGTCATTGCTATAGACAGAATGTCCGTCGTTGGAAGTATCTGATACCTTAAACTACAGTAGAACCACTCTGCCATGATCACTTTTCCAATCGGAGTCTACTTCTTGCCCATATTTTCCCATATCACCTTGAAATTGGTGGTAATTATGGCCCTGGTTACCAGAGGAAACAGTGGTCGTCACGTAAGGGCACTGCACTTGGAAAAGGGCTTAGATGTTGGCTTACTTGGACCGGGAGGATTCCCAGTCCAAGTTTTCTTGAATTTTGTTAACTTCAACGTGTGATATTAGGAAAAACTCCACTTTGTCATCAGTCCACACCTTTCCTCAATGCACCATTGCAGGTCATCTTCTGGTAATGGCTTTTTCTCTCTCCATCTTCTTCTTCATGTGTGATTGTGGTTATATCTCCACCTGTTTCTTTGACCTGTTTATGCATGTCTCATATGACTGTGGGTTAGGACCGGCGGTAGTGTTGTGTTTTTACAGTGACAATAAATATCCTCATACCTAAAGCGCTTTGATCGGTTGGAAGACTAGAAAAGCGCTATACAAGTACAGGTCCATTAATCATAATGATAATAATAATTATAATAACTTTAAATATATAGCACTTTTCAAAACCAAACTACCAAAGGTGTTAATGTCACTGTGCTCTGCAGTAACACCATGACTCCTCAGTCAGAAGTTATCATTTTCAAACTCCGTTGCTCTGATAGTAAACTTCATTTAACCATTCTAATGTTACTGTTCTGCATTATAAATCTTTGATTGATTCAAGACAAATTACAGCCATCCATAATGTATGGCTCATGCTAACCTTGACTTGATACCAAGAGGTGAAATACCCACTATCATAGAAACTACATCAACGTTCTTGTAAATCAGTGAGCCACATGCGCATTTAGTTGAATTATGACACCACATACATTTTAATCACCAACAGACCTGTATTTGGTACTCCATCCACAACATTTTTGAAAGTTTTTTTCTCCCATAATCAGGACAGTAATTATATATGATACATGATACGAGGAGGCTTCCATCTTGATGGAAACATTCACATCTGAGCTGAAGGCATTAACCTTCCAACCTTCAACCAATCTTAGAAGGCAACTTCAACTTTTCCAAAAAACCTCTGGAGCACCCAGTGCCAGTGTTTCATTGGTTAAGCTGCCGCGTGCCACATTAGGTAGCCTGCCCATGAATGTGCATGTGTATTATGCAAATAACCAACGTTTCTGGTGCCCGACAAACCAACAACATATGTATGTCAGAAGTAGCAGCTGTTGGCCCAGTGATGGGCACAAGCTGGAGGTAACAACTTTTTTATCTGAATGCAATAACAAGCTGCAGCTTTTCCACAGAAACAAGTGCTGCCCAGACCACAGAGAGAGCATCGGTCGCTCCCTTTTTCATTAATTGGCCTTTAATCAGCTTCAATGAAACCAAATGAGATGAGCAGTTCAAGTCCACAGAACACACGGCACCTTCAAGGACACTTCAAGTGGGTTTCCATCTGCTCCTCTGCTACCACAGTATCAAGCAGCTGTGGCTTTTAAATATCAAAATTACAGCCTCTCTTACAGCGCTGTGTTATTATACAGCAGAGCTTCACTTGTTCAGAGAGAAACAGAAGCCTGTAGGACTCTGAGGCTCATGTCAGGGTCCACATCTTCATCTCCTCACCCTCCTCACAAAATATGCTGTTGCAAAATATTTCTCAACAACTATTGGACGGATTCACTTTTTGTACAGGCATTAGTCAAAGCCAGCTGAAGGGATTTAATAACTTTGGGGATCTCTTGGCTTGTCCTGAAACATCTACCAACACCACAGTGATATTTGTTGGGAAATGTCTTCTCAACTGTTTGTGGATTTAGGGAGATTTATTGGCCGAAATGGAATTTAACATTCAGAACTGTTAGTTTTTAATGACATGTTTTTAGCTTAGCAGAAACCAGGCGGGTCCTCCTATCAGTCAGCCATGTTGCACCGCCATGTTTCTACAGCAGCCCAGAACCAACTCCAAACACTGGCTCTGGGGAAGGTGGGAACTGAAACTCAGCATTAAAGCGCCTGAGTGCTACATTATACAAAAAGTATTGATAAGCTCCAACGTTACTGTTTTTATTTTAATTTTTGGTACTTTTTATGTTTTGGTGTAATTTTGTATCACTGCAGAATCTCTTCTGCTCTCTGTGTCACGGCAGAGTTCCTCCCACTACACACACACACACACACACACACTCACACGCGCACACGCACACACACACACACACACACACACACACACACACACACACACACACACACACACACACACACACACACACGCACGCACACACACACACACACACACACACACACACACACACGTATCGAGCCTTGACAACCACATCTCCTCATCCCATTCTGTCCAGAGTTCAGGAAACCAACTAAAATGAATTTTGAACAGGTTTAAATTCTAAAACCTGCTCCCCCTCAGGACGTGAAGGATAGACGTGAGTCTCCATCGGGCCACAGTGAGGCTGATCCGCTCCATCCTGGGCGAAGTGGTCTGAGTCTTCACCCCAGGCCTCTGTGGTTGTGTGGTTTTCTCACTCTACTATAATTAGTTGCTCGCTCCACCCTTCATGTTGTTTTCTTTTCACATATTAAAGTATTGCTGACATCCTCTCAAATAAAGTACAGGCTCTCTGGTCAGGTCATTTAGCTTCTCAGAGAGCTGGACTCTCGCCCCGTTCAGCTCCACATCCTGCAGGTCCAGACCTCCGCCAGACCAGAGCCACGCTTGCAGCTCTAAATCCGCTCAGGGTGTCATCTGCAGCAAGAACAACTATAAATAATGTGGAGTCTCATAGACGTTTACCACACCGTTTCAATTTCATTTCATTCGCAATTAATTTGTTCTAAACATCACAACCATTAGACCAGTGACCACCAGTGGGTGAGGACCAGTTTTCAGTGGGTCGCAGGCCTTTCATCCTGTGGTTTTATTTTGAAGGGACTTTTTTATGCAGCGGAGTGTCGTTTTTTTGCCGGCTCTGGTTTCAACTTGTTTTGCACTTGTCCCTCCATGTTTTCAGCAGCGTGGGCCAGGTTGAGTCAAACCATCCTGATATGGGGGAGACTCTGGGTTTTTAGGATAATTAAATTAAACAGCCTACTGAATATAACATTCACAACTGATGGCGCTGCCTGCATGACAGGAACAAACTCACTTTTTGGTTTTTAATTAAAATGCAGCTAATTGAGTGTAAAAGGGAATAGTTCCCTCTCTAGCGTCGCCACCAGCTGCTCGTTTTGGTTTATCATTAAACTTGTTTTTGTGTTGGCATACATATCCTGTACTATCTCAGGTTCAAACTGCACCATCTTTTCATTCAATACATTTGAGAAGTTGAGAATGTTCCTCGATTTGGGTCGCGGCTTGTCATTCAGGGGGGATGGTGGGTCAGAGCCAGACCAGTTGAGAACCACTGCTTTAGACAGAAGTGGAATAATAAAAGAACAATGTCAGATTATATTTCCTGTTGGTCAACGTTTACCAGTGCATTGGTTAAAAGTCAAGTGTTCCTTTCCATGTTTGTTGAACAGTGTTTCTGGATTCCAGAGCATCACGTGATCGGCAGCCAAGCCATACTATTAAATTAGGTATTCAAATCTCCACATTAGGATTCAAGGATGATATATTGTCATTATGCGGTGCATGGTAACTGTACTGTGATATCTGTCCACGAGCAAAGCGCTCACAGTTGAGTCACAGCAGCACATCTCGGGTGGATAGCAGGCGAGCAATAAAGGAACAGAATGAAATCCACAAAGCAACAGGATAAAGAAGATCTGTTCACGTCAGCAGCACCAGGGACAGGTGCAAGGAAATGACATGTTAATAGGTATATAGTATATATATTGTTATCTGCTTTTTACTTAGACTAGATAAGGCTTCAGGCTATTGTCCCATTGTGTTTTCCAGTTCATAAGTCCCATTTATAGTCATCTACAGGCATCTATTTGCTAAGAAATGTTCAGGCGGAAATAAAAACCTTATACTTTAGTGTGTTCAAACTTCTATAACTCAGTGTCAGCAGCACTTACAGTGATTCTGACTATTGAGGGGAAAAAGCTTCAGAGTGTTACCTTTCAAAAGAGACCAAGACCATGCATTTACTCCAAATAGTTCAAGTACAGCTTCCAATCTACTTTGGGTATACCTGGATAGGCGTTTTTCAGCAAATTTTACAGGAACGCTAAGAGGTTAAAACAGATATAAAACAGCAACTCCAGGATGCAAAGCTCTCACTGCCGATCCCCGCTCAATGTTTGACATTTCCTTGAAAAATCATTTCATTGCCAACATGACTCAAAGCATCTAGTCATGGCTGACTTTGTATTGTTGTTGCCCTCCAGTGTGTTTACATCCATTGGGCTATGGTTTCTGACACACTCGACGGTTACCCACGAAGACATATGGCTGGTGGTGAAGTTGGGGTGGAACGGTTTGAGGCTTGAATGGTTAATAACATGTAAGGGACGACAAATCAGAAACAGCTTGCCTGAGGTTTCACTCCAGAGAGTGGAGAGTTGTTAAAGGCACATGTGGAGCGGAGATCTCTTTAATGAGAAAGAAAAGCAGAAGCATATGGGCTGATCACTGGAGAAGAGCTGGGACTGGCATCAGGTGGTAACTGGTAAATGTGTGTCATCAGTGTGTCATTGAATTACACAGCTTGTTTGCAGAGTTGTAAAGGATGTACTGCTGATTCCCACAGCTCTGAGTGTTGGGTCTATGGCTCTTGTTAGAGCTGATGAATTATTCTTCATCACTGATGTCTACGATGACAGTTTACCACTATCAGGCGCACACGTTGACATTGGATCTCTGCTGATAGATACATGTCCCCTGATGATGGACCTCTGCTCTGGATGGAGACAGCTTCTCGCTCTCAGGGTCCCAAGGAATGGAAGATCCCAAACCTCTTGAAATACATCCATTGCAAAAGTTTGATGTGAATGTTGGGGTGGTGGATTGACTTCCATGCAGGTTTATACCAACCTTAACCTTGGCTGCCTCGCCAGAGCAGAGAGTCACTTCTACTGGACCAAGACGTCGTGCAGGGCATTAAATGAATGAATGAATATATACTTTATTAATCCCCGTAGTACATTGTTTTCTGTTCAGATGTATAGTGTTCATTGGTCACCGTTAGAGGGGCTGAAGGTGGATGTTGTAACAGTGGTATTGATCTCGCTCTCAGCAAGAAAGCAAACAAACGTATTTCCTCCAAATGTTAACCATTGCTTTATTCTTATAGTTGCCATAGCCACAATCTTCCCCTTAGTTACTGTGCAAATATTGTCAAAAGCAGTAATAAACAATAAAAAACAGGCATTGCATTTAGGGAGAAAAGACAAAACTCAATATAATATAGGATTTTGCAGAATCATTCAATATCAACATCCTTGTCGATAGAGGTGCTCAGTCAGACAAAGGTATTCTATTTCTGTCTGTATTACTTTAGGTGCACTGTTGCATATTCACCATTATCTTTATTAAGGAGTAATACTCAAATCTATTATATTTGGTCTCATTTGATATGCTGCTTTAAGGCACCAGTGGTAGCCCAAGCTTTATTATAGCCACGCTAATTAAGAATTATGAAACAAACCCCCAAAAGTAAAATTAAATCAAAACAACCCCACCCACCTATCATATATCATTACCATCATTATGATACGTTACTGCTGATGATATTTCATAGATTGAACATCTCCATAATGCACGGCTGCACGTGAGCTCACTGGATGGTTTATTTTTGACGATGTGATTGAAAGTGCTGCTTCAGCAGCAGGTCCTGCTCCCAACCGCTTGTGTTTGGTCCCGCTGGCTGCAGACATGCTCAGACCCAGTCAGCAGACGGATTTAGAAGCTGGGGTTTGGCCCGGTCCGGACCTGGGCCTGAACCAGCACAGCTAAGACCTTCCACGGCCAACCACACTCACTGATGATGGTCAAGATGTCCGGCCTGGAAACAGACTGAGGTCACTGGGGTCGCAAGTCACTTCTGACTATTTTGCATTGTGGATAATCGTCACGTGAGGCAGGTTTTATTTCAAAGGAGCAACACTTTAACGTCCTACTAAAGCACAAAAGGCAGGAGGTCAAAGGTCACCTGAGATACAACACATGCTTCTGTAAGTGGGTGAGCTGGTGCATGTATTCAACCTGCTCTCCTCCCAACTGGTCAAACACTGACGCTGGGTCAGTGCCCCTGTGTCTGTTACTGACGCTCTATAACCTCGTCCCTGTGGTCCCACAGCAGCACACAGATGGTGTTAGTGAAAAAGCACTGATCACTACCTGCAGAGCACCAAACAAGACAGACAGTGAGAGATAGCTAGAGAACATAGAACCAGATCTTTTCCTCTGCAGGTGGTGGACACTGGTGGTCAGTGGTAGACAGAATTGGGGCGGCTGTAGCTTATGGTGGTCGTCCTGAAACCACAAGGTTCACGGTTCGATCCCCATGAATCAAGATTCAAGATATTTTCATTGTCATATGCACAGATAACAGACAGTTACTCTGTACAATGAGAAGCTTATTTTGCTGGGTCCTCCTAACACACAGAATTACAATAAACTTAAGGTAAAAAATAAATAAAAATAAGGCACAAAATATAGTAAGGCTAAGTGTTTCTTGATAAAAGTACCGTAAAAGTCGGGTTACGAGCCGCTACTACCTTCGGTCAGTGTCCCCGTTAGCTCCCCGCTGTAGCCAGCTGGGGCTCCTGCTAGCGCTCCGTTATTTCCCCGCTAACTTCCGCTAACTACCCGAAAACCACCGAAGGTAGCGGGACCAGGCTCGACACCCGAGTCCACACATGCTCACAGAAAAAGATTTTGGTGAAATTGATTTATGTTGAATAGATTAAGTTATTGCTTTGTGTCATAGAACAAGATGCCTGCATATCTTTACAGTTTAAGTTGGACATTTTTTAACAATCTTTAACCAACCAATTTGACCTTTGACATTCCCAGAATCAAATATCTCAAATATAAAGAAAGGGAAAAAATAAAACTTATATATATATATATATATATATATATATATATATATATATATATATATTGAGGATGTATTGTTGAGGCAGGGCACGAAAACTGACAGCACTTCATAGTTTTGTATGCTTTATTAAATCAGGAAGTCTTGAGATGAACAGGCAACAAGAGCCTGGGTAGGCGTCTTGGGAATGTGAGGGCAGCTCTTGAGATGAAGCCAGAAAGAGTTCATCAGGCTGCACCTCTGCCGCTGTACCAGCTGGACCAGCCAGGGGAGCCGGCTGGGGGGATAAATGAAGCCAGGCGAAGCCTCTGACCTCCTCTGACTCTCCTCTGACCTCCTCTGACCTCCTCTGACTCTCCTCTGACTCTCCTCTGACCTCTGACTCTCCTCTGACCTCCTCTGACCTCCTCTGACTCTCCTCTGACTCTCCTCTGACTCTCCTCTGACCTCCTCTGACCTCCTCTGACTCTCCTCTGACTCTCCTCTGACCTCTGACTCTCCTCTGACTCTCCTCTGACTCTCCTCTGACTCTCCTCTGACTCTCCTCTGACTCTCCTCTGACTCCTCTGACTCTCCTCTGACTCTCCTCTGACTCTCCTCTGACTCCTCTGACTCCTCTGACTCTCCTCTGACCTCCTCTGACTCTCCTCTGACTCTCCTCTGACCTCTGACCTCCTCTGACTCTCCTCTGATCTCCTCTGACTCTCCTCTGACCTCTGACTCTGACTCTCCTCTGACTCTCCTCTGACTCTCCTCTGACCTCCTCTGACTCTCCTCTGACTCTCCTCTGACCTCTGACTCTCCTCTGACTCCTCTGACTCTCCTCTGACTCTCCTCTGACTCTCCTCTGACCTCTGACTCTCCTCTGACTCCTCTGACTCTCCTCTGACCTCCTCTGACTCTCCTCTGACTCTCCTCTGACTCCTCTGACTCTCCTCTGACTCTCTGACTCTCCTCTGACTCTCCTCTGACCTCTGACTCTCCTCTGACTCCTCTGACCTCCTCTGACTCTCCTCTGACTCTCCTCTGACCTCTGACCTCCTCTGACTCTCCTCTGATCTCCTCTGACTCTCCTCTGACCTCTGACTCTGACTCTGACTCTCCTCTGACTCTCCTCTGACTCTCCTCTGACCTCTGACCTCCTCTGACTCTCCTCTGACCTCCTCTGACTCTCCTCTGATCTCCTCTGACTCTCCTCTGACTCTCCTCTGACTCTCCTCTGACCTCCTCTGACTCTCCTCTGTGATATGATATTTAAATAACTTTTTTTCTAAAGTGATATGAACCTTATAAAGATTTATTTTAAGACAGTTGCCAGATATCGAACACGTGGTCGTAACATCATAAATGAACCAATAAGTAAAACCCAGAGGCCCTGGTGTCAGATCCATGGCCAGCAGCATATTTATAGATATGTGTCCGGACAGTTTGCCTCCAGCAAAGAGACGTTCTGGTTTGGAGACTGATCCAGGATGTAAACAGAAGACTAGCAGTGAAACTAAACTTGACCTGTACAATTATAGTTTTGATAGAATGTTGATGTTTATCAAAGATGGCGGAAAGCTTTATTTCAAGGTCCATAAGTATCACAGGAAACGCCGTGCACCAGGTCTGAGCCTGACCACCCCGACGAAGAGGAGCGGTCCTCACCTGGACCCGGAGGAAGAGAGGCAGCAGAACTACCAGCTCCAGGGTCTGCGGAGCTTTGGAGCAGGATGTTCCACCGCTGCTCTCAGTCAGGACCGGGGGCTGTGCAGCAAGCCTCTGCTCGGGTTCCCCAGCTGCCTGGACTGTCCTCCTGGAGAAGAGCAGGAAGTGCTCTGATGCTCCTGTGGGACATGGCCCATGTGTACCGACACAAGGGATCCACCTCTGATTTAGGCTCAGCGATGGGCTCACATCAACATGTGACTGTGACAGAATAACTCAGATTATATTATAATAGAAGTTCTGAAACATTAAATCTTTCAAAGAAGCTTTTTTATTTTGGTTCTGGAGGAAACAGAAGAAAGTTGATTTGCAGAATAGTAATCTTTGACACACGTTGACTCGTAGTGAGCAATATCCACTTGACATCCAGTCAGTTGGCAGTTTATAGTACAGCTATGCAGTCAACATGAAGGTTCTCATGTTCACTTTTTGTTGAAACTGAATTAGAGAGGTGTTGATTGGACTGCATTATGATTTTGGTTTAATTGTATTTCATTATACAGATAAGCACAATAACCTTCATGAAGGGGGGATTTATTGCAGGACTGTTGTATTGGACTTAGTTTAATCTACGTGTACCGAAATAAAGGAAACTATAGAAATTACTGTGTATTTTTATTTTTTTTAAATACTGGTTTATTTATCATCCAGCTGTCTCTACGCAGTGTAGCTGTGATTATAGTTCTTCAGGTATTGGTGACATTCCCAGACGTCATTCTACAACATTAGCACATTGTAAGTGTTTATAGTTATGACTCACTAGTACAAGCACTGATGAAACTGCTGGTTTGAGAAAATATGTGCAAAGTAATGTGTGATATGAATTGAATGTGAGAGGCATCCTGATACAGGTAACGTGTGACTTCCAGCCCTCTGATGGCCTGTTTGTCTGCTCTGGGCCGTGAGAACGGGCCCTCCCTGTCCAAGCAGAGGTTCTCCCTCTGCGGTCAGGAAGAACAACAGTTACATCATGAAGGCTCTACGAAGTCTTGATGGCCGCCAGGCTTCTCTGCATCCCAGGTCACATGTGACTTGACCTCCGCATGTCGTCTCTGTCGTTTTATTGTCTTACCAAAAAACAACAAGAGCATTAGTCATTTTAGCATTTCCCCAAAACGACATCTGTCTCGGTTCAAATCCTCCAAAGTGGCAGTCGCATCATGAAAGGGAGAAAGTCAAGTGATGCTCTGGTAGAGTGATGAAGACCTCATGAGGAGGAGGTCAGGGTGCAGATTTAACCTTCCTCTTGTGTCAGGATCGACCCGGTTTAGGTTTTTAAAGGCATAAAAGAAAAAAAACATTCTGGTTGAAATGATGGCCTTTGTGTTGTTAGGGTCGGTTTTGACCCAGTTATAAAATAAGATTTGCTTGTTTGGTTGTTGTTTGATTGACCTTGCAAATCTATATTTTGTGTTATGACTTGTTCTGCTTTTCATTTTGTGTTTGTATTAAAGTTCTATTGCTGAAAAAATACTTTTTAGCCATTTTCTTGAAGTAAATATATAAGGGTCGAAATTGACCCATACATGTTACTATAGTTAATAATATTAAAATGAAAAAATAAATAAAACAGATGTATTTAAGAGATGTGTTCTAATACCCCTCAGTAATAGTCAGGTAACACAACAACCTTTTATTCGTTTATATGATTCTCTTGAGGTTCATTTTACCATTTACCAAATGGAGGTATCCTGACAAAGAAAAGGCCCAGAGGCCCACACCAAAAATATTAAACAACAACAATATGTTCATGGATAAGGAAGCCTAACAAGGTAACCAAGAGATGAGGAACACATTGGATGATAGATAATTGTTGTTAGTGTATTTTACAGATGATTTAAGACATAGGTCAAAACCAAACCGTTAACATAAGAGATGCTAACAGAAAGCTAACACAAGAGATGCTAACAGAAAGCTAACACAATGGATGCTAACAGAAAGCTAACACAAGAGATGCTAACAGAAAGCTAACACAAGAGGAAGGTTGCCTCAGACCACTGTTAATTTACAGTCTCAAACACTAGACACCATGTTTTTTTAATTAAATTTACAAGGAACATTCATTGTGTGTTGCTTTGGCAGTCCCTTTGGACTAAAGTAGTGTCTCTGAGGACCAGGTCCTTTATGAAAACCTCTCATTTCACTGCAGCTGCATGGTCTTCCTGGCTCGGGTTCTTCCGGAGGTTCTGGTAAACCTCCATCACTTCATCTGGTTTTGCGCTGAAACCAACCTGGTGGGCCCAATGACAAGAGTTATGAATAACTCTATAGAAATAGCCAATCTTTTCGCTAATGGTCTTGTTTACTTATGTATTTATATATATATATTTATATCACATGCATTCAAGTCATAAATTACACTTTTCTATTGTCATTTATTGTAATGAATGGTGTTACCACTTATGAAGGCCACCTTCATGACATGATCCAGTCAAAGGAAGAGAGACACAGAGACACAGAGACACAAGGAGTGAACAAATCCAAGTTTTATAATGTCATTGTAGCAGCAGCCTTAAAAAGTACACTGCAACTGGTGCACTGCTTTCAGATGTCACTGATGGTACATGTCTTGCTGTGTGTGTGTGTGTGTGTGTGTGTGTGTGTGTGTGTGTGTGTGTGTGTGTGTGTGTGTGTGTGTGTGTGTGTGTGTGTGTGTGTCAGTGTGTGCGTGCGTCATTGTGTGTGTCAGTGTGTGTGACAGTGTGTGTGACAGGAGTTCCACAAGGTTCTGGTCCTGAACCAATTCCTTTCACCTTATATATGCTTCCCTTCAGCAACATTATAAAACAAATCACGTTCATTGTTATGCAGATGATACCCAATTATATCTATCAATCAAGCTGGAGGAAACCAACTTAACACTTAACTAAACTCCAAGTATGCCTTAAAGACATACACACCTGGATTATTGCATGTCCTTATCATCAGGAGTCTCTTGAGAAAGGCTTCATCCGCCTTTTCACAGCGGAAAGGGGGCGTGGCTTTTCCGTGGCTTAACTCTGTGAAAACAGTTACTATTTATGCCATCCACCATGGAAATAACCACTAGTTCTGCTTTATACTTGTTGTGTAGACTCCACATACGTGGGAACATCAAACTCCATGGTGTCTGGGTTCATAATATTATCCGTAGTGCCACAACAGCGTCTGAATGAAGCCGCTACCAGCGCTACTTCAGGACCAGCAGCAGTTTGATTCAGTAACGGCAGGATGGGTGATGACGGGCGGAGCTTCTCAACGCCGATTGGCTTTCGCAACTCAGTGTCAGGCGAAATCTTTCAACTCGGGCAAGAAAGCATTGCGAAAAAGTGAATCATTCGCCATTTTTCGCCTCATTCGCGGCGCCCGGCAAGAAATTTGCTTTTTCGCAACCATTGCCGTCTGTGCATTGACTTAACATGTAATCTACTCACAAGAATAATCCGCAACTCTTTTGGTGTGAACGCAGCATTACAGTGTTTGGGTCAGCTGCCAGGAGGCCATGTTGAAAAAATAAACTGTTTTTTACCAAGAATAGATCTCACCGAAGATGTGTCTGATTTAGGCCTCACAACCCAGTGGAGAGAACATGCTCAGACAAACCTTCTGGAAAGCTTTTGCCGAAGAACGTGTCTGAGCCGTTAATGACAAAGGTTGCAAAGGTTTTGTACGGACACACGTGAAAGAGATTTGTTTTTTTTGTAGTGAAAATAAGAACCTTTGTCCTTTGTCATGTCCCTGCTCTTTGTATCTGACCAGAGTGGTGACATTTGTTCCGGCTGCTCTTTGAAGCTCACTCCTGTCTGTCTGTAGTCCACACAAGCTGCTATGGAGTCTAGCTGAAAGTTACATATCTAGAAGATTCATTCAGAGAAACCTGAAGGAAAGCTAAGTTCAAATCTAACCTACATTAACAGATAACATCTAGTTCATAAACCCTTTCCTCTGTGAGCTCAGCAGACTATTTCCATCCCTCCTTTACCAGTAAATGCTTTATCCATTAAACACAAGCAGGTCTAAGCGCTGGCCTGCAGCTGACTGTCAGCTGAGAAAACATGAAAGCCCTTCTTGTAATCGCTGCAATTAGTTGCTCCCAGAAACAGTTTAGCTGGCAGGGATCAGAGGAACAGCTCATGCTGCTCCTCTGCCTCACTTTCACATCTACAGCAGGGCATCGACTCAGAGAGGTCCAGTGAGAGAGAACCTCAGGGTTCTAGGCTCTGGCATCAGGGTTCTATGCTCTGACCTCAGGGTTCTATTATCTGACATCAGGGTTCTATGCTCTGATCTCAGGGTTCTCTGACCTCAATGTTCTAGGCTCTGACCTCTGGGTTCTATACTCTGACCTCAGGGTTCTATACTCTGACCTCAAGGTTCTATACTCTGACCTCAGGGTTCTATACTCTGACCTCAGGGTTCTATGCTCTGACCTCAGGGTTCTATGCTCTGACCTCAAGGTTCTATACTCTGACCTTAAGGTTCTATTCTACAGCATCACTTGACATCCCACACTTCCTCCTTCACTGAACTTCCAGAACTAAGCGTATTTATTGTAAAGTGTATTCTCATAAATGAAGTGGTGCACAGAGTCTACCTCACATGATAACCCTGCAAATTAATAATGCATTTATTTCACCCTTTTGGTAAAAAAAAGTCCTGTCTTTGATGTCAGTTAAAAGTTTTGTTAAAGGGTTGGACTTAGACGCTCTCTCACCTGTAGGTGAATCTGTATCAGTGTCCCTCCTCCTTTCATTGGCATCAAGATGGTGAATCTCTCCTCCTAAAGGAGATGGATCCTCCTCACAGAGGCCTCGCTACTTTAACCTTTTGGAAAGGACCCTATTTTTAGGCCCTTTCCTCGAAAATGTCATACCCAAACTAAAAAGGGTGTATCTCTGCAACCACTAGGGCTATTTGGTGTAATAATTTTGGTGTTATAATAAAAGGTATACATGTGGGATTTTGTTCAGATGTGTAAATATCAGTCTATATGTTACTGGTTAAGAGTAAATGAAGATGACACACAGAAAAAATGAAAAGGTTTCAGGTACGCCTATAAAAAAAATCACTTTCAGGATGATTATTTCTTTGAAATGATGCAGCTGTAAGGTCCAACTCTAACCCAAATCATAGCACAATATGTGAACATTCACTAACCCAAATCATAGCTCAATATGTGAACATTCACTAACCCAAATCATAGCTCAATATGTGAACATTCACTAACCCAAATCATAGCTCAATATGTGAACATTCTCTAACCCAAATCATAGCTCAATATGTGAACATTCTCTAACCCAAATCATAGCTCAATATGTGAACATTCACTAACCCAAATCATAGCTCAATATGTGAACATTCACTAACCCAAATCATAGCACAATATGTGAACATTCTCTAACCCAAATACACTTAACCCCAAATTGCTCCCACAAGCGGTTCCTGCGGTGTATGAAGGTGTATGGATGAGTAGATCGTCCTGACCTTGCATGGTAGCCCCGGCTATCAGTGTTTGAATGTGTACGAATGGGCGTGTATGAATGTGTAAAGCGCTTTGATTGGTCGGAAGACTAGAAAAGAAGTACAGTCCATTTACCATTTACTATCATTTGTTGGCATTATGCAACACATGACAAACAAAACTAAAGCAGTCGTACATTGTCGCAGCATGTACATGCCCCGCAGTTGCCATGTGTCGGGGATCATTATAGTCCTCCCTGGAATGGAAGCAATGTGATGGACTTGTGTAGCACCTTTCTAAACCCCTCACAGCGCTTTAACACTTTAACACGAACACTACATGTCATTCATACTCATCATAGACTGATAGCAGGGGATATATGCTAAGTAGCATATACACACCTCACAGGGGAAATTTTGTGTTTTGCCCAAGGACAAACCGATCCTCTGATTGGAAGATGACCCGCTCGACCACAGTCGTCTAATGCAGCGGTCATCAACCTTTTTTGAGCCACGGACCGGTTTTGTGTGAGACAATATTTTCACGGACCGGCCTTCACGGTGTGGGCGAAAAATATGACGTAATACATATGACGTCATAAATATGACGTAAATGATACGACCGGCATAAAGACAATTACAAAGTGCATAAAGATACAACTCACCATTACGCTGCATTAGTGGAGCCCTGAGCTTGTTTCTCTGCTACGAGCCGGTCCCGTCTCGGGGTGACGGGAGAAAAAGACCGACCCCGACGTGTGTTTATGTCCAGTCTACTGACTCTACTCCGTAACTTAAACCTTTATGTGCACTCTGTAACTTCATTAAAACCCGCTTCACAAAGACAGGATGTTGAAATGGAGGCAGGGTTTCAGAGCTTTTTTGGCGATCTCAGTAACTCTGCCTTGATTTTAATCCAGAACACCGAGTTGAAACAGACTTTTAAGTTTCATTTTCGGGGTACCGTATCATGGAACCTCTTGACATGTGTCAAGAGGTTCCGTTTGAGGCTACGCACAGACGGATGTATCCGGTCTTTTAAAAAAAAAAATCTTTCTCTGCAGCCCGGTACCAAGGGACCCACGGCCCGGGGGTTGGGGACTGCTGGTCTAATGAAAGGAATCCATTCCAACAGCTGGAGTATCTGAGGGTTATGCTCTGTTGGTATAACAGGTATCATCGTTGTTTCTATTATCGCTTCTTCTACTATTGGTTCTTCTACTTACTCATTATTATTGCTGCCTTATACACTGTGGAGTCTGCACATATTCATTTATGCACAACCTGATTGCTGGCTACGCGTATGCAAACGGGAGCTCTTGGTTGGAGGGAGCACTACCCACAGCCTCCAGTAGAGGGCGTAACCTTGGTTCCTCTGCTGCTGCCAGCTGTCATTTCAGGGTCAACGACCCTCCTCCACTTCACTCCCCTCTAGTTTTCATCAACACTAGCACCACTGGTCCTGCCACAGAAGTTCTGTTCCACATCACATCCATCTCCTCCATCAGGGGCCCATTCCTGTATCAATACTACCTTCAAATATGGCGGCGCTATGGGATCTAATCTCTGCATATTTCTGCATATTTCTTAGGTTGAGAGCAGTGTTCCCTCTAAGCTGCGCGCGTGCGCGGCCGCGCAGGCCAGTCGAAGTGGCCGCGCAATAGATTTTTCAGACCGCGCAAACGATTTTTTTTCAGGGGTTAAAAATCTTTTTTGCGCCAGTGTTTCTGAGATAGGAGTGAGCCATCTCCACAATAGAAGATCTTTGATGTGACGTGTCGAGTCTTCTTGGCCAATCAGCGTCCCGTTTCTCGACATGCGCTCTCTGTACATCCGCTAGCGCTCTGTACCTCTGCTAGCGCTCTGCCTCCGTAGGCACCCCCCACCCCCGCTGTCCTCCTCCGGGCGCCAGGAGTGAAGCTCGCCTGGAGCGCCACATGAGCTAGGGCCGGCGCTGTTTAGGCTACTCTTGGTGGGCCCTGCTCCAGCAGTTATAGATACCATGGTGAAAAGAAAGGCAGAGCAGGTGCCCCAGAAAAAGGTCTGCCTAACGTTTAAACATGAGTGGCTAGATGAAATAGTCCAAACTGACACAGGTAGGATGAAACTTTCAGACATATTTAAATATGAAGAAAGCTAATTCTGCTCGGAGGCAAAAGCGAAAGGAGAGTTCGCTCGTGGGAAAACGTGTTTAGCATTTTTCTTTCAATGAAGTTCCACTTAAATGTTGTACCTGCTGAGAAATGACTAAACACCTTTGATACTTTTATTTTTTATATATATCATTATCAGTCATAACCAGTGAACCAGTCATAACCTCCCCTTATTGAAGTTCAACAAAGATCCTTTAAGTTCAACTAAACTGACTTGGTAAAACACCGTCATTAAAATGTTCCCAAAGTCCAGCCATTATAAAGGATATTGAATAAATATCAACCTTGTATACATATTGATGCATTTGCTGTCATCTCTTTGAATCCCCTATGGCTAACGCAGGCTTGTGGTCATTTTCGGCAGGTCGCGTGGTTGCGAATTGCTCACAGTGCTGAAATGTGCGCTCAGAAATAAAAGAAATTGCTCAGTGCCGGAAAAAATTAGAGGGAACATTGGTTGAGAGTCTGCTGTGGATGTGTGGAGAGAGATCAGCACCTGCAGGTCTGACTCCACCTAGTCTTGTTTCATATATACCTGGATGAAGAGCCACATCACACATGCAGTATCTTATATGGTAAATATGCAATACGATGGAGATTGTAGACAATGATGGATATCCATCTTCCACAAGCAGCCCAACCTGCAGTTAAACTGTTGAGCTGAGTTTTGTGGGTGGGCTGAGATTCTGTCCTGTCAGACTGTGTTGAGTGTGTGTGTCGGCATCTCTGTGACTTCTGTTTGCCGTGTCAGGTCTTTCCCTCTCGTTCTTTGTCGGTTACTATCTTCATGACTGGAGTTATTATGTCATCAGCTGCATAGCTAACAAACCGTTCAACACTGTGATTTTGATATTTATTGATTTTCTTTTGTTTTTATATGTCTGAAAACATAAAACATTGCCTTTCTTTTAATGCGCTGAACTGTTATTAAAGACTAACAATGATAGGAACAGTATTGAGGCGACCGCGGCACACGCTCCATGATGTGCACGTCCTTCTGCCACATGCTTCTATGCAGTGAGACAGACGGGAGGACATTTAGCTCCACTGACTTGTCTTGAATGCAGATGGACAAAAACAGCTGCTGAGTCTGTTATCTTTGTCTGCGAGAGCTGCTGTGAAAGTCATTCTAAACATTTAAACTCAATAGCTTTCTAATTACATGAGCCATTAGGATCACCATGCAGCTTAAGGTGACTCTAAAGTCGTGGAAACATAAGGTTTTCTCATTATTTGTACACAAGAGCAATAATAGCTGTCTACTGACAGTCTAATGAGAGGTTCCACCGACATGTTATGTCACTTTCAGCTCTAGCATTAAGATGAGGACCAGCACAGCTGTATCTGTGTGTTAATAAACTGGTCTGGGAACAGTTGCTCTATAAAGTCCCAGTGCCAGCAGCGACCCCCAATTAAAGGCTTTGCTGGTGTTTCTTTGGCATAAATCACACGTTTAACCCCAGGGAGCTTTGGGTCCTGCCCTCCTCAGCTGTCCATGTTTATATTTAGTGCTGCAGGCAGCAAGATGGAGCTGTGGTGTAGGTTTACTGTGAAACCCAACCTGCTGGGCTGTTTTATCGTTTGGGCCACATTTTGGTCTCAGTGGTCCCTCTGCAGGTACGCATCAGAGACCGTGCTGCTGCATGGTGGCTCACGAGGGCTGGTGTGGAGTATAAACCTGTAATCGGCCGTAGCGTTTCTTAATCTCCCTGTCAGCTCGTCGTTACGGTCGCTGCACACACATGTTGCTGCAGCCGACACCGGGTTCCTGCCTGTTTAAACTCTGGCTCTTCCTCTCCATCTGAAACACTTCTGACATCAAGTCTTCTTCTGCTGTCGGACTGAGATCAAAGCAGTGTGGAGTCTGATGACTGGGATCACTGGGATGACTGGGAATGGAGAGCACTTAATCCACCGTTGGGTTATTAGTCCCTGATCCCAGGGTGGTGCCCGTTGTTTTTAATATATGTTAATAATCCCATTGATATTCATATTTGTATTAATCATTGCTAATGATAATTTATTGATATCAATTATTTTGCACACTGTCCTTAACAATACCTCGAACTGAAAAGACCTGTATGGTAGATACGATTAAAACCCTTTTAGGGCAGAGTCCCTGATGCAAACCCACTTTACAGGGTAAACGGCAGGGATGAACTCAGTTACGTCTCTTATAGATTCAGTGTATTATCATCATGAAACTGAACTTCTGAAAGCTGCATGGGTTAAAAATATACCAAGACCCCACATATATAGTGTACATATGTATTATCTAAAAAAAATTCTGGCAATGTATTTATCCATCAATGCAAATATAAGCGAGAGCTATTGTGGGTGGATATTTTATGCTTGTTCTGCTCAGTAGAAGGTTTCTTGGTGGGAGGAGAGGAAGCAGAGATTAGGAAGTCTGGAACGCTGTCTGTAAGATCCCCTTCCAGCTAGGATAACCTGGGTTCCCCTTGAACCTTATTCTTTAACGTATCAGGGCATCTTCTGCTTCCCTCCCCAGAGCATGTTGTAAATGTAGAGATATCAGGAAAAAGGACAAAGGCAACGAGCAATGACCTCCAAGACTAATGCTTCAGGTTCCCGAAAGAGAACAGTGGATATGACGCACACACAGACGCTCTCCGGCCACAAACTGATGACAGGAAATTACCCAAAGTATCAACATGTTTTCTCAGTACTGCTGAGAAAATGTGTCACATATTTAGTTGCTTAATCCACGTTAGCAGTTCCTCCAATTTGTCTCCTCGACAAGGGAGTGGTAAATTAGGGTGACCAGATTTGAGTTTGTGAAAAAGAGGACACTTCGTCGCAGGGGGGGGTAGCAGTAGCGTGTAGCATGCCGTGAACTTACATTTACGTTGAGATCGGTCGACCAATGACAGTTCTCTCTACAGTCAGAGCTTGCGCAAGAAGGTGGAACTTGAGGGAGATACCATTTCCAAAACTTGTAAGGGGGTAATAACTATTTTCCCAGACGTAGCAAAATCCCGGACGTTTTTGGAATCCCTGCCGGACGCTTTTTTTAGGTCTCGAAAAGAGGACATGTCCGGGAAAAAGAGGACGTCTGGTCACCCTAGGTAAATGACCACCAGCAGGCTGAAGTTAAGCTAGCTGTTCGCTAGTGCTGAGAACCTGCAGAGAGACCTAACTGGTGTAAACCAACTTGCAGTAAGTCACAGACTCCCTCATGTAAAACAACAACAGTGGTGTCACGTGTGTGTGTCGCCTCGTCATGCAGGTGGTCCCGGTTATAAGTAAGTTACAAAGAACATAGAATTGTCCTCAACAGATGTACCGTAAAAGTTGGGTTACAAGCCGCTCCTACCTCCGGTCAGTGTCCCCGCTGTAGCAAGCTAGCAGCATTTGTATAGCACATTTCAACAACAAGGCGATTCAAAGTGCTTCACATAAAACCATTAAGAGCATCAAAACATAATGCAGAGAAAACAGGATTTAAAACAGTTAAGAAAACATTAAAACAGTCAAAAAGCTAAATAAAAAAAATAAATAGAATAAAAGTTGCAGTGCAGTTTAAGAAATAAAATGCAGTAGTGAGATGCAGCAATTGAATCTGGATCAATTAAAGGCAACAGCAAACAGAAAAGTCTTCAATCTGGACTTAAAGGAGCTGAGGGTCTCAGCAGACCTGCAGCTTTCAGGGACCTTGTTCCAGATCTGTGGAGCAGAAAAGCTGAACGCTGCTTCTCCATGTTTAGTTCTGACTCTTGGAACAGAAAGTAGACCCGTCCCAGACGACCTGAGGGGTCGGGATGGTTCATAAGGTAGCAGCAGATCACAAACATACTTAGGCCCTAAAGCATTCAGTGCTTTATAAACCAGCAGCAGGATTTTAAAGTCAATTCTTTGTTTGACAGGAAGCCAGTGCACGGTAGCTTCAGGCCTGTGCCTACGGAGCAGCACACTGTTCGGTCCCACCAGGCGGCATCCTCCGGTTCAGAATTAAAGCCTCACTCTATCTACTGACACCTCTGGTTGCAAAAAGAAGTCAGATTGTATGGAAGTCTATGAGGAAATCACTTGGTTTATTACCAAAAAAACAACAACAAAAAACACGAAGCTATCGCGTACGATCAGTCAACTCCTGCATGACTCAGCCCGTAATTCATTTCATACATCTGCCAATCACTCCTCACGCATAACCAGTCAATATGTACTTACTGTCATTGTTCAGGGTCGTCAATCATGACACCAGCTGTGTCGATCAGCTGATCTCCTCTATCCAATAAGCCAACGAAACCATGACATCGTTATCTCATCTTGCTGCTGTCTCTTTAGACATGACTGTCTCTCTACCTTCAGTTCATTCATGTTGCTGTTACGCAACCCTCCAGCTCTGCAGCTCTGCAGCTCCGCCCAGTCTTCATCAGATCCATCAGCTTCATCAACTCATCATTCTATCATCATCATCATCATCATCACCTCCACCAGGTCTGGTCTCCACAGGGGATTCATCGTGTAGCTGATCGGACAGACGGCCCTCCATTACAAATCTCCCTATAGAGTCCAAGCGCCAAAGACTCTGAGACTTCATCATCACATATCATCCTTTTAACAAACAAGTATCTTTCCTTTATCTGACTGGTCTCTCCTGATTGAATCCAAGATGGCGACGATGAAATCAAAGAACTCAAGGCTTCTAAACGGCAGTCCACCAACCAATGGTGACTCCGTCCTCTTCTTATACCAGCTGGGTCTCGGGTCGATGGGTTCAGTTATTCAAAGCATGGATCTCTCTGGACAGCAGGCTGGGCTGAAGGGTAACACACAACAAACACCTGATTACTAGATGATGATCGGCATCCATCGAGAGTGACGATCCAACATGAACAGAAACTTCACGCCTGCAGAGCGATGTGTGTCAAAGCAGTCCAGACTGAAATGGATCCAGCTGGGTCTGAACAGCTGATGTGCTCATGGAGGAGACTTTAATATGATTATAGCAGCCTCACACTGCAGTACAGTCCATGTGCTATAACGTATATTACATGATTAGTACATTTACAATGAATCAAGTATTTTTCAAAAATACCAAAAATCCCCTGCCAACAATTTGCTTTTGTTTTGTGTTTTATAATAAATTAAACATATTTGTGTTTGGGATAGCTGGTCAGACAAAATACGCAATCTAAAGACATCCTCTTCACGTCTGGGTTATTGTGAAGAAGATTTTTCAAATTTTCTGACATTATGTAGAACAATTTATTAACAGATTGAAATAACTGGCAGATGATGATAATCACGGTTAGTTACTGCTCTAATCAAAAGGTTAATCAAAGTGATATCAGACTTTTTTTTTTATCTTTATGACATTTATGTTGCAAAGTCAAGATCACATTTCAAGAAGGCTGCTAATGTTGAGGAATTTATACGATTCATAGCGAAAGGTTGCACAGTTAGATGAGTTGGAAAAGGTCATAAAGGTCATAAAGCTCATAAAGCTCATAAAGCTCATGAATATTAGATGATGATGTAAAGTGAGGCCGACCTGCATGAATAGGATTGGCTGCATTCTGCCGTCCCTGCATGACGTCTTCGCCTCCAGGACCCTGAAGCGGGCAAGAAAGGTTGCAGCCGACCGCTCTCACCCTGAACACGACGTGTTTGAGTCCCTTCCCTCGGGCAGGAAGCCAATCAGGACCAAGACCTCACACCATAAAAACTCTCTTCCTGCCACAGTTGGGCTCTTCAACAAGGCCCGGGACCCTCAGACTCTTACATCGCCAGAACATTGACAGACATTTACACATCCTGCTCAACTACACTAAATATACCACTAGTTTTAATATACTCTTAATGTGTTTGTTTGTTTGTGTGTTATGACCACAGACTCTATAGAACAAGTAGACGTAGTCCTCTTAACGTCCCCCGTTGGTTTGAGGACTGATGGTTTGAAGCCTGGAGTTCGGCATCTTGGATTACGGACGTCGCCATGTTGTTGTTTTTGCAACTGATGAACAGAAGTTTCCATGTTTGAAATGCGGAAGAGTAACATAGAGAAGCCATATACGTCTCTGGTAGCGGCAGCGACTTATATCATATAAGCGTCCCCTGCTTTATGGTCTGTTTGACTCTAAATGACCATAATTTACTAAATGAACATCATGCTGTATTGAAGAAGACTTGAAACTAGAGATTGAGACATAAACTCATGTTTACAATGTTTACTGAGGGAATACATCAAGAGAGAAGTAGAGTCATTTATATAGACTTCTATACAACCAGAGGAGTCACCCCCTGGTGGTCAGGAGAGAGAATGCAGCTTTAACACATGAAGCATAGACTTCTATACAACCATGTTCATGCACACACCAGCATGTGGGAGACACGATACACATCCAGTTGCTCAGAAACAGCGACGCACCAACGAAGGCTAGAAGCCAACTTGATTGTGAACAATGCACAATTTAAAATCTTCAAAAAGTGGCTTTGCTAATGCTTTGTAAGGGAAGAAATGCAATCCACACATTTTAAAGCCATTAACATGCATTTAACATTTTAGATACACTGGATGTAGACATAACTTCCCCTCTCACCCGCCTTCAGGCCCTCTTCTCTTGCCTTTTTGGATCATTTCCAACATGCATAGACCCGGATATGATCAAATTCCCTGTTTTTCCAGAGCAGTAAGCGACCCCTGGATAAACGTGTAAACTTTCATATGGAAGGCAGTGGAATGAGGTTGCACACTGTTGTGTTAAATGGATGTATTTGCCAGCTAATTGCATCCATGCTGCAGAGGAGCAGACACTCTGAAAGCCTCTCATTACAGCTCTGTTGACTCAGGTGCTGTTCCTCTCATTAATGACCATCGCAGGAGCTTGTGGGTGGTAATTTTGGCCGGGGCAGGTCGAGTCATGCGTCTCCATGAGTGACAACTTAAGTGCATCTCGGACAAATGTGTCCCTTTTAGAGGTAAAGCTAGGAGCCAAATGGAATACAAATCACAGGATGAACACTGTACAATACAGTCTTTCAGTGGCCTTGTGGATTGAACAGTAATAGCTCTTTGATTGTGAATGAGTTGTTTTAGTGAGAACATTCCCTCATGACCTCTTCGCTGCAGCTTGAAGAAGTCCTGGGAAAGCGAGCGTGTCCTCTGGTGGGACAGGTGCACAGGGAGCCATTCCCTCCACGCTCACGCCTCTAGGCCTTAAACTCATTCAGTGGGAGTGGAGCTGACATGTGATGGCCACCGCCGGATGAACCAGTAAACGACGTTAGCAGCATCCGCTTGTGGATCTACAGTAGAGTACAGTATACTGAGCCAAAGCCAACAATGTTAACATCACTTTCACACCCGGCAGTTAGTTACTGTGCCGCTTGTCTTCTGTTATTAACAAGCAACTGTTTAATAGCATAACTTCAGAGGGTAATAACACGTGTGAAAGGAAAGAGAACAATAAGATAAGAACAATGATAGAATGTATAAAAGATCTAATGAGCAATTCAAGAAAAACATATTTATGATCATAGATTGAGACACATATCCAAAGGAGGTCCGGTAGTTCCGCTCCAGCAGCCACCATGAGCTATAGAGTACTGCATGAATAGTAAAATACGTATATATATATATATATATATATATAATGGAAATATATGGAAAATAATGCTTTATCACTTATTATAATACAAATCACAATAATGATAATATACTATAATGACCTATGACTATATAGTGATGTATGTATTTTAATGCAATGTGAAATGAGATAGAGTTTGATATGTTACGTCTTCTTATAACTCTACTCCCAGAGCAACAATAAGGTGATATAACAGTGTTATAAGTAGACACATGAGCGGTCAGACCCTCCGGCTCACTGAAGAGAATGTGAACAGTGAAATGATGGATTCTGACTTCCTGCTCCAGCTGAGACCTGATGAACGGACTTTTTTTAAAGACAGTTAAGAGAATTTGGTGTGTCAAACGTTACACAGTTACAGTTATCTAGTGAGCTCACCTTCTCAATAACTCTACGGTATGGCAATTCCACCGCCCACAATAAAATACAACCTGATAGAGTTGTATCTGCAGCATCCAGCAGAAAGCGTTCCTGTTGGACTCCTCACACTCTGCACAGCCTCTCATCAGGTTCCTCCTGCAGCTCAGTCCTCACCTCCACTCATCCTGAAGCCTCCGCATCCTAAACGCTTCACCGGTTGTACAAACCAGCACGTGCCCTTTAATCCTGCATGTTGCACGCCTATATTTATTGTCTGGTCGCTGCACTGTAATTGTGGCTTGGGTGTTATCTGACTATATATTTTAGTTAATGAGTGCACTGAAACACAAAGCTGGTGCATATTGAGTTGAGCTCACATTGTCAACCTCATCATAGCAAAAAGAAAATTCTCTACTTGCATAATAACATTTTATTAAAGTGAGCCGACTCCTCCAACCTGTCCTGTGGTAGTTCCTCCTACAGGTGCTTCCATGATGACACACACACACACACACACACACACACACACACATCTTTATCAGCTTCAATTAGTTTTTCTGCTGTGTATTCCTGCTGGTCTTTATAGACGCTGTTCTGTTTTACTTTGACTGTCTTCTGTCCAGGAACAAGACGGGTCATCTGCATGCTCTCTGTTGATCAACAGGACTTTCCCCTGACAGCTACACAAATAAATTGAATAAATTGAAATAGGAAAAGAAGACAAAAATCCGCTACGCACCATTGCCCATTCAGAAAGCCTCTCAGTGCAGTCCACTGGGATCCTCCTCAGTGGGCTGGTGAGAAACAGCAGAGGAGGATGCGGCCGAGAGGCGGCGGCCATCGCGTCCTTGAACCGACCTTCAGAAACAATCTTCCTGACCTCCAACAGAAGCAGCTGCCGCCTTGTGTGGTCACCAAAAGCCTGGTGTCTCCAAACGGTCACACTATCAGGAGAAGACTGAGGAAGATAACTCAGTGCCAGAAGAGAGGTGACGCACTGAAGGACCTTGGGATTACAAGCAGGGGACCGACATGGGACTTCCTCAGAGCTCGTGTTGATAATGGGGATATCCTGCGGGTGAAGATACCACGAGCGTCCTTCACTTGAGATCAGCAGCTGTAAATATGTCATTTCCTTTCAAATGTAAAATACTCACTCATTCATACTTGTGTTCTCTTCTTTCTGCCTTATAGCCTAAAACAGGGGTATTCAACTAACATTCTGCGAGGTCCAGTTTGAGAGAATTTCCTCAAGCAAAGGTCCGGAACGTCATAATAATCAAATTTGTGCTCTATGATGTTGTGCCATATGTATTGAAGTAGCCAACAGTGTATTAACGTCTGTATGTAGTCAACAACTGACTGTCAAATTAAACAAAGTTAAATTAATTAACATCTAAACAATATTTATTATGACATATTTCCAATTTAACTGGAATAAAATAATGCATACTCTAATAATACATACATTATCTTATCTTATTTCAAGCAAAATAAAACGGAAAGCTTTTGGAAAAATGTGACTATATAAATTAATGAATAAATTAAATTTATTATTTTAGAAAAATTAATTTAAGAATTGTCATGCAGCTTCAAATTCAGTTTATTCGGGCGTCAAGTGATGTCAATCAAAAGAGCCAATATATTCTATTCTTGTCATCTGAAAAGAGAAATATGTGCTGCGCCGGTCAAATAGAAGCGATCCATCAACAGTTAATAATTCGGTAATAAGCACAACAATTAAAGGTATTTGTATTCCTCTGATGCTGATACTTGATACTTTATATTTTGCTCTACTGACTTTGGATCATTTTGACTGCAGGACCATTATTTGAAATGGAATAATGATATACTGTTGGATTGCTACTCTGATTTAAAAGTTGCTAAATTAGATTTTCTCTCTACTTCTCAGTTGATTTATTAAACATTGTGAACATGTCTCAAGTGTTGTTCAATAGAGCATGACTCACTGAGTGAATGATGGTCCATTTAGAGTCAAACAGACCGTAAAGCAGGGGACGCTTGAGGGCGGGGCTACAAGGTGATTGACAGGTCGCTGCTGCTACCAGAGACTCCTCCGCATTCGAAATACAGCAACTTCTGTTCATTGCTCGCGATAAAAACAACATGGAGACGGCCGTATTCCAAGATGGCCGACCTCGAGGCTTCATGGTTATGACCGACTACTCATGAGCATTACTGCATGACTGCATGGAATAACAGTCAGGTAGTTTGACTGTGAACGTAGGTTTCCCTCTTTCATTTGTCCAGTTAAAGCAACACACGCTTCAAGTGTAATGAGAGGAGGAATGTCCATTGAGGGACGTTTTCAAGTTCATTTCCATACTTTCATCCATTATCAACAAGTGCTTTTTCCTTTTTGAAGGCTATCTGCAGCTTTGGTCCAGACTATTAGTTAATGATGTCCTGTAGACTTGTTAACTGCAGATAAGACCAATAAGTCTGTTCACATGGGACACAAATGTGTGGTGATGATAGCTCAGTGCGTTATTTTCAAGGTGAACTCGCGTTGGTTTTCCTTGTATCGGTTGTAGGCACATGGGGAACGCATTAGCTTAATGCTCTCGCTAATGACTCCGTAAGCCTGTGTTCCTACTTTGGGTTTCTTTTGTGTTCAAGTTCCAGTCTTCTCTGCTTCCTGAGTAATCATCAGAAGCTTTTCTTTTGTACTAGCCCAACATCAAAGCACTGAAGGAACAATCGACCTGTGCAATCTGTAACACGGTGACCTTTGACCTGAGCACAACAGCCTAATGCACACAATTACAGTAAAGAGTTGTGTTGAATCCTAACAGACGTATTAAGATGAAAAGATGGGGTGACCCTGAACCCGCAGTGATACAATAACAATGCTAATATATTTAGCAGGTCATGCTGATGCTGTCATTTGCTAATAAACACGAGACACACAAACAGCTGAGGCTGATGGGAATATCACAGTTTTTGCATGTATTTGGTTTTAAATGTATTGGACAAATTAAAATGTTGACCTGATGATGGTGCTAGAGGAAACATCAGCAAAGTTATTATATTTTATGTTAAGTGAGAATCCGCTCAACAGTTGTTGAGACCGTTTTCCTGAAACTGAAAAGTAAACTGCTGAGAGGTGAACTGGCTAACCAGCTAGCTAACGGTGTGCATGGCTAACAGTTAGCGTGGCAGACAGTTTGCAGATACAGTTAGAACACTGAGGAACAGAATGGAAATGGAAAAACACAGTGAGATGAGAGTTTGCACAGTGAGATGAGATTTAATCCACGGCCTCTGCTTCTACAGCTACATCCTACTGAACTAAACCTCAAAAGGTTCAGATCCAAGAAAATGTCTAAAATCATAGAAACTGAAAAATGTGTAGGAACTGTGACACTGAGATAAAATACTTCACCAACCTCAATGTTTAGATGAATAACTGAAAACCATGCTGGCCTAGAAGGTCAAAGGTTTCAGGTCTCTCCCTCAGTCCAGTTAGCTGTGTTTAGCCTGTGGATACATCAGGGGGTTCTGGTGGGATGACTGGAGAGGCTCAAACCTCAGATATGTCCCCAGAGTGTCTTTCTTCTTGTCTTGTCCAAGAGCTCCAAGTTCCTGCTGTCAAATGGTCTGCTCTGCTTCCTCTGAGAGGATGTTTGATGTTACATCACAATGAGTCAACGTAGCTGTAGATATTCATGTTGGGCATGGCGCTGTGAGGTAAGTATCACACTCCATGCACCTGCCTGTCACAACCCTGATAGGTGGCGTTTTTTGAAAGCTGCCATTGCACGAGCAAAAACGTAGGATTTATCGTCTATATCTATTAATCAATAGAAGCCTAGATTACTTTGAGAGTGATAATATATCACTGTTGTCATTATAATGTTTGATATTTTCAGAATCAGAATCAGAAACCGTTTATTTGCACAAAGGAGGAATTTTTCTAGGCGGAAGGTGCATACATTAGACATGAGACATGAGACGTGAGACGAGACAAACAACAATCAACAATCAACGACAACAACAGTGCAATGGGTATTAAATTAAGTATAAGATAAAGTGCTCAGACAAACAGATAACGTTAATGTAAATGTATGTTAAAGTGACATGTGTGTTTAAGTTAAAAAAGTGTATGTTTTGTTTAACTTACTGACTAATGATGGAAGATGCATCTGCATATTGTCTGTATCCCAGTTAGTCTTATTCGTGTGTGAATCATATTATAGAAGTAGCCCAGTTATTCATATGATTCTTACAGATTGCAGATCGCAGATGGATGTAGTTGTACTTTAGCTTTTGAATTCATGCTAACATCACATATCCACTATGACAACATCCTGTGGCTGGCCTACTCTGCTCTCATGCCACAAACAAACCGCAGCAGACCGTGAGCCACTTCTTCAGGTCTCGGTCCGGTTGTTTAGTCTGCACCAGTTTGACTGACGGCTTCACCAGCGGCCAAACACACCGAGGGAAGCTGGCAAACAAGCACAGGCACCAGAAGTCCTCTGAACCGGGCAACGCACTTCCTGTCGGCCGGGTATCAAATCTCAGACGGATTCCCCGTGAAGCTCAACGTCTTCATCTCGGCAGAGTGACGGCTGTCCGTCAGACGGTCGCTGGAGGACCAGCGTCTTCTTGTTGGGACTCTCCTAAATAAAGGTTTAAATGAAAAAGAGTCTTCTTGTTGGGACTCTCCTAAATAAAGGTTTAAATGAAAAAGAGTCTTCTTGTTGGGACTCTCCTAAATAAAGGTTTAAATCAAAAAGAGTCTTCTTGTTGGGACTCTCCTAAATAAAGGTTTAAATCAAAAAGAGTCTTCTTGTTGGGACTCTCCTAAATAAAGGTTTAAATGAAAAAGAGTCTTCTTGTTGGGACTCTCCTGGTTACATAAAGGTTTAAATCAAAAAGAGTCTTCTTGGTGCAGAAAACTCTACTTTGGCTGCTTACGGACAAAAAACCAATGTATTTTATGAAAAAATAAATACAAAATACAATCTTAAAGTCCCAGTAAAACAGAAGACGGAGCATCTTTAGCTTCTGTACTGTAATTCCCCAAAGAAATTAAATATTTGTGCAGTTTACAGTTACATCAGAGATTAAAATCAAATCCTTCTCATTTGATTGGACCACTAAAAAGTGGGCAGGCTGGCCTTCACTAAAAGTTGCAGATTGACTCTAAATGGAATACCAGGTGTAGATTATTTTACTTGATGGAGATGAGATGCAGTTGAAAGCTCTAGAAATATACCTGGAGATGATTTAGACCAGTGATGAATCCCCTGACCAGTGCAAAGCATTTTGGGTTGAAAAAACAATGTAATACACAGCGCTGTGCCATCAGTGTCTGATTTAATATAGAATATATACAATTCAGTTTAATAAATCACACTTATATTATTGAATATTTATTAAATAACTTTGTTTAAAGGATTTTTGAGCACCCACATTTGAGAACCACTGATTTAGACCAAGACAATACATGTTTGAACGTATTAATTTGAGTGTGTGAAGCACTGCTGCTCGCTGCTTGTTTTACAGTAAATTAAGAGTCTTTAATCTCTCTGGCTCCACAGCCCATCCAGAGGCAGAATAAATCAGCCCCTATTGTTGACCATCGGGGGTGTTGTAAAACAGCCGCTGGACGGCCAGAAACCTTCGAGGAAGCAATCGGGAACTAACTCTTAAAATATTATTTCACATCCTCTGCCATAGAGCACTTTGAAATCGCTGTTAGATTTACAGTGATTCCTCAGTGAGGCGTCGTAAAACTTGTTTGCTGAAGCATTTAATGGGCTGCTCCGCTCACGTCCACCAGAGCTCCCAGTCACAGTCTCTGCAGAGTCTGGATGAAGAGGCTCTGATCTGCCAGAAAGCGTGTCGGCAGAGAGGCTCTTCTGCTTCCTCCTGATCGTCTCAGTGAGTGATGAGAAGGGCTCAACAGGAGAAAGAGCTTCAGTGTTCAGGGAAACAGGGAGATGAACAACACAGTAACATGTTAGTCCGTCTCTCAATACTTCACAGGGTTCATACACAATTTGACCAATGACTTTTCCATGACTTTAAACCAAATTTCCATGAGCAAACATTTAGTGAAATCTGGGTGTAAACATGAAAAAGTGAGAAAATGTAGTATTTAAACTAACAATGAGAATACAAAGCATACAGTATCGTGAAAGTCGGGTTACGAGCCGCTACTACCTTCGGTCAGTGTCCCCGTTAGCTCCCCGCTGTAGCCAGCTGGGGCTCCTGCTAGCTCTCCGTTACTTCCCCGCTAACTTCCGCTAGCTCCCCGAAAACCACCGAAGGTAGCGGGACCAGGCTCGACACCCGACTTGGGCAGAGGGGAGCAGCAGTAGCAGCAGCAGTGGCCGCTAGCTAGCAGCAGCGCTAGCTAGCTTGCTACAGCGGGACACTGACCGGAGGTAGGAGCGGCTTGTAACCTGACTTTTACGGTATACGTTAAATCAGTGATTGTCAACCACTGTGCGGCACACCAACAACTATCTAGGTTGTTGGTGTGCCGCGGGATTTTTTTATTGTAGAAAATGTGCCGCGGCTCAAAAAAGGTTGAAAAACACTGCGTTAAATGACACAAATGAATGAGACAATAATTTGATTAAAAGAATAAACATTTATATAGATGCCTGTATGTATGCCTGCTTATATTTTGTGCGTCTTTCTTTTAAAAGCATATTCATTATTTCACACATTTACATGACTTTTACAACACTTTGGGGTTGTTGTTATTTTCAAGGACTTTTCCAGGCCTGGAAATAACCATTTTAAAATTCCATGACTGTTCCAGGTTTTCCATGACCGTCAGAACCCTGCTCTGACTCGTGGTGCAGTTAAAGACGGCGTTAGAGGACGAGGTAAAGCCGCCGCAGGTCTGCACCCCTCAGATGGAGCTAAGTGGAAATGTGTGAGACCTGAGGCCTTCCATTACGCTTCAGGCCTTCCAAAGCCTCACAAATTGCTTCCTGGTCACGGTCACAGTTCACATGATCATCACTGACACAGGGGCTGCAGTGCAGCCATCAGTCATGGGAAAATCAGCTATGCCTCATGTTATGCTTTTTAACTGAGACCTCAAGGGACCTGTAGAGAGTACAAAGACAGAATGTGGAGGTAGAGCCCTGACTGGTGCAGACTGAAGAGGCAACCCTTTCACAGCCTCCGCCAGACAATCAAGTGTAAATGATGTTTTATTATGTCCGCTCAGAGCAGCTGCTCACAGAACTAGGTCAACAATTACTGACAATAGTGACTTTATGACATAGGACTGCATTATAGTTCAAAAGGGCAAAACTATCTTCATTATGATGCAACAAAAGTGCTGGTTGCAAACAAACAAGACGGCGACGGACAAAAATAACTTGATGCTTCAAAACGGCGTTCCATAAACCAATGGATGATGTCATGACAAATACGTCCACTTCTTATCAACATGCAATGCTATGAACCTGAAAATGAGCATGACATGTATTTTAGATGCATTAAGTATCTTAGTTTGTTTTAAGCTGTCCCAAATCCTACGGCCTGTTTGATCATCCCTCAACATTTCAGTCACACTACCGAACATTTCACTGACCCTCACTTCTGCCGATCCTCTAACTCTCAACGACTCTGCTGAGTACCATCCCAGACAGACCTCAGGTGATACTGGGCCAGGGATTCTTCAGGAAGAGCAGTTTTACTTGACAGGAACTCGGAACTTAGGGAATTAGTCTTTGGAGAACCCCCCTACCAATTCTCTTCTGGTAGACCGCTCTACTTCCTGTCCCCTCCAAAGTGATGTTAGCTAGCAGGTCTATCAGTCCATCAGTCAGTCGGACCAGGGCCCCCCGGCCCGGCTTCATCTGGCAGCTATCAGAAAAAATTAGAAGACCAAATGCTCCAAGTGCTCTGGGGCTGTCTGTGTGTATCCGTGTCCACGATTCCACACAACAGCAGAGGAGAATCTCAAGTGCAGGAACAGGAAGCTGGATTTAGAGGGGTCGTAGAGACGCGTACCCTCAAGGGTTCAGATCCAGCCCTGCAGAGGAGGAAGAACCGGAGGAGGGAGGGGGCCTTCATTCACAGAACATCCCTTTCTTCCAACCACCTGCCCGTACAAGCTCTGCCTCTCACTCCTCGCTGTCATCTGTGACCTCTGAGAGAGCATGACAAAGGAAGCAGACTTCCGTCACCGGCTGTCTGTGTAGATGGATAATAGGTGCAACGTGAAACGAGACTCAACAAAGAGTGTTTTGAAGCATTCGGCAGTCAGAGAGCATGTGGTTGTAATCAGGCCCGTAAAGCCATTAAAGATGGAAAAGAGGCTCAAAGTGAAGTAAACAAGCCTCAAGTACCTTGATGCCCCCTGGAACCCTCAGATAAACATTATTACTGCAGTGACGTAAGGGGAAGGGCTGAGAACGTTGTACATATGCTCCGTCTCTTTCACCGCAATTGCTCTTTTCACTTCATTTTGCCGTTTGGACTCAGGTCCGTTTCAAGTCCATTGATAAAGTAAAGGTGTTCTTAAGTTTGATTACAATAACAAACGGTAAAAGGGATGTATTCTCATCTTCTTTAATGTCTCCACATTTCTCTCGATCACACCTTTTTCTTTTGCATCTTAGTCCATCACATGTAAAAGATTCTCTGTGGTGTTTTTGTTTACCTCTAGTAGCACTATGGATGTTTGTCAGGCCTGTGCACACGCACAAGCACACTTGTACAAATATTGGTGATGCAATGCACATTCTAGCCAATAGTTTCACACTATTGCACTTATCAAGACAACGGAGGATGGGGCACGCACATCCCAAAAACCTCTACACGTGCTGGATCAAAAACCAAACTGAAGGTAACATCTGACAAAAGGTCTGCCCACTGTACTAATCAGCTATTAGGATTTATATCTCATAGAGATCTTCGTTAGACTTTATTAAATCACCCTCATAAAGCAGAGCAGGAATAGAAAAAAAGAAAGTAGAAACCAGTAATCTAATCATTGTGTGGCAATGTGACATGGCAGCAAAGGCATTGAGGGCATAGGTTTCATATCCACATGGGGGCCGTGTTAAACAGAGTCTGGGGGTCTTCCTTTAGACATTTTGAGTATCAAACGCTTAGTCTCCTGCATTCTGCTAATTGTTTTATGCACCGGTCTCTACTGTATCCTGTTTGTTATCTTTTGTTTGGGGAAGTGACCTCTTTAAACGAGGCCCCTGTTAAACCTCGATAACACATAAATATGTTTGAATTACTTTATGAACCCATGGATTAAGAATGAATTTGTGTTTCAGCAAGATTTCTGCTCTTGTTCAAAATGTGCTGTACATTCAAACCGTAGGAGGCCCATCTATTTGAATCACAGTGTTAACCACTGATAACGGCCCTTTTCATCTGTTGATAACATTCAGCATCGGTGTAGAAAGCATCTCTTCTCAGAGGGACGTTGTGGACGGCCGCTCTCCTTCTCTGGTTTTACATGTTTAATCCCAGTGTGTCTCAGTGTGGGTGGATTGTGGTTGAAGGAATTAAAGTGGACAGCCACAGGGTTCTTTTGGTCATTAGTGTATGTTACTTCTATACTCGTCGGACAGCGTGTGGTCTGAGCCACAGGGACGTTTGATCATGTGAAGATGATGCTTTTGGTTTTACAAGTAGTGATACCCGTAATGTTGAGTTTTTTCCAAGACGGACTATGAGAAAATGAATCCAAAAAGAGTGGCTATAAATGTGACACCAAATTTTGCACCACTTCTGCTAATTTGCGACTTGCATTTCCAGAGTCGGATGCTTTCTGTTAGAAAATGTCAACTGAACGACACATAAGCCATGTTTCCATAAAAGGATCAAGCAAATTGTAAGCGAACTTTTGACATTTTTCCATCAATCGCTTTGGAGCGAATAAACTCGGCTGAAGCTTAGTTTGTAACTCGGGACCTCACATCAGATCAGGAAAAACTCCCCCAAAAGATAGAAAACACCATTTCATAGGGGAAAAAGGGAAGAAACCTGAGGGAGAGCAACAGAGGAGGATCCCTCTCCCCGGATGGACAGAAGCAATGGATGTCATGTGACCAGAATGAATAACGTAACAGAGTTACAGCACATTACAAGAAATTATTCATATAATGAGTAGTAGGCATGGTCCATGATCCAGATAACCACGAACCGTGAAGCACCAGGCTGACTGAATAGTGACAATAATCTGCAGCACAGCCAACTACCATTTAGAGTACAGATCAGACTAAGAGGCTGCAAAACAACTGTTATAGAGTTAAATAGCTTTTACCTGTGGTGAGGTTAGAATTTAAATCATGTCCTAAGGATTGTGAGAGCGGAAATATGAATTATTAAAGTCAAAAGGATTAGACTTGCATGGATGTAATCAGAAAATGACAATATACCGATTAGATAGATTCAAATACCAATTGAGTGGAAATGTTACCCTGACGGTGGTACTAGAGGAAAGGTCAACAAAATCACTGAAAAATACACTTCATGGATATCTGGCGATTCATTTCCACGATACATTTGAGAGCGGTGCAACACGGAGGATCATGCTCTGGGGCCCAAGATGGTGAACTAACAGACAGTGCTGAGGGACTGGCATTGCCACAGCTATCAGACAGAAATGATGTCTTTGTGTAAGTACAGTACGTTTGTTAGCAGCCATCCTTCACATCCCAGGGCCCGTGTTCCTCCCATCTGCTCCAGTGGTGGGCAGATCGTGGTGCTGGTGGGACGAATCATCAACTGGGATTGTTCATAACCATCAATTGGATTTTGACAGCTTAATGCATCCAACGCAGAGATCCACTTCCTCCGGTAGAGATAATGTAAGCCATACACCGCCCACTACCTGTCCCGCACAGACACACACAACCACTGTATTCATCTCCAGGAGTAACGTGAAACTGATCCCTGCAGACAAACTGCACTGCTCCAGAATAGTAACAGGATACACCTCAAGACATAACTCAATACAAACAAAGTCTAAAGACCGGAGCAAGGAGGGTCATGTCAGGGTCAGTCTCAGTTAGTGGAAACCTGTGATGGGATGTCTTTGTACAAATCCAAAGAAAGGTACGTTCTGATGGAGGGAGAGATTCCACAGGTCCCATAATCAGGCTGAATATTGAGGGAAATGTCTGAAAACAATATGCACAATACATCTAGATACCTCCATCCGATGGAATGGTGCCGCCATAAAAAAACAAGCTTATACACAATAAAAACTATTCCTTCAGACACTGTGGAATAAGATCCTGTTGCCAACCTTCAACCCCGCTTTGTTCCTCTTGAGGTGGAAGACACGAGAACCCTTTGGCAGCTTTTACTGAAGCCACAGGGATATTCTACCAGCTCTGCCTCTGACTTTAAGGGTAAAAGAAAAGAAAGATAGATATTGTCGTGTGTGTTATAACTAACAACTCTGAGAAGACGTCACCGTTCTTGGCTGGTTGCATAATAACTTTTAATACAGTGATTTCAAAGTCAAAGTCAAAGTCAGTTGTATTTGTCAATTCTTCCATTGTGCAAGCATACAGAAGATTTGAAATTGTGTTTCCCTTCTGTCCGACATAAGGTGAATGTACCGTAATAAAGTGCAAAAACAGTTCAAGTTAAAAATAGAATAGAATAGAATAGAACAACATATGAACAACATATAAACAACATAAATTAGGAAACTGTAAAAACTATAATAGACTATAAGTCTGTGTTATAGCAGCAGTTTAGCAGCACTGTTTTGATATATGTATAAACACATTATCAAATGTAGTTAATGTGGTTTAGTTTTGTATGTATTAAACTGTTTCTAAAAACGCAGCGTTAAATGTTCATTTGAAAATGAAAGGAAAAGCTTTCAGTATCTGTGGTCTGTGCTTTTTCAAAATACATTCACATTATTCCTACGGTCTCCAAAATATTAGTAAACATGAACAACTCTCTTAAATCCCAAACCCAGAGAGCTAAAGCTCAAATGTGTGATGTCATCAAGTATAAAGTGTGAAGACGTTTGGGACAGATGACGCAGAGCAGTCAGGGGAAAGTTCTTAGCACATGGTACATTTGCTGTTTCCCAACTGACTTCATTGCAAAATAATGAAGTTCATTTGGATATAAAACAGAAAAACACTAGATCATTTTTCCATGGAGCCGTCCCAAACGTTGTACCTGTTGACGTCACTTTCATTCTTATTCCTCTGGCTTCTGGCTTTGAGAGAGAAGCTCATTTGAACTTGAACTTGCTTGAACTTTCCTCTGCCAGAGAAATAACATAATGGAATCCTTCATTCAATTCACACGGTGCACCAATGTTGGGAACCACTGCTGAACCCAGTATACAGCGGCACAATAATATGAACTTCCTATGACAGACACTGAGGTGAAATAAAGAGCGAGAGAGGGAGACCTCATGAGCTGCTGTTAGAGGAACACACTGTCATGAGCAGAACCACGCTTTAAATGAGAAGACTCAAGGAAAGGAAACACAGGGAAAAGGCCGACTATTAACCCTTACAGAGGAACTAGATAGATGCAGTTGAAGCATCATGACCACTCCCCTGCTTCCTCTCCCTTCCCCTCTCTCTCTCTCTCTGTCTCCCACCAGCGACTCTGTCTCTCTGATTCTCAAACCTGCAAAGTCCATCAGAGGACGCAGTCACACTCAGACCACAGCGCCTGAAAAACTATCCACCTGAACAAAGAGAGACAGCTGCTCGGCAGCAGGGAACTTAATCTGAGGAGCCTGGATCCTGAAGGACACGCTGTCCCCCCACAACATAGGACTTCCTGTGTATTTTATCCACTGAAATTGTCCCCCTCATCCCTAAATCTGTCATATGTACTCTAATCTGGGCATTGTTGAAAACAAATGTTCTCCTTCCTTGAAAGCAAATGGCTGAATTTTCATTGAATTTTGTTTGAATATGTGTGGTGCCCACGAGATGGGCTTTCATGACCCCTCTGACCTTTCCACATCAGCGCAAAATGGTCAGCTGTATACAAGACAATATAGTTTTTTCTCCTCATAACATAAACCAATTTTGACCCTCAGGATTTGTTTTACTTATCGCAACCAAACAGAGGAACGGTTGCTCAATCGTACGGCCTAGTATTGTGAACTGTTTTAATAATCTGGGTCAAGTGAATAATAATTTACGGACGTATTGACGGTAGTTGTGCTAATTAAAACCACGGGTTTGTGAAGGATGTCCCGTGTTGTGCTAGTGACCATCCCCGGACCAATCAGTGGTCGGCATTGATTCGACTCCTCCTTCTTGTGTCGACTCAGCTCGCTTGGAACCTCGACCGAGGTGGTAAAAAAAAAAGCAGCAGGTACGAGATATCATCCACTTGTTTCTTTTGAGTGAGTCGAATAGCGCCATGATGGACCGTGCAGTGGGAACGCTGCTGACTCTGAATCCAATCTGAAGGCCGGCAGCGTTGAGACCAGTGTGATGTTGAGCCTTCACCTGGTCTACAGCTGTATCTTTAGTCTGGTCTACAGCTGTATCTTTAGTCTGGTCTACAGCACTACCTTTAGTCTGGTCTACAGCACTACCTTGAGTCTGGTCTACAGCTGTATCTTTAGTCTGGTCTACAGCTGTATCTTTAGTCTGGTCTACAGCACTACCTTTAGTCTGGTCTACAGCACTACCTTGAGTCTGGTCTACAGCAGCACTACCTTTAGTCTGGTCTACAGCACTACCTTTAGTCTGGTCTACAGCACTACCTTTAGTCTGGTCTACAGCAGCAGTACCTTTAGTATGGTCTACAGCACTACCTTTAGTCTGGTCTACAGCAGCAGTACCTTTAGTCTGGTCTACAGCACTACCTTTAGTCTGGTCTACAGCAGCAGTACCTTTAGTATGGTCTACAGCACTACCTTTAGTCTGGTCTACAGCAGCAGTACCTTTAGTATGGTCTACAGCACTACCTTTAGTCTGGTCTACAGCAGCAGTACCTTTAGTATGGTCTACAGCACTACCTTTAGTCTGGTCTACAGCAGCAGTACCTTTAGTCTGGTTTACAGCAGCACTACCTTTAGTCTGGTTTACAGCAGCACTACCTTTAGTCTGGTCTACAGCAGTACCTTTAGTCTGGTCTACAGCAGCAGTACCTTTAGTCCTCCGTCAGCGTCTCAACTGGATCCACTCAACAACCATACTGTTGACACTGAGTTATCTTTACAGTGTTGACATGTGTCCGTCAGAAGAAGGCGATGCTTTGTTTGCAGTTCCAAGTCTAGAGTGTGTGAGCCACTACGGTGTAGAAATCTGTATGTATTCTGATCATATGATCATAATAATAACACGGTCAGCACCGTCAGACAGACCGTGTTTTGGAGAGGGAGCCTTCTGTCGGCTGTCGGCCTCTCAGGGGGACAGAAGGAGCAGACGCCTCCAGCTGCACAGCAGCAGAACACAGGTCCCAGGATAGGGTGGTCAACGGGCGGGTCAGCAACACCAGGCGGCGCTGCCTTGACCTTTTGTTCAGTTGTTGGTGCGGACTCATCCATCATGGCAGTTGTTCCTGTGACAACAGCAGAGTTCTGCTGCTTAGCGGTTTTTGTAGAGACAGCCGTGACCCTCACAACGCCACAGACCTTTGACCTTCCTTGACCTCTGCTCACTAACACAAGTGGCTTGACACGCAGTCAAAAGTCAAGGTACTGTTGTCTGTTTTTAGGTTTGCCTCGGGAGGCAGGAAACGCATCATGCTGACCTTGATCACATGTCCCTCCGGTGCACATCCTGGGTACTGAGCTTCTGTCTGCACGGTGATTCAGCAGCCAGTCAGGAGCCGCTCACACACGCTCTGCAGCCCTGAACTCACGGAGACGCTGCCTCGAGGAGAACGCAAACATCCAGATCAGTGGAACCCGACGTTGAACAGACTTCAACCTGCCAGCTCCCGACTACACAGTCTGTGTTCGGTCTAATTGATCCCTGCTCCCGGTCCACAGAGCTCACATGGAGACGCTGCTGTCATGTGGCTGCTATCAAACCAGCAAATCATGGGAACCGCCTCGTGGGACACTTCTGGTAACTGGTGCTGCGGGAGGAACCGTACTACTGCAAGCACTTAAAACCCTTAAAACACTTAAAACACTTAAAACACTTACCCACAGTGCAATCTAACTGTACTCAGACATTTGTATATTTTTATATCTGATATTCAATAAACATGAATGCATTTAGACAGTTTCATTCAGTCAAAATCTGGGAAAAAAACATCCGAGGGTGAAGAAGAAGGGTCAATTACACGAAGACGGCAATTACAACTAACATAGTCAGCTGGAGAGACGAGGACTTTAAAGGACTATAAATAATAATAATATTTAAATATACTTTATTGGAAAATATGCACAATATGATGTACAGGGATCAGCGAACAAGTATTTTCATTTGTGTGTGTGTGTGTGTGTGTGTGTGTGTGTGTGTGTGTGTGTGTGTGTGTGTGTGTGTGTGTGTTGATCTGTTTACAATAGTATTGGAGAAAGTGACAGGAAAGTAGAGCAAACAGACAACGTAAAGTAAAAGATGAGAGGAAATACAAATAATAATAAAAGTAGAAAATAGAAAATAAGGAAAAATAATGAATCAAAACACGCCCACACACACACACACACACACGCACACACACACACACACACACACACACACACACACACACACACACACACACACACACATGACCTTTACGTTTGTTCACAGAGTTTGTGAGAGAAGACGGGGACTTCTGTCGGTCACAGCAGACTCTGAAATCTTCATGAATCTTCAAGGAACGGGAAGAGACTGTCGATCACGACGGTGTGGTCAGCGTCAGATCTTCCTGCCGCTCCTCGCCCGACCACACGTGTGTTTCCAGTAGCTGAGAACACGTCTGACACGGACTGCATGTGTGAAGGGAATCTCTGGACAACGTCTCCAGACACTGGCCAGAGGTCATATGAGCAAACAGCCTGAGGGTGTTGCACTCCAAGGTTATTCTGAAGGGCAGCGGGGAGACGTGGTGGAGGAAAAGTCAGGAGAAACGGTGCATTGAGCATAATGCCGTTGAAGAATTAGAGCGATCATTACCTGCAGCCATGCGCTGGTGCATGGATCACAGGGAGAAAAGCACTGAAAGGACTTGCATGACTCAAAGTGGTAGCTGTGACCATGTGACCATTTGAACATGCACCTGTTT
Source organism: Myoxocephalus aenaeus (assembly GCA_038501785.1). NCBI lineage: Eukaryota > Metazoa > Chordata > Actinopteri > Perciformes > Cottidae > Myoxocephalus > Myoxocephalus aenaeus. Next base: position 858,638 of record JBAMJR010000184.1, read on the forward strand.
TTAAATATACTCTGGGCTAATCCGTTCCTCGTGCAGCCAGTGTGAGCGGCGGCTGGCTAATTGTGGGTTTAGCCGCTGGCGCTGCCTCACAGAGAGCCCTGTGTTTAATGAGGACCAGCTCTGCTAGAATAAGCAAGAGGCGCCCAATCAGGGACGGAGAGGTAAACACCAGCGCTCATGCCGTGTTGTTATGATGGCCATCAGCTGTGCAGCGCTGCAGCATCTTTAAGCTGCTGCATGTCCGACAGGAACAGGACCTCCCACTGGAAAACACTCTTAACCTCAGCTATCAGGTGGAAGGTGAGTGCTGCTGCGGTGAAGACATTTGACAACGTCAGAGGAACAAGGATTCATTATCATTCGCTCGTAAACATTCTTCTTTGCTGTAGATGTTTCCGTGAATGTGAATGAGTCAACAGTGAGAGCTTTAAAGCCCCTTGGAAGTCTCCCAGTGGCGGCTGCAGGCGGCACAGCTTGAAACGGCTGATGTCACAACACTAAGAGAAAGAAGGAGACTTTGTAGTGAAGTGAAAACAGCTTGAATGTGTGGATGTCGACAGTTATAGAGCATCTAAAGAGAGCGGAGAAGAGCTTATGAAAGGCTCAGAGAGTGAAGTAAGTTCTTCCTGTAGACACACAACTCTACGTGTTTTCCACAGAACGTAGAATACAACATATTCTCTGTGGATCTACAACATGTTCAAGTGTATTCCAGCTAACCAGTAAACCAGCTGTCTTTGGTTTGTTGTCCATGCCACGTTTATGATTGGCAGCTGTGTCCACATGTGTCCAGGTTCACACCTGCGTGTGACCTTTCTGATCGGATACCTTTCCTGGTCAAAGGAGGGCTGTAAAACAGTAGATGAACACATATTGCTTCCTATAAATTCTTCACAATAAAAGTCACCAATAACAAGATACCGACAACATGTCTCAGCGCTTCTAGTGGAGTATTTTTCTGAAGATAATACTTGTATTACCTTTATGTATGCATGTTCATGTAATGACTAGTTGTATCTAGTGTAGGATATAATGTAATCAATCATTAATCATTAATCACCTTTTTTACCACTTACTTTTTGTTTTCATTGCTTATATTCTATAATGTCTATATGCCATGTAAACCACTGGCCTCAGCTCTCTCTCTGTGTGTGTGTGGTGTCAACATGTTGAAGAAAATAAACTCCAAACACGGTTAAAATAAAAGGGAGAGTGAAACAATGGTGTATGATTTGGAAGCTCCAGAAACACAGAGGTGTTGAAGTCTATAAGTGTGTGTGTGTGTGTGTGTGTGTGTGTGTGTGTGTGTGTGTGTGTGTGTGTGTGTGTGTGTGTGTGTGTGTGTGTGTGTGGTTATTTACTCTGAATGCAGTGAGTTGCTTCATGAACCAGGTTTGCTGTATTATTGTTCATGAACACTAAATCTATTGCATTGTGTTTCATTGATGTTGTCGGTTATGAAATATTAATGTCTTGGAGGACCTGAAAACTTAACAGCCCACTTGAATTTATCTTACATTCATTACAATGTGCCAATCCAGTGATTATCATATTCTATGTCTAATCGTAAATCATGATTATGAGAACATTTGAATCTCAAGACAAGAACAAATGAATAACAACTTTTTTTTCTGAAGTTGTGCGTGACTTTGCAATGTGTTGAATCATAGAAGCAGTCCTTCAGCACCGCAGTGTTTTACACCTGCTGCCCACTTTAATGTCACGTTGTTTATGCCTCCACACGCCGGCGACCTGAAGCGCCTGGCCGGCAGATGTTGGAGTGGGAAACGCTTTTATAGGCCTCTGAATATTTGGTATGGAAGCTGTTGTGCGTTTATGAGACGGGGGTGTGAGCTTTCAGCCGGCATGGCTCTGGGTAGACTGGGAGGAAAGGACAGCAGCTGTTGCGTGGGACTTGATCCAGTATCACAATGACAGAAGTCGACACGTCTGTACAGATCAATATTTACTCTCCGTGTGTTCACATTGATGAACAATCATAGCTACGTAAAGACTGGAGATGTTGCGACTGCTTTTTAGTCAAAACACTGTGTCGTTCGGTTCAAAAATGGAAAAATTACTATTTTTATGGGAAAACCTTATCTCAATGAGGCCTGCTGGGGCTTTAACGTGAGACAGAGCGGGGAAAAAAACATAGTTCAGGTACTAATAGGGGGTTTATAAGGATATGGATTGATTTGTTAGACTCCCAGAAGCCTGTGCAGTTACTGAGATGTGTTTGTTAGTGAAATCCAACGTTGTAAGGGACACTTATGAAGGATCTTGTGAAACCTTTTTGGCCGCCACGGCAAGCTGACGGAGCTGACGTAGGGTCGACGGAGTTTACGTAAGTACTCAAACTTAACGATTCCGTTCATAATTTTTTACACCAGATGTCTCTTCTCACAAGGGTTACGGTATTGTAAGCACTTTAAATGAACAATGTGGTTCTGGAGATAATTAACGAAACGTTAAAACAAAATGTGGAACTTTTTCATGTCCGATAATAGGCGCAGGGGGCTTGGTGCGCAGAAGGCTAAGAAGTGAACGTAGTCATCGTGACGTCACTCGTTGGTTTGTGGACTGTGGTTTTGAAGCCTCGAGGTCAACGATTTTGCCGTCGCCATCTTGGATTACGGCCGTCACCATCTTGTTGTCAATGAACAGAAATGACCATTTCTGGAATGTGGAGGAGAGACGTAGTGTAGGCGTATACGTCTCTGGTAGTGGCAGCAACCTGTCAATCACCTTGTAGCCCCGCCCTAAAGCGTCCCCTGCTTTATGGTCTGTTCGACTATAAATGACCATAATTTACTAAATGAACTTCATGCTGCATTGAAGAAGACTTGAAACTAGAGATTGAGACATAAACTCATACAATGTTTACTTCTATTCCTCATAGACTTCCATACAATCAGACTTTCCTTTGCAACCAGAGGAGTTGCCCCCTGCTGGTCAGTAGAGAGAATGCAGGTTTTAATACCCTTCTGCATTGGCTTCTCTCGGCTCATAGGTTGCCGCCTGGTTATCTAGTTCATAGGGACGAATATTACACTGCCGTTATGAAGTAGACATTGCACAAATAAATAGAAAGAGACCAATACATATTTGTATCACTTTTTCACATGAGCAGTGTTAAAGGAGCCCGGTCCTATACCTGGGCTACTGAGGTGCTTTTCCCTCTGGGTAGGTCTGGCTGACGCGCTATATGATGTGCCTCGATCAACAGTGTTCCTTTGTCCTCTTTTAGTGATCCACGACGTATCGAGTAAGATGATTTATTGTCTTTCAATTAGGACATGGATAGGGTTCCTAGATGCCTAACAATTACCCTTGCCCAACATTACCGTCGAAGTGGTCAAAACCTTTTGCCCTTTCCGGGGTCCAACACCTGCCGTCAATCATGACTCTGATTGATTATATAGCCACTCCCAGAACACAGCACAGCGCCACCCGGTGTACACATTTAGGAACAATGTTTGGTCTCATTTGGCTCCTACAAGCAGTACAGATCAAAGGGCATTTCTACAACAGTATTTGTACGTTTCTAAATGTTGCACGCAAGAATCAAGGGATGAATGAAAAGACACACACTCTCTTACTAAAACCTGAGGAAATAAACATGCTGAGCTGCACTCTCTCATACTCGCAGCCTGCATGGTTTAAATGGAAGGCCAGACCAGAGGAAGGTACAGCTGGCCCGTTGGGGGGAAGCACTCTGGGTGACCCGGGCCTGGAAGCCGGCCTCAGTCAGAAGATCCAAGAAGGCTGTCTGCCTCATCTATCATCCACATGGAGGGCTGAACTATTACAGGGCTTTCACCATTCTGTGGATCACATTGTAAATTCTATAATCTCCCCAAATACTAGTCATCTTCAAGGAAGTCTGGCTTTTTTTTTCAGTACTTGCTAAATATATACATCAGCTGTGCATTGTGCAAACCTCCAGTTACCATGGGCCCAGTGGCAGGAAGTGATGCATTAGGTATTAGGATGAAACTGAAAGGGAAACTGTATAATGTTCTGGTTTTTTGGGTCACAGTGGTTGCAGTGTAGATATGGTACTCACATAATTGGAAAGTGTGCAAGCAATAAAGAATACATATTACCACAGCCACAGGAAGTCCAAAGGAAGCAAAAGAGACGATACAATAAAAGCATCAGCAAAAGATTTACAGGATTTAAAGGAAAGAGCTACTGAGTCAAAATGAACAAACACAGCAAGCTAATCCGACAGAGAACTTGTTCCAAACACTAAAGGTTGTCAGCTGGATGTGGCAGACTGACTGGAATGCCTGCTGGCTAAGCTAGACGTTTCTTTACAACCTTTTAACACCTTTACAGACTTTTATATTTATCACTCAGCCAGCAAACATAGCTGTTAGCTCTGTTAGCCAAACACAAGCAGCTAACCAGCTCACTCTTTCCTCCCCGTTGGCTGCCTGTGGTTGTACCAGAAAGTCTGAACTGCAGAAAAGAGTTTCACTTCCTTGCCGGGTTGGAGAGGATGAAGAACTCGGCAACACCACGTTAACCTGGATGCCACGCTGCCACGGACCGAAGCTGCTAACTCCCCTCTGGAAGAAGACCAGAGGACTCAAACGGGAAGTAGTCCCATGACTTCCGGCTTTCCAGAGACAGTCGGCAGTGTGGACAGCGGTTCATCGGGGAAAACATGATGATATGTCCACCCCTTGTCCTCCCCAGCACAGGACCAGGAGTTTCCTCCACCTCTTAGATCTCTTAGATACAAACAGGTTGCCTCCTCCAACATCCACACTGATACTACAGGCTCCATACTGGCGGTTGGTCGCTCTGTCCTGTCTCAGACTGAGGCCCTCTAGTTCACTCTAAGGCCAAATCCCCAAACAGCTGGTACATCTACTCGCCCTGTTTCCATCCTCCGGGCGTCTTTTCCATACAACATGACTACAAGGCCTTCAGCAGTAACCGCTGGAGGCTCTCTGTCAGACCCCAGTGATCGATAGCAGTGTGAGTTCACCCAGCTCTTCGACATCTTCAAGTCCAGAGGGAGAATCTTAATCTCCGGTCCTGTCCCGACCCTCGGCCGCGTGACGGGTGCTTCTCCCTTTGAGCCTTCACACATGGCCTTCCACTGTTTTAAATGTTTTGGGGAGCACAGCTGCTTTGTTTGAAACATGAACCACAGCATCTCCACCACATGGACCATCAGCCTGCTGCTCACCAGCTTGTGTCATCCTCCTCCTCCTCACATCAATAGGCTAATTTTTCACTATCTTATAGTTCCCCAAGCACCGTATGCAGCATATTGGCACCCCAAGTTATAATTCATAATTCCAGTTGTAAACACCTGATCTTAGATAATATTGATTGCATGTTTGTTACTGAGTCATGGCTTAATAAGGATGAACCAGCTACTCTTATTGAAGCCTCACCAACAAACATGTAATTTTCCTCCAGGAAAGGTAAAAGAGTTGGGGGTAGTCGAGGTCCTCCAAAACATATATTTCTCAATATTAGTGACTCCTATCAATGTTAATGAAACACACTCTATGGTAGAGTTATATCCAATAACAGATTTACTGTGAGAATTACACAGCAAGCCAATGGAGCAGCACACATAATGTTCATATATATTCAACTCGTCCTGTTGTGGTCCTGAGTTAATTGTACCTATTATCATAAACTCGGTAATATTCCACCACTATTTACAAGCCTTTGTGTAACCCACCTCATTATACGTCATAAACCCATTCCTCTGGTAATATTTTCCAGTATTGCTTTTAGTGTTTTTCCCAAATGCTAATAAACATAAAATCTAGGCCCAATGGCTTTTTTTATTTGTTGATGCTGAACTGCTTGGAAGAGGTTCTGTGTTTCCTAATTTAAACCTGACACCTACTGTTTAGATCCCATTCCCACATTAACAGTCTAAGGGTTTTTTAAAAAGGTAACCACTACAGACCACTATTCAGCTCAATGATTTATGAACGACATGAAAAATACCAATCTGTTCTTTCTGTCTCACCATAGCACTGAGGCAGCACTGGTCATGGTTGTAAATAACCTCAGGTCCAATAAGGATATGAAGAAACACTCTTTGTTAGTACTACCGACTAAACCACTGCCTTTGAAGCTGTTTTAGGTAACTTCACAATCTGATTGGGATATTGGCACAACATGTTTTGTTCAAATCTTATCTTATCAATAGAGAATTATGTTTAAAGCATGGAGGACTGTTCATCTAAAAGCTATAGAATGACTTGTGGTATTCATCAAGGTAAACTTGTAGGTCCTACACGTCTTAACCTTTACATCCTGGCACTTGGAAACGCCATCAGGAGGCCTGGCATACGTCGTCATAGCTACGCTGATGACACATACCTTTACATTGCTGTCTCTAGTGATGACCCAGGGTCAATAGAAAGCCTCTTTGACTGCATTTTATATATTAAGTTATGGATAATATTGTGTTCATGACCTGCAGGATTAAGGGTTAAGCCTCTTGTCTTAGAGACATTCACTTCTACCAACACAAAGTACTCTTAACGTCCCTCTTCTGCCTCTGATTTACTCAGCCTGACATTCTTAACCCAACCCACACCAAGCCCACTCCTCATGCCAAAGTCAGTGAAGGCAAAGAGCCTACTAGCCAATCAGAAGCAGTCACTCCTCCGTCATGGTAGGAACTGGGAAGGTCCTATTGAGTCATTCTGCTGCCATTTGCTTCTGGTTGTTGCAGGGAGAGTTTGTGTTTTGAGAACAATGAAAGTGTGTTCTATACGTTTGTAACTCTTGGGGTTTTGGGATAGCGGGCTGTCTGAACAATGGGAAGTGCTCCATTAGAGCCGGAGAGGAAAGTGTGTGGGAGGCCTGAACCCCCTCAGTGTAGAGCAGTGGGTGGTCAGGAGTCTGTGGCCAGGAGCTGGACAGAGACTTACAGGAGCTGGACAGAGACTTACAGGAGCTGGCCCGCCCATCGTGTGTTACTAGAAGGAGATTCATCCGGCTTCAACATGCACCGGTTGATGGCCTTAGCAGTGCAATTCTCCTCCCAGTCACACCAAGCCAGACCATGACATCAGAAAAGACACATTCACAGATTTCTGTCTGCGCTAAACGGGCAGTGAGAAAAGAGGGAAAAACGATCGCTCCTTTAAATCTAAAGCTCAATGCAGAGGACTTGCACTACTGGAGACAGCAGTGATCTTAGAACACTGGAGGCTTTAATTCTGTGTTAATCTGCCATGTGTGAGGATTTACTTTGCATTTCCAAGAGATCATTTCTTATATATTTACTAGTGCTTTCAGCTCATTTCATGAGTCCTCATGACTATAACTAACAGTTATTAACAGCATTACATGTTGGTGTAACCTGTTAAGAGAAGATAATCCTATCCCACAGCAGGACAATTCACAATTAAATTATACAATGCATTGTATTCTAATAGAGGGATCTAACTTGAGATTGTCAATAGAATGTTGAGATTAAGTTTTGGATAAACAAGATATGAGAGATATGCAGGCATTCAAAGCTCTCTCAAAGCTGAGAAAAGTCCATTCACTGTAAGATGCAGCTGAAACTCCAGCAAGAGAAATGTTCCCTCAAACCTCCTGTTCATGGTCAAATGCTGATATTTGCATTATTTTCAACAATTGAATCTTTGTAAATGCACATGAGATAAAAATACATACAAATATGTGTTATTAACAGGTAGTCTATGTCAAAGAATAATAAACTGGGTTCAACATGGTCTCTGAGTACCATCAAAGCCAACAGAAAGGTCAACAGAAGGACTTTTCTGGTTCTAAGTGGTTTTAAAACAGAGACGCAATTTCCTTCAAGGCTGGAGCATAACACCTCACATACCTGTATTCCATGTGCACAGTCCATATAGAAAGGCCAGAACCTGGGATGGGTTCAAATCCAGCACCATCCCACCAAAATGGAGCTGTGCTCAGAGTGAACATGAAGACTGTTTATTCACCCAGCAGCCAATGTACCAACTGTACAGACGCTAGCTGTAAATCGTAGAGCTGGATGATTGTTTTGCTCCAGATGAAACCTCTTCAGCTCACACAGATGTGTCTTTGCCACATTTTTTGCCATGGACTTCACATGCGGTGGCCTACCTCTAAAACTCACTCTGCATTTGCTCACTCTTAAACCCATGAGGGGAACATTCTCAAAAGGACCAAAGCCTTTCCACACCACTGACAAAAACATCCATCCATCCATCCATTTTCGGCCGCTTATCCGGGGTCGGGTCGCGGTGGCAGCAGGTTCAGCAGACCGACCCAGGCTTCCCTCTCACCCGCAACACTTTCCAGCTCATCCTGGGGGATCCCGAGGCGTTCCAAGGCCAGCCGGGAGATATAATCCCTCCAGCGTGTCCTCGGTCTTCCCCGGGGTCTCCTACCAGTTGGACGTGCCTGGAAAACCTCTAATGGGAGGCGTCCAGGAGGCATCCTGACTAGATGCCCGAACCACCTCAGCTGACTCCTTTCGATACGAAGGAGCAGCGACTCGACTCCAAGCTCCCTCCTGATGTCCGAGCTCCTTACCCTATCTCTAAGGCTTAGCCCGGCCACTCTACGGAGGAAGCTCATTTCAGCCGCTTGTATCCGAGACCTCGTTCTTTCGGTCACGACCCATAGTTCATGACCATAGGTGAGGGTTGGAACGTAGACCGACCAGTAAATGGAGAGCTTCGCCTTCCGGCTCAGCTCCTCTTCACCAAGACGGACCGGTACAGCGCCTGTTTTACTGCTGCAGCCGCACCGATCCGCCTATCGATCTCACGCTCCACCTTACCCTCACTCGTGAACAATACCCCGAGGTACTTGAACTCCTTCGCTTGGGGTAGGCAGTTTGTCCCCACCTGGAGGGAGCAGTCCACCGGTTTCCGGCAGAGCACCATGGCCTCAGATTTGGAGGTGCTAACTCTCATCCCTGCCGCTTCACACTCGGCTGCAAAACGCCCCAGTGAATGCTGGAGGTCACGGTCCGAGGAGGCAAACAGGACCGCATCATCTGCGAACAGCAGAGATGCGATCCCGAGACTCCCGAACCGGATCTTCTCCGCCCCCTGGCTGCGCCTAGATATCCTGTCCATGAAAGTCACGAACAGGACCCGTGATAAAGGGCAGCCCTGGCGGAGACCAACACCCACTGGGAACGTGTCTGACTTACTACCAAGGATACGAACACAGCTCCTACTGCAGGCGTACAGAGACCGGATGGCCCGTGCCAATGGGTCCGGCACCCCACCGGTCCACTGTTCCACGGCCGGGACGGAATCCACACTGTTCGTCTTGAATCTGAGGTTCGACAAGCGGTCAGAGCCTCCTTTCCAGCACCCTGGCATAAGATTTTCCCGGGAGGCTGAGCAGTGTGATACCACGATAGTTCGAGCACACTCTCAGGTCCCCCTTCTTGAAGATGGGAACCACCACCCCAGTCTGCCAGTCCATGGGTACTGTTCCCGACCCCCATGCGACACTGCAAAGGTGTGCCAGCCAAGACAGCCCAACAATGTCCAGCGCTTTCAGCATCTCAGGGCGGATCTCATCCACCCCCGGCGCCTTGCCACCAAGGAGCTTTTTGACTACCTTAGTGACCTCTGCCAGGGATATGGGTGCAACCACCCCAAGGACTTCAGGTGCTGCCCCCTCTCCAGGGGACATGTTAGCCGGGTTTAGGAGTTCCTCAAAGTGCCCGTGTGACGATGTCCACAGTCTGGGTGAGCAGTTCCCCCCCCCACGCTGAGAACAGCCTGGGGTAGGCCCTGCTTTCCCTTCCTGAGCCGCCGAATGGTTTGCCAGAACCTCCTTAAGGCCAACCGAAAGTCCTTCTCCATGGCCTCCCCGAACTCCTCCCATGCCCGAGTTTTAGCATCCGTGACAACCACAGCTGCAGCCCTTCTGGCCTGCCGGTACCCGTCAGCTGCTTCAGGAGACCCCTGGGCTAACTAGGCCCGAAAGGCCTCCTTCTTCAGCTTGACGGCTTCCCTCACCCCCGGTGTCCACCACCGGGTTCTCGGGTTGCCGCCACGACAGGCACCGATGACCTTCTGACCACAGCTCCTGGCGGCCGCGTCCACAATAGAGGCTTTGAACATGGTCCACAGTTTCACACTGTCTGACAATTATCGATAAGATGCTTTTATAATAAACCCACACTCAGCGCTACGCACTGGAGACCAGACTGTGTAGACCAGTTACAATGCTGACTCATCGTCTATGATGTTATTGTAAAGAGTGTAAATACTGAGCTTCCTTAACAGGTTTTCATCATTCATGACTGGAAATGTATCCAATAAATGTCCTAATGGTCAGTTTATAATGGCATCGTGGTTCCATGAATTTCTCAACTAAAGACAGTGAGCTCATATACATATGATTACAGCGTTTAAGTCCATGTAATATGAAGGTTCACAGAGGAAACCAGGAAACACTTGTTCTGGTCCCACAGTCCGCCCCACGGTGTGCTGCAGCCTGTGATGGATGGTGTCCAGGCCCTGGGTAATATTATGTTTGAGCTGAGCCCAGACCTGGAGGGGGATCTTGGCCCACCCAGACCTGGAGGACCTCTGGGCCCACCCAGACCGTGGGAGCTGTAGGCCTAATGTTCCTAATGAAGCATCCTGCAGAACGTAAACACTGAGAAAACAAGGTGTACCTTTGGTCCCTGGACTGGAACCGTTTTGAAAAGCGCAGTATGTTTATTGTATTGTATTGTAGTGTATTTTGAGTACAAACAAATACCTCTATGCACTGAATGAACTAATGAACTAATACAGTAATGACAAACGTTCAAGCTGCACCATCAAGGACGTGTCTGCGTGTGTATTTTAAGAAACTATCAATCAACTTCAAATCCTTCTTCTGAAGCACAGAAGTACAGCAAATCATACTTTTCTATCTAAGATATCAAAAACAGGTTGACAAAATGTAATACAAGATCTTTTGTTCTTATCCTGCTCCATCAGTCAGAACACATGTAGTGATAATAGTTCCAACCTGCTGACGTTCCATTACTGAGTGTTTCCACAAATAAACAAGTTACTTTATATGTTTAGTAGCTATGGGGTTAGTTCAGTCTCAATAATGACACATGCACACAGAAAGATTCACAAATATATTCAATTCACAAATGCACACAGAAGGGTTTAGAAATACATTCCAATGACTTATATAAATGTAAAAAAAAAAATGCAGAAATGTGATTTTTTTTTTTACACAGAAATCATTGGAATATATTTGTAAACCCTTCTGTGTACATTTGTGAATCGAATATATTTGTGAATTGTTCTGTGTGCATTTGTCATTATTGACACTGAACTAACCCCATACCGGACCGTCTAGCATTCTTACCATTCACACGCTGTAGAAACAGCCTGCGGGGTCAAATTTGGGCTAAGTGTCCTGCCCAACATGGACTAGCGAAGCCGGGGGTGAAGGATGACCATGCATTACCACTGACGCACAGTCACAAAATCCTGATAGTCACTGCAAGTTTTTACATTCCATACTCTGAAATGCGGCAGGTGGAGGTTCCCAGATGCAGACGATGGGAAGTGGGAACGCTTTACTGAAGGATTCACACATGCAGAACCAATTCACTGAGGATTCCAGCAACAGAAGTTACAGAAAACTCAAAACTAGGACTGATGGTCTAACGCAAGGAATTCAGCTTATATATACTATATATATATATATATATATATATATATATATATATATATATATATATAAACACTACCGTTCAAAAGTTTGGGGTCACCGAGACACATTTTCAGTTTCTTCGCAATTTCCTGCAAGGAATAGCCTTCATCTCTAAGAACAAGAACAGACTGGAGAGTTTCACATGAAAGTTCTCTTTTTCTGGCCATTTTGAGAGTATAATGGAACCCACAAATGTGATGCTCCAGATACTCAACTAGCTCAAAGGAAGGCCAGTTGTATAGCTTCTCTCACCAGCATCACTGTTTTCAGCTGTGCTAACATAATTGCACAAGGGTTTTCTAATCATCCAGTAGTCTTCTATGCGATGAGCAAACACAATGTACCATTAGAACACTGGAGTGATAGTTGCTGGAAATGGGCCTCTCTACACCTATGTAGATAGTCATTAAAAACCAGACGTTTCCACCTAGAATAGTCAACGAACACCATGTTTCGAGCATAAGGTGGCTCATAAGTGGTTCCAGAGCACCTTAGGCCGGAGATCAATGATCGACTTTGTAATCGTATCATCTGATCTGCGGCCGTATGTCTTGGACACTCGGGTGAAGAGAGGAGCAGAGCTGTCAACTGATCACCACCTGGTGGTGAGTTGGATCAGATGGCGGGGGAGTCGGCTGGAAAGACCTGGCAAGCCCAAACGTGTAGTGAGGGTGAACTGGGAACGTCTGGCAGAGGATCCTGTCCGGGAGGTCTTCAACGCTCACCTCCGGAAGAACTTCTCACAGATCTCGAGGGAGGCTGGGGACATGGAATCCGAGTGGACCATGTTCAAAGCCTCTATTGTGGACACGGCCGCTAGGAGCTGTGGTCGGAAGCACATCGGTGCCTGTCGTGGCGGCAACCCGAGAACCCGGTGGTGGACACCGGGGCTGAGGGAAGCCATCAAACTGAAGAAGGAGGCCTTTCGGGCCTGGCTGGCCCAGGGGTCTCCTGAAGCAGCTGACGGGTACCGGCAGGCCAGAAGGGCTGCAGCTGCAAAGGTCGCGGATGCTAAAACTCGGGCATGGGAGGAGTTCGGGGAGGCCATGGAGAAGGATTTTCAGTTGGCCTCAAGGAACTTCTGGCAAACCATCCAACGGCTCAGAAAGGGAAAGCAGGGTCTACCCCAGGCTGTTCTCAGCGTGTGGGGGGGGGGGAACTGCTGACCCGGACTGGGGACATCGTCGGGCAGTGGAAAGAGCACTTTGAGGAACTCCTAAACCCGGCCAACATGTCCCCTGGAGAGGGGGCAGCGCCGGAAGACTTTGGGGTGGTTGCACCCATATCCCTGGCAGAGGTCGCTAAGGTAGTCAAAAAGCTCCTTGGTGGCAAGGCGCTGGGGGTGGATGAGATCCTCCCTGAGATGCTGAAGGCGCTGGACATTGTTGGGCTGTCTTGGCAGACACGCCTTTTCAGTGTCGCATGGGGGTCGGGAACAGTGCCCATGGACTGGCAGACCGGGGTGGTGGTTCCCATCTTCAAGAAGTTGGACCGGAGAGTGTGCTCGAACTATCGTGGTATCACACTGCTCAGCCTCCCGGGAAAAGCTTATGCCAGTGTGGATTCCGTCCCGGCCGTGGAACAGTGGACCGGTGGGGTGCCGGACCCGTTGGCACAGGCCATCCGGTCTCTGTACGCCTGCAGTAGGAGCTGTGTTCGTATCCTTGGTAGTAAGTCAGACACGTTCCCGGTGGGTGTTGGCCTCCGCCAGGACTGCCCTTTATCACTGGTCCTGTCCATGACTTTCATGGACAGGATATCTAGGCGCAGCCAGGGGGCGGAGAGGATCCAGTTCGGGAGTCTCGGGATCGCCTCTCTGCTGTTCGAGGATGATGTGGTCCTGTTTGCCTCCTCCGACCGTGACCTCCAGCATTCACTGGGGCGCTTTGCAGCCGAGTGTGAAGCGGCAGGGATGAGAGTTAGCACCTCCAAATCTGAGGCCATGGTGCTCTGCCGGAAACCGGTGGATTGCTCCCTCCAGGTGGAGACAAACTGCCTACCCCAAGCGAAGGAGTTCAAGTATCTCGGGGTCTTGTTCACGAGTGAGGGTAAGGTGGAGCGGGAGATCGACAGACGGATCGGTGCGGCTGCAGCAGTAAAACAGGCGCTGTACCGGTCCGTCTTGGTGAAGAGGGAGCTGAGCCAGAAGGTGAAGCTCTCCATTTACTGGTCGGTCTACGTTCCAACCCTCACCTATGGTCACGAACTCTGGGTCGTGACCGAAAGAACGAGGTCTCGGATACAAGCGGCCGAAATGAGCTTCCTCCGTAGGGTGGCCGGGCTCAGCCTTAGACAGGGCCGGCGATTGCTATAGGCGAACTAGGCGACTGCCTAGGGCGACAAAGGGGTTGGGGGCGCCCTCACAGCGCACATTTCAGCACTGTGAGCAATTCGCGACCACGCGAGCGGGGACGATTCAGCTGTGAGTTTTCTCATCAAGTCCAGAGAGACACACATATTGAGAAACGGGCGCTGTAAACATCTTAACGCTGATTGGCCAAGACACGTCACATCAAAGATGTTCTATTACGGTGATGACAACAACTCGGCCAAAAATCTGATTTTTTTTTTTTTTTGAAAACGGGACGCTGATTGGCCAAGATGCGACACGTCACATCAAAGATCTTCTATTGCAAAGATGGCTCACTCCAAAAAAAAAATCGTTTGTGCGGTCTGAAAAATCTATTGCGCGGCCACTTTGACTGGTCTAAACCATCTGGAGCACAGGGACGAAAAAGAAAAAAGAAAGAAGAGGAAAAGAAAGTCAAGTATAGAGGTAAGTCTTCTCATCTCAGCCATTACGGTGTCAAACGAAATACATTTAGTATTGTGCATCACCTAATATTGGACGTTTCATCGCTGTCACTTAGGCTAGCTATAGCTAGCTAGCAACTGTTACTTTGCTAATTTGCTATGTAGGCTATTACTAGCAAACGTAACTTCACTGATAACCTACATGGATGTACATGTCAAAAGACCAGTATCTGGATAACGTATGCTAGTTATGAAAAGTACAGTTGCTGTCTACATTCATTATAAATGGCACAAGTTCTGTTTAGTGAATTCACAACTAGCAGGTGCATACACACACAGTAACCATTTGGGGGATAGTGGTGGTGTTCACCCTTCTGTACAGTTCCTCCCCAGGAATATACTAAAATGTATATGTGTTTTTTGTTTTGTTTTTATTTTTTATTTTTGTTTTAAATTGGCCAGATGCACTCAGGCAATGTTTTCAGAGGCCGGCACCTGCTGGGGAAAGGACGCCTGATTCGCCTCCCTCTGAACTTTGTAAGTAGCCTACACAACTAGTACTATTGTTTTTGTTATTGTTATTATTATTATTATCAATTATTACTTTCATAATCACATCACATTAATACTACTAATTGTAATCAGTAGCATTATTTAGCCTTGTAGCAGTGGTGGCAGTAATTGTAATTTATCTACTATAAGTTACATGGTCAGATAAAATGTATTTGTACAATGCAACTATGTGGTAGGATGATAGAAATGACCAAATGCAATTGTGTAACGAACAGCATGGATGAACTCTGTGTTTAAATACAGCTGCAGGAGAAGGGACATCCAGTAGTACTCAACCTGTACTTAACCTGTCAAACCTTGTTAACCATAGTCATTCCCTATACAGCTTGTATCATGTTTTGAGGTTTGTTCAATAAACATATTTGAAAAAAAGAGTGTTTTGCACAGTTTATGGAGTTAATTTTGAGTGTGTAATAAATTATTTAAAATAATAAAAAAGAAAATGTTCTGAAACTATTCTGTTGTTGTCCATGCACCATTTATTGTTGAACTGCAATGTAGAATAGTAGAATTATAAGTGGGTGAAAAACTGCTATGCAAAGTAAAGCAGTTAAGTTAATATAGGTCTCTTCAGTGATGTAAAGTATTGTGTGTGTCTGTGGGGGGGGGGGGGCAACCAAAGGGCTAGAGCCGGCCCTAGCCTTAGAGATAGGGTAAGGAGCTCGGACATCAGGAGGGAGCTTGGAGTCGAGTCGCTGCTCCTTCGTGTCGAAAGGAGTCAGCTGAGGTGGTTCAGCATCTAGTCAGGATGCCTCCTGGACGCCTCCCATTAGAGGTTTTCCAGCACGTCCAACTGGTAGGAGACCCCGGGGAAGACCGAGGACACGCTGGAGGGATTATATCTCCCGGCTGGCCTTGGAACACCTCGGGGTCCCCCAGGATGAGCTGGAAAGTGTTGCGGGTGAGAGGGAAGCCTGGGTCGGCCTGCCGGACCTGCTGCCACCGCGACCCGACACCGGATAAGCGGCTGAAAATGGATGGATGGATGGATGGATGTACAACTTTGCCTCTACGAACATCCCAGTGAAGTCCACTCCAGTGGCTGTTGTCGAGGAGCTGGATCCTGATTGGCTGGAGGTCCAGGTCTGTTTGGGGATCAGAGCCCCGGCTTCCTCCTGGAGACTTTCATAGCAACGGCTGTTAAACGGTTCTCTGGCAGACATGTTTTTATCATCAGCTTTTCTTTTGGCACAGGTTTGCTTATATATCCGTTCATAATTATGATTATTAATTATTTCACTTCCTTATCCATGTATAATGATGGTTATTACTTATTATACTTCTTTATCCATTTATAATTACGGTTATTAATTATTTCACTTCTTTATAATCACATTAGTTCTACGCTCAGATATAAACAGACTGCTTTTTTAGAGTTGGAGTGAGAATGACAAATAAACTTCAACTTGATTATTATTACCGTGAGCAGCTGGTGGAAAAGGAAACACTGGACTTCATCCTTTCACAACCAAACATTTCCAGGAAATCTGTCCGGTAATTGGAGACGTATCCTGCTGTTGAGTAAAGTTTGGGTCAGAACCAACAACCTGCTGCTAGCAGCACAGAAACATGCCTCATCCTTTGGAAATGAAACTAGTTGTCCTGTGGTGCAAGTTCTGATTCATCTGGCTTCAGATAAAGAAAAGACTAAGTCTTAAATATTCTGCTGTGGAATAATAAATAATACAAAATGATAAACTGAAATGAAATCACATGATCATCCCTACACACACACAAACACACACACACAGGCAGACACACACACACACACGCACGCACGGACAGACACACACACACGCATGCACGCACGCACACACAGACACAGACACACACACGCACACACACACAGACAGACACACACACACACACACACACACACACACACACACACACACACCTACACACACAGACACACACACATACACACACACACACACACACACACACGCACACACACACACACACACACACATACACACACACACACACACACACACACACACACACATACACATACACACACACACACACACACACACACACACACACACACACACACACGCACACACACACACACACACACACCCTGCTCCCGTCTGGGACGTGATTAAAGGACATCTGCCAAACCACTCAGGACGCACAGCTCCCTTTTACCCACAAGCCCCTGCTCCCCGACCACTGGCCAGGATCACCTTCATCATCCAGTCTTAACAAAATACCCAAATTGTTTAAATACATTTGTCAAAAAACCACATAATCGCCTCCAGCGAACATCACTTTATGAATAAATCTTTAAAGGATTTGGGTATTAAGGTCTTTTTTTGGTCCTGATGTTCTCATGGGAGCAAAGTGGAATCATCCATATTTACTTTTGTTTACGTAGGGAAATAGTTAATTACTTCATTTTCTTGTCATCACTAAGTTTAATAAAACACACGTGAAGCTGTTGTAAAAATATAATAGAAGAAGTTGGATTTCACAACGATCTTATTGACAGTTTGAATTCACTGATGCACCTGTTGAGACATGAAACCAATGTGTGATTGGAAGTGAGAGCAATGAAGATATATACATATATATATATATATACATATATATATATATATATACATATATATATATATATATATATATATATATATATATATGTATATATATATATATATATGTATATATATATATATATACTGGTGCTGTCAAACGATTAAAATATTTAATCGCGATTAATCGCATTTATGTCATAGTTAACTCGCGATTAATCGCAATTAATCTCAATTCTTTTTTTTTAATTTGAATGCTCTTATCAACATGAAAAAGTGGATTGGCTTGCTTTATGCAAATGTTTTAGTTTATTGAAAAACAACTGCCAAACAGGGCGGTACAAAATAAAATTATAAAGTGCACATTTCAGGTAAACAAGGGTTTACAAAATAAAATTATAAAGTGCACATTTCAGGTAAACAAGGGTTTACAAAATAAAATTATAAAGTGCACATTTCAGGTAAACAAGGGTTTACAAAATAAAATTATAAAGTGCAATTTCAGGTAAACAAGGGCTTAAGAGAGAGAGAGAGAGAGAGAGAGAGAGAGAGAGAGAGAGCTGTCAACATAGCATCAGGCTCCTGAAGGTAACTCGTAGGTCCTGTCGTTGGATGCGATGCGTATTCTATCAGCTAGACCCTCGTCCTCCACAACGCTAACAGGCTACACGCAGTAGCACCATTTAGCTATGGCTGCAATAAGTCTGTTCTTGTTGTGGTGTCCATGTGTTTCTGAAGTCATCATTCTTGTCTGCTATGACGAGGGGGCGCAGAGTTAGCATCAGCTGTGTGTTGGCCATCAAGTGGTGTTTCAGACTGGAGAGGCTACGATGATAGCTCAGTTCACAATGACTAATGGCACATACCACTTTGGTCTTGTCAAGGGAACATCTGACAACTTGTTGAAAGTAAACTTTCCATTCATTAGCGTCTCATCATTCATTTTGCCGTATCGCGCTCACCATTCATTAATTTCAAACCGTAACGTTAGCCTAGCTTCCAAGCCCAAACGGCGTGCCTATTGTTTTGCTTCCGGTTGAGCTACATCCGGCGTGGTGCTCGCGAGAAAGAAATTTAAAAATGAAAATGCGTTAACGCCGTCAATTTTATTAACGGCATTAACGCATTTTCATTTTTACATTTTTTTTAAATTGGTTTGCGTTAACACCGTTAATAACGCGCTAATATGACAGCACTAATACATACATATATTTATTTATATATGTATATATATATATATATATATATATATATATATATATATATATATATATATATATATATATACACACTCTGCCATCATATACCTCAAACTCATTCCACTGTTACTGTTTGACTCTGATGAGACGACCTTTACTTGAGCTCCTCTCTGCATTGGACATCTCCATCGTTGTCATGGCGCTCGGACGACAGACAGGTCATCTACGTTGTGACATTCCATCATTATGGCAGGAAGAAAATGTATTTACAACATAAATGTCCGTGAAAAGCTCTGAAGATGAGCATTTAATGGTGAATGGTCTCAGCCGTTCACTCTCAGCTGTGCGGCTCCTGACGTGTAATCATCGTCCTGCAGGTTAAAGTTTCATCCAAGTAAATAATTTTCGCTCTTAATAACCTTCAATAACAAGACTCAAGTACTTACCCTTAACAACATGAACATATACTTTATGAAGTTCACTGTGTGACATATTAAAATGCTCAATGCATCATACGTCAATGACACACAGATTCAGCCTTTGGTGTGAGTCCGTCTCTCTTTTCATCCATAGGTCCAGCTAACAGCAGCTAACAGCAGCTAACAACAGCAGCTAACAGCAGCAGCTAACAGCAGCAGCTAACAGCAGCTAACAGCAGCTAACAGCAGCTAACAACAGCAGCAGCTAACAGCAGCAGCTAACAGCAGCAGCTAACAGCAGCGTAGAAGCAGAGGACACAAAAGACCATGAACTTAAATCATCAACCATTTACTTGGAACCAAGGACATAAACCAGCTTCCACTAGAAGGTGTTCAGTAGAGTGCAGCTGAATGAACCCATCATCGCCCAGCTCAGTGTACCACACCTGTCTTTCACTTGCACGTCTTACTTGAGGCCTTTATTTACGCTTCCAGTCCATCTTTTCCTCAGTATGCGTGTAAACATGGGGTTAATTCCAAATAAAAAGGTCAGAATAGCTGCAGAACAGCGGCGATGCATCAGCTGTGTGTAGTTCTGTTAACTGATCGTCACACACAGGAGTCTGCAGGGAGTCAATGGTCGTATGAATCATTGCAACCAACTGAGGCAGACATAAGTGGCCACCCATAATGCTTTGCAGTTTGCTGCAGCAGAATGAGAGCTTAGCCCTGGACAGACACAGAGGGACATACTCACACATGCACATAATCTCCTGGCGGAGCTGAAACAACATCATCTTCTCTGCCACAGATTCAGGTCCTAAGTGGTGGAGGACACATTTTTGCTAACAATAATTATTAATTATATAATAATTTATTATTGTTCAGTATCTTTCAATTAATATTGCCTCCTATTTATTCTCAGTAAATGGGTTTTAAGTGGAGGCACTACAGGTGAACATGATAAGAAATGAACTACTAGACATTCTCCAGTTTATTACTTAAGAAAATTACTGAAATGTTATGTTTAAATATACAAACGTTATTATCTAATGGTAACTGTTGGTGAATTTAGGAGAATCTACAAACACAATTATACAAAATAAAGGCCTAATAGTGTATTTTGTTAAAAGAGATGTCTCTGGGTGTCTCCCCTAAAGAGAGCCAGGAAACTGCTTTCATTACACAACTGTACTTTGTAATGAATATGACAATAAACGTGAAGTATTACCGTAGTGGTTCAAGGTGACTTGTGCAGCTGTGAGGGAGATTTAGATGTTGTGCGTTCATTTCCTTTACAGACAGACAGGACACGTGACATCCTGTGGACATGGAGATGTATTTGTTCTGATTTGTTTCCCACACAGACAGTTGTTCCACACAGTTCATTAGACGAGGAGCATTATTACTTTATGATGTGGAACACATCATGGAGAAGGATTTTCGGTTGGCCTCAAGGAGGTTCTGGCAAACCATTCGGCGGTTCAGGAAGGGAAAGCAGGGTCTACCCCAGGCTGTTCTCAGCGTGGGGGGAACTGCTGACCCGGACTGTGGACATCGTCGGGCGGTGGAAAGAGCACTTTGAGGAACTCCTAAACCCGGCTAACATGTCCCCTGGAGAGGGGGCAGCGCCTGAAGTCCTTGGGGTGGTTGCACCCATATCCCTGGCAGAGGTCACTAAGGTAGTCAAAAAGCTCCTTGGTGGCAAGGCGCCGGGGGTGGATGAGATTCGCCCTGAGATGCTGAAGGCGCTGGACATTGTTGGGCTGTCTTGGCTGACACGCCTTTGCAGTGTCGCATGGGGGTCGGGAACAGTGTCCATGGACTGGCAGACCGGGGTGGTGGTTCCCATCTTCAAGAAGGGGGACCGGAGAGTGTGCTCGAACTATCGTGGTATCACACTGCTCAGCCTCCCGGGAAAAGCTTATGTCAGGGTGCTGGAAATGAGGCTCCGACCGCTTGTCGAACCTCAGATTCAAGACGAACAGTGTGGATTCCGTCCCGGCCGTGGAACAGTGGACCAGCTCTTTACCCTCGCAAGGCTACTGGAGGGGTCCTGGGAGTTCGCCCAACCAGTCTGCATGTGCTTTGTGGACTTGGAGAGGGCTTTCGACCGGGTCCCTCGGGGGGTTTTGTGGGGGGTGCTGCGGGAGTATGGGGTGCCGGACCCGTTGGCACGGGCCATCCGGTCTCTGTATGCCTGCAGTAGGAGCTGTGTTCGTATCCTTGGTAGTAAGTCAGACACGTTCCCGGTGGGTATTGGCCTCTGCCAGGGCTGCCCTTTATCACCGGTCCTGTTCGTGACTTTCATGGACAGGATATCTAGGCGCAGCCAGGGGGCGGAGAAGATCCGGTTCGGGAATCTCGGGATCGCCTCTCTGCTGTTCGCGGATGATGTGGTTCTGTTTGCCTCCTCGGACCGTGACCTCCAGCATTCACTGGGGCGTTTTGCAGCCGAGTGTGAAGCGGCAGGGATGAGAGTTAGCACCTCCAAATCTGAGGCCATGGTGCTCTGCCGGAAACCGGTGGACTGCTCCCTCCAAGTGGGGACAAACTGCCTACCCCAAGCAAAGGAGTTCAAGTACCTTGGGGTCTTGTTCACGAGTGAGGGTAAGGTGGAGCGGGAGATGGACAGGCGGATCGGTGCGGCTGCAGCAGTAAAACAGGCGCTGTACCGGTCCGTCTTGGTGAAGAGGGAGCTGAGCCGGAAGGCAAAGCTCTCCATTTACTGGTCGGTCTACGTTCCAACCCTCACCTATGGTCACGAACTCTGGGTCGTGACCGAAAGAACGAGGTCTCGGATACAAGCGGCCAAAATGAGCTTCCTCCGTAGGGTGGCCGGGCTCAGCCTTAGAGATAGGGTAAGGAGCTCGGACATCAGGAGGGAGCTTGGAGTCGAGTCGCTGCTCATTCGCGTCGAAAGGAGTCAGCTGAGGTGGTTCGGGCATCTAGTCAGGATGCCTCCTGGACGCCTCCCATTAGAGGTTTTCCAGGCACGTCCAACTGGTAGGAGACCCCGGGGAAGACAGAGGACACGCTGGAGGGATTATATCTCCCGGCTGGCCTTGGAACGCCTCGGGATCCCCCAGGATGAGCTGGAAAGTGTGAAGCTGAACCTGCTGCCACCGCGACCCGACCCCGGATAAGCGGCCGAAAATGAATGGATGGATGGATGGATGTGGAACACAAAGGATTCCATGTCTCTGATGTTCAAGAGAGTATGGGATGACAGACATGCAGATGTTGCAGTTGTCTGATTTCCTCTCTTCATTTTATAAATGAGTGTGTGCTGTTTCTATCCTACGTTACTCTTACCAATAATACTAACTGCATATTAGTATTTTTAGGGTACTATCAGGGTCTCAATATAAAATATCAATAAAAAAAAAATCAATATTAATGTTCTTTATCATGTTATGTTGTGTCTATTTCTCTTTTCTGTTGAGAAGATCGTCCTGTTTCAATGTA
Organism: Myoxocephalus aenaeus; assembly: GCA_038501785.1. Lineage (NCBI taxonomy): Eukaryota > Metazoa > Chordata > Actinopteri > Perciformes > Cottidae > Myoxocephalus > Myoxocephalus aenaeus. The sequence goes on from JBAMJR010000184.1 coordinate 881,300, forward strand.
ATTTATTAATCCGTTGTAAAGCAGATAGTCCTCACTTTAGATGGGGTCACACAAAATACTTAACTAACGACTAGTAACTACTGAATTAATCATGAATTGCAGCATTAAAACACATTTAAGTCCTTAATAATTGGTTTGCAATATATATTACTTAATTTACATATGGGGTATCCATCATTTATAAAGTATGAAAACACAATCATGAAATGCATAATAGTCAAGCTTATTAATCAAGAATGAAACATGTATAACTGTGTTTATGGATTGCATACTAATGAGTTACTAATGAGTGTTAATGTTGGAACAATGCGTTATAAATGATGAATTAAGAGTTTACCCATGCTTAACTAATGCTACATAGTGTGTAGATATTAAAAAGTGTTACCCGTGTGTTTGTTATAGGATGGTTTTACATTTCCAGTGACGGACTGGGAATAAAACCATTTCATGGAATGTCTTTTAGTATCCAGGAATTTATATTGGAGACACAACCGCTGACTAACAGTTTGCCCACAATGCATCACACTGACCATGCAGCCGTATACTGTAGTGTTAATAAAGTCTGAAACATGAGTTTATGTCTCAATCTCTAGTTTTAAGTCTTCTTCAATACAGCATGATGTTCATTTAGTAAATTATGGTCATTTAGAGTCAAACAGACCATAAAGCAGGGGATGCTTTAGGGCGGGGCTACCAGGTGATTGACAGGTCTCTAGCAAAGCGTTGTCCAGTCTGGGAGTTGTATGTGTTTTTGTGTCCTACTTTAACCCTTTCAGTGTGTTTTTCACTTCATGAAGTTCATGTTGGTCCCCTCAAAATGTTTAATTCAGTAACAGTTGTACTTAGCTCCGCCCTCTCCTGTCCCTTCTGGTTGCAGGAAAACAAGATCGAACTCGGCATCCACAAATGAACGAGTGATGTGGCGACTACGCCCACTTTTTACATTCAGTCTATTCTTACACCTCAAAGCCATGGAGTCATTAACCTCCTCATGTCACTCACAGTGGATTAACGTGGAGAAAACGCCCCCGCAAAACGAACATCCCACTTTACTAATGAGTTCTTGGAAAGAAGAGTATTAATGAAAGCGCTGGACCTGGAAGTAGACATTCGATGCCTCCTTTTCTCATCTCTTCATCGGAGTCATTCCCGGCCTCTTCAAAGTCTTCCGTGTGCAGAATGTCAGACATGTAGAGTCTTCTAAGAGCTGGCGGCGCAGCATCAGGCTCACTTTACCACCATCCTGCTAAATGTCCCGCTGGGCCCTCATTTGGATCTGGCTCTGGTGTGTCCTCTGTGCTTCACTTACTGACTTCATGCCTCACTCAACTGTCCATACTGTTGCTCTACTACAGTCTCTCAGTCTCTACACGGCTGTATAACACGGAGATGGAGTCACACTCAGACTGCAGCTCCAACATCGCTTTGAATTACTTCTCAACAATATTAAAATCCCTCTCCAGTGAATTCTCAGACACAAATTATTATTCAAAGCAGAGTACCGTAAAAGTCGGGTTACACGCTGCTACTACCTTCGGTCAGTGTCCCTGTTTGCTCCCCGCTGTAGTCAGCTGGCGCTCATGCTAGTTCCCCACTAACTTCCGCTAGCTCTCCGCTAGCTCCCCGACAACCACCGAAGGTAGCGGGACCAGCCCAGACTCAACGCCCGACTCGGGCAGAGGGGACGCAGGCAGTAGCAGCAGCAGCGGGGAGCTAGCAGCAGCGGGGAGCTAGCAGCAGCGCTAGTTAGCGCTGCTGCTAGCTTGCGCTGCTGCTAGCTTGCTACAGCGGGACACTGACCGGAGGTAGGAGGGCTTGTAACCCGACTTTTACGGTATTTCTTATGAGACACCCTCTGCAAAAACATTGTTTTTCATGCACTTAGTCAGTATGACAGTCTTTACTTTCAAGACTTTTAGTTGTAATGAGTATTTACCACGTTTCCTTGCTCCACTACTGGTCATGCCAACAAAACGATCTTGAATATTTGCTGCACAAAAAATAAACATTATTGAAATCAGCTGACACGTGACTGGTAACAGTTGATATCCTGAGAGCTCTCGGCTTCTTTCTCGGCTTCTGACTGTCATCTCCCTCTTGCGCCACAACACAGATTTCATTTCATTTCAAAAAGAAGAGCAAGGCTTTGAACGGGGAAACTTAGCAAGATATAATTACAGTGTTGGGCATGGATTATTATAGCGGGTGGAGATCTGCAGCGGGTCTCTTTTGTGGTTGAGATGTTTTGGGCTCTTGGGAGGCAACAGGAAAGAGAAACAGCTCGCAGGAGAGCGGGAAAAGAGGATAGGACTCAGTCTTTTCTCTATTTCAGGTCAACTCCCAGACTTTTATTTCCATTCTTAGATGTCATACCCTCCTAAAGTCTCCTAAATGACAGGATGTGATTTATTACAAAGGTTGATGAGTGTATTGGAGGATGATGGCAGGAGTTGGTACAAAGGTCTGTTAAGCAGAATGACAAAAACCTGAGGTGAGTCAGCACAAAAACTAAATATTGTCTCCAGTTGTCTTGCAAACAGCGGCACACATTAGTCATCTGTGAGCGTTCAGCAACGCCTTTACCATCTGTGACCACGGAGCTGTTTGCTTAGCAGCAGCAGCAGGATTCCTGCAGCCATTCAGAACAAGGAGGAACACAAAATGAGGCAAATGACCCTAAAAGTGATCCAGATTGACAAGTCAAAGTGGTTACAGAAGTGAAGTTAAACCCATTAAGAGGCTTTTTCTCTGAACTGAGATCAATCTCCCAGATGGGTCTTTTTGTCTGGATTGTAAAGTTCACAACTTCAAGCAAGAGTTATTGGACATGTTGTGGGAAATGACAAGTCCTCAAATGATACATAAGGAATCCTTTCAAGTGAAGCATAAAACCAATTATATTGAATAAAATATGTAAAGAGCAGGTAGTCCTTGACGACACATGGCTACGGGATGGTTTGCATTTGGGAAAGATTGTTGTTACAGTAGATAAACCACAGTGGAGCTGAGCTAAAACCAGCAGCAGTGCTGCTGCTAGCTAGCGCTGCTGCTAGCTCCCCGCTGCTGCTGCTGCTGCTACTGCTGCTACTGCCCGCGTCCCCTCTGCCCGAGTCAGGTGTCGAGCCGGGGCTGGTCCCGCTACTTTCGGTGGTTGTCGGGGAGCTAGCGGAGCGCTAGCGGAAGTTAGCGGGGAACTAGCATGAGCGCCAGCTGGCTACAGCGGGGAGCAAACAGGGACACTGACCGAAGGTAGTAGCGGCGTGTAACCCGACTTTTACGATATATATATATATATATATATAATTATATATATATATATATATATAATTATATATACATACTGTATATAGCCCATATAATCAATATTTATGTAATTCATTTAATAGTGAACCAGGAAGTTCAGGAAGATGTAAAATGTAATTTAATTCATCAGGTGGACACAAACATCACTCCAAATGAATGATCCTGTTGCTCAGGAGCTGCTGTTATCAGCAGCTGTTTACTTCCCGGGTGTAGAGAGACCTGGTGGCCGGTGTACTGTGGAATAAAGACATCGTTCCTGGGTTACTGAGCTGACTGTCAGATCTCAACAACTAAATTAGCAAATAGTATGTTATAGCAATGACGAGAGGTTTGAAAATAAAACACAAGTTGCAAGAAACCATAGTTTTCCTTTTCAAAAACTCCTCAAGCCACATTTGAGGGTGTTCTTGATGACATTAAATCCCCACAACAGGATCAACGTCTTTCACTCTATTGTATATACACATTCATGGAAACCTTAGCTGCCTGCAGGATGGTAAAATACAGTGAAAGGACTCAACCAAAATTACAAGGTTCAAAAGCTTGTCAAAGTCCTCCAGTAGTAATCCCTTTGTGCTAAATAAGAAAAACACAAAAGTATAACTATATTATATGGTGGATATGGTATATTCTGCATCTCTGCAGACGACAGCAGGTGAACGGGTTTGTCTTGATCTCCTTTGGACTCTTTGCAGACTCCTCTTGTCCCCAACGATGCTCTGGATGGCTTTAATAACCTGTGTGAACTCTCCTGTCCAAGTACAACAAGAACTTTGATTACGTTTCCTTTCAGAAGTTAGAGCCGTTTTTTAAAGCTTTTCTTCACCAAGATGGAGATGAGTGAGGACTAATATCATAACGAGTATTGATTCTTCCTATATGAAGTCTCATGTTTGTTTGTAATCCCACAGGTGAAGGTGTGTCATTGCAAACTTCACAAAAGATGTCCTTCATGCATATCAATTTAAAATTATGGAGAAAAAGTGTTTTTATCTGCAAAGAAATATCTCATTTCTGATGAGTATTTGTTTCAGTGTGTGTGTGTGTGTGTGTGTGTGTGTGTGTGTGTGTGTGTGTGTGTGTGTGTGATTTGTTTTTGCATATATTTCAATGATGGGTAGATTTCAGGGGACTTTTACTCAGTATTTAATACATGGTTGACCTTTTTTGCATTTCTATATGAATGAATGAATGAATATATACTTTATTAATCCCCGAGGAGAAATTTGCTGTTGACGTAGCAGCAAATACAGACAAAAATAAGATATAAAAACAACAGGGATGAAAGATATATACAATAATAAGAAGAAGAAGAAGAAGAAGAAGAAGAAGAAGAAGAAGAAGAAGAAGAAGAAGAAGAAGAAGAAGAAGAAGAAGAAGAAGAATACAAAGAAAAAAGAAAAGAAAATAGCTGGGGTGAAAGAAAAAAACGTGCCAAAGTATGTATGTGTATATTAAGTGTGTGAGGTGTAAATAAAACAAACAATTTGGCTGAACATTTGAGCAAAAACTACAACATGACAAATGTTTTATTTGTTATTTATTTGTAAAAAAGTAAAAAAAGGTGATGACAAAAATCCAAATCCAAAACGCAGTTGATATGTGGCCTCTGGGCCCGCTGGGCTCCATCCCCGCCGCCTCGGCCCAGAGGTACATTCCCGCCCTGGCTTTTCGGTGTGGGAAGGAAGCGCTGGCGGAGGAAGACAGGTGTCTTCATCGGCAACACGCAGCCGTATCCGTAAATCAGCAGCTACTAAGGCCCCTAGCAACCACCGGTGCTGCGGAGGGGACTGTTTTTAGAGCAACACCGAGTGCTGGACGCTTCTAAGGCCGCGGCTTAAGCGCATGGATTGCAGCGCATGACGTGTCGTGCCACGTTATGCAAAACCGCAATACTTCATCAGAGCCGTGGAGAGCACGGAACATGATCGGGCTGAGGACAGGGGGCTTAAACCAGACCAGCGGAAGTCCACTTCATGTCAGACCCTGTTTTTATTTTCATCTGTGCCAAGCATTTCGTTAATATCCTGGATTGTCAGGGTGCTGAGTTGTGGTTGAACTATTGTTGTGCTACAGAAGATTCTACGAATGACAATGCTGATTCTCTCCAGTTGCTTGTTTCCAATCGTCCTTATTGACCAAACCCAGATGTTGTCAGTGCTTTGGAAGAAATGTAAGGTTTTTCACATCCATTGTTTTCTAATGAAGACTCCAACTGGCCCTGCTGGAGCGCTCAGGGCTTTCTCCACAAGCACCCCAAACAGAAAGGTGTGACACAGCTGATCCTGGACCAGCTGACTGGCGGTGTGGTGCATCAGCCACCTCAGAGCCTCTTCACTCGCTGCCGGGTCGAGGACTGGGATCCAGTTTCAGCAGACGGGTCTGTGTGTCTGCAGCTTGACACTCAGTTCATGTAGAGAAGATCGCGGCTCACACGGGATGTGTTCCTCCCTTCTGTCTTTATTTGTCCTCCGGTGTGTCACTACACAGATCCCACATTACCCACCAGGCTCTCATGAATCAATCTGACGTGCCCCAAAGCTGATCTGGTCCTGTCTGACTCAGATTTGACTCGTCTCACATGGTTTGGCGTGCGAAGAACCTGCAACATGTGTGTTTAGCTGCAATGAGCGTACTTAGACCTCCTCTGTATTCAAAACAGACTGGAAACATGAAACACGTCATAACTCCAGAACGTCAGGTTTCATCTCAAGTTTGTACATGGGAAAAACTCACATCTTTGACAGCTACTACGTCTACACTTTTTAAAATCATAAACACGCTGCTTTTGCAGCCCATAAACTTACACAAAAGACCAAACTAAACTGTAATCTTCAAAGCTCCTAAAGGCTGAAATGCAACTTTAACTGTGCTGCTCCTGGGTCGTTTGCACATATTGAAGTTAGGTCATGTGCAGCTATGTGGTGCAGAATTGGGCTCATTCTATACAAATACATGTCAGAGGCACAAAGATCAGCGCTAATAGCCATACGCAGTTATAGTGCAATCATTAGCGCCTTCAGAGCGCCGTCGTCTTTACACTCTGAAGCTGTGTTTGACAGAGGATACATCCTAAAAAGAGCCCCTCTCTCTGGCCTGAAGTTCGATCAGGACCTGTAACTGAACTTTTCATTTATTTAAATTGTTTCTCTCTGCAGTTGTTCCGCCCACAGAGGCAACATGTATACTTCCACATGGATAATTGCTCTCAGCTGCAGATAGCGGTTGCAAGTGATGTGCAACTCAAACTCGGTCTCACTCTCAACGTGGGAAAAACTGCCGCTTGGTCGTCGCCCCTCTGCGTCTGGAACTGACGCACGGAGGCGCCTTTAAGTCTGTATGAGACAGACTGGGTTCACCTGACCCCACTGTGAACCCACTCAGAGCGGACGCAGTGTGAAGAGCGAGTGGGAGGGGTCAACCAAACACAGGACTTTAACCCAGGGCACCGATGTTTAGTCCTGTGTGAAAGTCAAATTGTGTCACGTCAGTCGTTAGTCACACCCTTTACTTCAACCTATCTACGTGCTTTTGTTGCCTAAACCTAACTTCCTGTGTAAAGGGAAGTTTATTTTTCAAGGTCACTATGTATTTAACAAGCATATATTGACATGTCGACATAAGAATAAACACTAAAGGTTTAATAACTAGTGCGTTGATCTCCGATAGGTACTGACCAACCTTTGTCCCACTGTAACCAGTCCACTCAGCCTCTCTGTCCCACTGTAACCAGTCCACTCAGCCTCTCTGTCCCACTGTAACCAGTCCACTCAGCCTCTCTGTCCCACTGTAACCAGTCCACTCAGCCTCTCTATCCCACTGTAACCAGTCCACTCAGCCTCTCTATCCCACTGTAACCAGTCCACTCAGCCTCTCTGTCCCACTGTAACCAGTCCACTCAGCCTCCCTGTCCCACTGTAACCAGTCCACTCAGCCTCTCTGTCCCACTGTAACCAGTCCACTCAGCCTCTCTGTCCCACTGTAACCAGTCCACTCAGCCTCTCTATCCCACTGTAACCAGTCCACTCAGCCTCTCTGTCCCACTGTAACCAGTCCACTCAGCCTCTCTGTCCCACTGTAACCAGTCCACTCAGCCTCTCTATCCCACTGTAACCAGTCCACTCAGCCTCTCTGTCCCACTGTAACCAGTCCACTCAGCCTCTCTGTCCCACTGTAACCAGTCCACTCAGCCTCTCTGTCCCACTGTAACCAGTCCACTCAGCCTCCCTGTCCCACTGTAACCAGTCCACTCAGCCTCCCTGTCCCACTGTAACCAGTCCACTCAGCCTCCCTGTCCCACTGTAACCAGTCCACTCAACCTCTCTATCCCACTGTAACCAGTCCACTCAGCCTCTCTGTCCCACTGTAACCAGTCCACTCAGCCTCTCTGTCCCACTGTAACCAGTCCACTCAGCCTCTCTGTCCCACTGTAACCAGTCCACTCAGCCTCTCTATCCCACTGTAACCAGTCCACTCAGCCTCTCTATCCCACTGTAACCAGTCCACTCAGCCTCTCTGTCCCACTGTAACCAGTCCACTCAGCCTCTCTGTCCCACTGTAACCAGTCCACTCAGCCTCTCTGTCCCACTGTAACCAGTCCACTCAACCTCTCTATCCCACTGTAACCAGTCCACTCAGCCTCTCTATCCCACTGTAACCAGTCCACTCAGCCTCTCTGTCCCACTGTAACCAGTCCACTCAGCCTCTCTGTCCCACTGTAACCAGTCCACTCAACCTCTCTATCCCACTGTAACCAGTCCACTCAGCCTCTCTATCCCACTGTAACCAGTCCACTCAGCCTCTCTGTCCCACTGTAACCAGTCCACTCAGCCTCTCTGTCCCACTGTAACCAGTCCACTCAGCCTCTCTATCCCACTGTAACCAGTCCACTCAACCTCTCTGTCCCACTGTAACCAGTCCACTCAGCCTCTCTGACCCACTGTAACCAGTCCACTCAACCTCTCTGTCCCACTGTAACCAGTCCACTCAGCCTCTCTGACCCACTGTAACCAGTCCACTCAACCTCTCTATCCCACTGTAACCAGTCCACTCAGCCTCTCTATCCCACTGTAACCAGTCCACTCAGCCTCTCTGTCCCACTGTAACCAGTCCACTCAGCCTCTCTGTCCCACTGTAACCAGTCCACTCAGCCTCTCTATCCCACTGTAACCAGTCCACTCAACCTCTCTGTCCCACTGTAACCAGTCCACTCAGCCTCTCTGACCCACTGTAACCAGTCCACTCAACCTCTCTGTCCCACTGTAACCAGTCCACTCAGCCTCTCTGACCCACTGTAACCAGTCCACTCAGCCTCTCTGTCCCACTGTAACCAGTCCACTCAGCCTCTCTATCCCACTGTAACCAGTCCACTCAGCCTCTCTGTCCCACTGTAACCAGTCCACTCAGCCTCTCTGTCCCACTGTAACCAGTCCACTCAGCCTCTCTGTCCCACTGTAACCAGTCCACTCAGCCTCTCTGTCCCACTGTAACCAGTCCACTCAGCCTCCCTGTCCCACTGTAACCAGTCCACTCAGCCTCTCTATCCCACTGTAACCAGTCCACTCAGCCTCTCTGTCCCACTGTAACCAGTCCACTCAGCCTCTCTGTCCCACTGTAACCAGTCCACTCAGCCTCTCTATCCCACTGTAACCAGTCCACTCAGCCTCTCTGTCCCACTGTAACCAGTCCACTCAGCCTCTCTGTCCCACTGTAACCAGTCCACTCAGCCTCTCTCAGAATCAGAAACCGTTTTCTTTTATTCCATCCTCAACATTGAACAGTAAAGTAGAAACAGCATTGCCTCAGTAAAGAGAGTACAGTAATGTGTTCCTTCTGCATCTAAAGACGTTCCCTGGAGAGTAAACATTAGCACTAACTCTCAGTATGATGTCAGAATGCATCAGAGCGTCAGCACGTATGCACTGGTGAACATAAGTTCACTAAGATCAAAATTCCTACACTAAAAAAAAATCATTAAATAGGCTTTATGAAAGATAAATTAACATATTTTTTCTCCAAAAGCCTGACTCAGGATCAGCTTCTGACACTGAAAGGAACTGCTCTCTAATACCTGCTGCACGGCCTCTATATTTACCTGGTATTGTTTTGATATCCAGTACACCAGATACGGGCTTCAAAGGGATGCCCACATCAGAGTCTGGCATGCCGACAGAGCCTTTGAAACCCAACACTGTTATTTGATGTTGTTGGGGCGACTACGTCCATCATCCTGACACGCTCATAAACAAGCACCCCCAAATAGGGGAACGCAATAGGAGCTCGCTAACCAACCCACCCTCACCGTGGTAGCAAGAGTGCAGAATCAGAGAGGTTTGAGTGGTGTTAACGCGTCACACTTGTTCTAACTTTGCAGCCACCTGCTGTTGGGAAAAATCTGGTTTTAATGGAGGAGAATGACTTCTTTTTTTTGATACTAAGTATATTCTGAAATTCAATTTTAATTTCCAATGATTGCTGTGGAAGAAATAATTAACTTAAATGTGTGAAGGAAGGGGACTTGAGACTTATACGGGGATTTGCTTTGCACAAAGATCAAAGAGGGAAAAAAGGACATATACAACCACGCATGACAGCACATAATATAACATAAAACATCGTAAATACATTATAGTTAATTAAACTGAGTGAGGACGTCAGGGGCAAGTCATTTAGCTGTTGTTGTTTCTGTGCCCCTCACCTAAAGACCCAATTATCAGATCTACTAATGAGACCTGAGATATTTTAAAAGTGAATGTGCCCTCATTGAATGAAGGATTTGTAGGACATAATATAGCGCACAAAAAAGAAGGCACCGTTTTGGTACACTGATACATATTGGATCACATGTGTATTGTAAAAGGGATTACTTGAACTCCACGGTTCTCCTCAGGTCTACAGAGCGTGTTTCACCTCTTTAAAAACATTGATTGGGTTTTGTGGCCCTCAACTTCTCTGTTTGGTTCAGCCTCACCGCTCTTTTCCAGCAGCAGCAGGCAGCCATTTTCAGTGAAAAAGCTCTGATAAACTACACAACCTGCAGACAGACAAAGTGAACTGACTGGTGAACATAGTGGAGCATTTAGCAGCTAAAGAGCCAGCTGCACCTATGTAGATCAAACCAGAGCTAACCAGAGCTAACCAGCGCCAACCACAGCTAACAGAGCTAAACAGAGCTAACCAGAGCTAACCAGCGCCAACCAGAGCTAACAGAGCCAACCAGAGCTAACCAGAGCTAACCAGAGCCAACCAGAACTAACCAGAGCTAAGCAGAGCTAACCAGAGCCAACCAGAGCTAACCAGAGCTAACCAGAGCCAACCAGAACTAACCAGAGCTAAACAGAGCTAACCAGAGCTAACCAGAGCCAACCAGAGCTAACCAGAGCTAAACAGAGCTAACCAGAGCTAACCAGAGCTAACCAGAGCGAACCAGAGCTAACCAGAGCTAACCAGAGCGAACCAGAGCTAACCAGAGCTAACCAGAGCTAACCAGAGCTAACCAGAGCGAACCAGAGCTAACCAGAGCGAACCAGAGCTAACCATAACTAAACAGAGCTAACCAGAGCTAACCAGAGCTAACCAGAGCTAAACAGAGCTAACCAGAGCCAACCAGAGCCAACCAGAGCTAACCAGAGCTAACCAGAGCCAACCAGAGCTAACCAGAGCGCAAGAGCTTGCATTGGTGTTGTTTCAGGTACCGGCGAGACAATCAGATACAATCATGGCCAAACCAAAAACGTGCTTTTAATCTTTGTGTTCACAACGTTAAGTTTCCCTTTTGCTATACTAAGGCAGTATTTTGAACCCAAACCACAATATTTTTTACTAAACCGAGTGTTTTCTTGTTTGATTGGACAACGTTAACATAGGGTGACCAGACGTCCTCTTTTTCCCCGGACATGTCCTCTTTTCGAGACCTAAAAAATGCGTCGGGCAGGGATTCCAAAAACGTCCGGGATTTTGCCTCGTTGGATATTTGTGTTTCTCTGGGTCTTTCACAAACTAGTTATTACGCCCTTACAAGTTTTGGAAATGGTATCTCCCTCACGTTCCACCTTCTTGCTGAGCTCTGACTGTAGAGAGAACTGTCATTGGTCGACCGATCTCAGTGTTGCCAGATGCACGGTAATTATCCTCCAAATACGACCATTTTGAGCCTTTGGTACGATACTTCGCCATTTCCAATCTGGCAACACTGAGCACCTTGCCACCTCCACTAGTTGCATTGTTTACAACAGCACATGACATCTGCAGCCATGCCCAAACGTAAATGTAAGAACTCCAAAAAAAATACCCATGTTTTTTATGTATTATTTAGAATATTGTATTTGTTATCATTATTGCTTAAATATATGAGGAGGACTGAAAAGTGTCTTCATTTGCCTATTTTAATATGTGGCTGTATAAAATATTTATTATTTAGAATTGTTTATTTGTTATCATTATTGCTTCAATATATGGACAAGACACATTAAAGAAGCACTGGACTAAATGCCACAAAAAAGATTTGTTTTACATTTGCACTTTGCAATTTTGTTAAAGTTCAATAAACAGATGTTCATATAGTCGTTTGTGTCATTTTTGTCATTTAATTTGTGACATTTGTATGCATTCACATATATTCATATACGGCATGCTATACACTACTGTACCTTAAGTGATTTCAATCATTAGTCTTGGTGTATATTTAATCGTCTAAACCTGTTTTAAACAAGGATCACCATGTCCTCAGATCTGAATAATTAACCTGTAAGTAGAGTACTGCTATCATAAATAATACATTAATAATAACGTGGAACAGATGTCTTTGCCTCGTCCCGCCGCTCATAGCTGCCTCTGACTGATTGAGGTATGATGTCAAACGCCTCTGTTTGACAGTGTGAGAAAGTGTTTGAGGATTTCCAAAGTAGATCGCTGCTTCACGTTACATTCTGAGCGTGTATCCAGGATAGCATGACCGTCAGCGACACTCAATCTCTAGACTGCGGATAACACGGACAGCAGATGCTACCAGGCGGAGGGGAAGAGAGTCACTTCTCATCTTCTCCTCTTTGGAGGAAAACCCCGGGGATCACAGGGTTTGGCTCAGCCACTAAAAACAATGCTTAGTCGCACGTATCGCTCAAAGGAAACGTCTGCTGATATTCTATGTTTTCCTATGTTCCTGTGTAGAGCCACGCCGACGATAAATGAATCCCACACAGGTGAAGTGTGAGTATGTCTCGTTCCTCTGCGCCGTAGAGCAGTGGTTTTCAACCAGTGTGCCGTGAGAGATGGTCAGGTGTGCCGTGGGAAAATGTCCAATCTCACTTAATCGGTCCAAAGAAATATTATTTAGTTGTAATTTTCCATTGTTGAGCGTCTGAGCCTGCAATATAGTGGCTGGCCTAGTAATGAAATACTCTTCCATGCCAGTAGGTAGCGCAATAACTACCTACTATATATACTGTATTATGCTACAATGTGACCTTTCGTAACTTTTTTTGGTTGTTGGTGTGCCGCAGGATTTTTTCATTGTAGAAAATGTGCCGCGGCTCAAAAAGGTTGAAAAACACTGCCGTAGAGCTCCAGTGTTGGCAACTGATGACATGTTCCTTCATTCCTATGAACGCACACATTTTAGTTTATTGTGTCTATACACTGTCCTGCTGCCCCAGAGCTGCTAATACAGCACCACATTTAATTTGTTAATTCTTTAATGTCTATTTGTCTCAAAAGAATTCAACATATCCGTGGTTTTCAGAAACGTACAATGGCGACTGGGTTGAATAATTCTCGTCCTACAGATTCAAGATTCAAGAGATATTTGTATTGTCATATGCACAGATAACAGGCAGTTATTATGTACAATGAACAACTTATTTTGCTGGGTCCTCCTAACACACAGAATTACAATAAAATAATAAAAATAAGGCACAAAAGTATTGCAGTATTGCACAAAAATATGTATAAAGTGTATAAAGTGCACTATGCATTGTCCACGTTGAATAAATATAAACATCATCATACACACATGATGTGGGAGCAACCAAAGAATAGAAATGACTAAAACTGTCCGTGAGAGACATTTCTTTATTCCTCTTATATTTGCATGTTCTCCAGTGGACAGCTCAATGCCGCGCAGCAGCAGCTTCGTTAGCTAACGCAGCTAAATGCTAACGCAGCTAAATGCTTCCACCGGCTGGAACACGGAGCTCTGGCTCCTCAACCACCATCTGTATTTGTATGAGGGCAATTCTGAATGTCGCAGCAGTAAATTCTTTCTTTCAGACACACATTTACGTGGTCAGAAGGCTTTGCCTACCCACAGTGCTGCTGCGCGTTATGATTTATGAGCCTGACTTCTTTTCCAGATGGACGCTCGACGGCTGCAGGATCTTACCTGCTGCAGCTCTGGCCACAACTCAGATTGTTGGAGCCCGGACAAAAACACTCCGTCATGGTGTGTGTGTGTGTGTGTGTGTGTGTGTGTGTGTGTGTTCACATGTGTATTTTGCCCTCAGTACCAAGGAGCAGCAGGTTGGTAGCTTACACCCCTGCTTCCTTGAGACTTTGAGGATGTGGGAGGTGTTTGATGAAATGTCTTTTCATATGAAGCAGATGGTTTAGAGAGCAGAGATACTTCAAGACTTGAGGATTAAAGACAGGTGAATCATGCGGGCTGCAAAATGTAACAGCGTTGTGTTTTGAAACTTTATATTGTAAGTCACAGGTCGCCTCCTGTTGTAATCGGCTGCAGCAGTAAATGTAATGAATTGCAGACGCAGCTTGAAAACAGCTTTCTGTTGCATTCAAAGGAAGTATTTATATTCTACTTTAATGAACGCACAAATGCTCATTTGTGAATCCACAGTGGAAATGTGTTACTCTTATTAATTCTTGCTTTTGGTGAACAGTGAATGTAACACTGTGTTTTCATAGAGGGAAATGTAAAATGCTGGCAGGAAAGAGGCTCAGCTCATAAAAGCCAATGGGCCCATGCCAGCGCTCTGTTGAGCCTATCATCACTAATTACTCAGTGTCATGGAAAATCAGATGTCTTTAGGAAACATGCTGTCAGCGCCTCGGCTGCTGCCCGACACACAGAAAACCAGGCTCTTGTTCAAAAATCTGTGACACTCAGAGAGTGTTGTTCACAGGCGGGAGCCGTCATCCACTGCTCCGCATGCCAGGCGGCAGCCTTTCCAAGCAGCTCTGAGTCTGCTCCGCTAATGAATTTGCACTTTGCAGGAAGTTGTTGGTGTGAACAGAGCATATCCTTTGTGTTTTTGTATGTGTGTGGAATGGAAACAACAATCCCCCTGGACTCAGCGCGGCTACTGAGGGAGCCGGGTGGAAACTCCATAGCATCATCCTGTGAGCTGGATTTCAATTCATGTGACTGGAGAGGATTATCACAGTACTGCCACCAACATCACAGGACAAATAGCTGCTGCACAGCTCTCTGACCATGAAGAAGGTCAACAGGAATAATCAACTAGACCACTGGTGCTATACTTCAGCATTAGCTGATGACGTGGTGGCATATCACAGCTAAGTGGCCTTGTTTTTATTCATATATATATATATATATATATATATATATATATATATATATATATATATATATATGATCACTATCAAATAGGCCCTCCTGGGTTCACTGCCTGCACATACAGTGGTTGCTGTGGAACGTACAATAGCATATAGCATTATCTATTGTTTCATCAGAGGCTGGCGTAATATTGATTTTGTTATTTGGCTCTATATTTATAGTAATTACCATGTAGAGTTTATAATTATTGAAATACTAAGTCAATTTATTGAGATTCTTAGTCAATATATTGAGATACTAAGTTAATATATTGAGATACTGAGTTAATATATTGAGATACTGAGTTAATATGTTGAGATACTGAGTTAATATGTTGAGATACTAAGTTAATATATTGAGATGCCAAATTAATATTTTTTTAAATACTGTGTCAAAAGACGGAGATATATATATATATATATATGTATATATATATATATATATATATATATATATATATATATATATATGTCAAAAGACGGAGAGAGTCTCACTTTTTGTAGTCAAAATATTGAGAAAGTTTCCCAATATTTTGAGATAAGTCAAAGTATTGAGATACTGAATAATTATTTTTGAAATACTAAGTAAAAATATTTAAATACTTAGTCAATACATTTGAGATACCAAATCTAAATATTGACACACTTGGGACCGAAAGGATTTTTTTTTCATCACAGTCCAGAAATCAGCTTCCATGTTTAAAGAGACAGATTCTCGAATTGTAAAAGCACCATCTTTAAAAAAATGCATTTTTACACGAAACAATAGGAAAAGCACAAGTATAAACAATACGATGAACGACGGCTGCATTCCATTTAGCTGTGTAACTTTCAGGGTCCTGGTATTGTGCACGCTGCCCAGTGTCCCACTGCCATGTCTACTGGCCACCTCAACTAGAACAGAGCCAATGGTAATATTATGGTAACAATATATATGTCAACATAATATATGTTAAACAGTGCTTTTTTTACCAGTTAAAAATAAAAAGCTGCTTCTTTTCCAGACAATGTATTATTGATTTAGCAGGGAAACAGCAGGAGTAACTCATTAGTTAGTTTTTAGCATCTAGTTTTGATTGTTTGATTGTTTTATTATATGTCTATGTTTATGAATATGCACTTTTCACCTAGTGGAATTCCTTGTATGTGCAACGTACTTGTAGGCTAATAAACGGTTCTGATTCTGATTACCGGCGTCTGTGCCAGTGAGCCAGCATGCACAATGGAGCTCTAAATGGAATGGAGCCTTTATTAATGAAGCCTAAAGCCCTCCAGGTATCAATCAGATCCATGGAGGCACAGTGCATTGGTCAGGAGGGTCACAGCGTGTCTCTGAAGCAGATCATATCTCACAGCTGCTGTGATCATATCTCCTCCGACACACTGTGACCTGTTCTCTTTGAACTGGACCCGGTGCTTCAGCTCTACTGAAATGTGCGCTGCATAATCTGCCAGTTGAACTGAAGGTGTGAGTGAAAGCACGGAAACACATGCATGTGATGAACATGTTACAACCTGGCAACGTGTCAGGATTAACGGGCCAGTAAAGAAGCAAACAGCTGCACAGCGAGGCAGAGTCTCTGTGGTTCTGCAGCAGGAGTTCTGTGAGGACCAGACGGAGACACTCAGAACATCCTGAAGCTTCCACTAGTGGAAGCTTCCTTGTGTATGGATACTAAAATCTACATACATTTGCCTTATGGAAAATATTCTGGATACATTTATTTTGCTTTATTTATCTGGGAGGCACACATTATTTAAAATATATGGGACGTATATGAACCAGATTATCTAAAGGTCTCAATGCTATCTCAAGTCTCTACAATGTGCAGTGTGCTACTGTATTCTTCTTCTTTACTGTTTCTATTACTGTTTATTTATATTACTTGATTTTTTTTTTATTACTATGTGTCTCTTGTGTGCACTGCTGCTGTAATCCTGCAATTGCCCCACTGCTGGACTAATACAGGATTATTTTATTTTATTTTATAGAAGCAAGAAAGACAAAAAGCAACAACAACCAACACCAAACAAAAGGCCAAGCATTGTATTCATGTAGCATATATTACTTTATATATATATATATATATATATATATATATATATGTCAAAAGACGGAGAGAGTCTCACTTTTTGTAGTCAAAATATTGAGAAAGTTTCCCAATATTTTGAGATAAGTCAAAGTATTGAGATACTGAATAATTATTTTTGAAATACTAAGTAAAAATATTTAAATACTTAGTCAATATATTTGAGATACCAAATCTAAATATTGACACACTTGGGACCGAAAGGATATTTTTTTTCATCACAGTCCAGAAATCAGCTTCCATGTCTGGAGAGACAGATTCTCATATTGTAAAAAAAAAAAGCCTGATAGATAGTTAGCTTGCAGGATACTTTAGCCATGAGCACCATCTTTAAAAAAGCCTTTTTTGTACACGAAACAATAGGAAAAGCACAAGTATAAACAATATGATGAACGACGGCTGCATTCCATTTAGCTGTGTGTATATATATATATATATATATATATATATATATATATATATATATATATATACAAGTAAACTCAATGTGCTCTTGTGTGCATATAGAGATTATAATAAATAAAGGACAGAAGAAACAAATCATACAGTGTAAATAAAAAAAAATCTAAAAAGGACGATATGACAAATCTGGTTTTATTGTTTCTTTCTAGATAAATAGTCCTGCAGGTTGATAAGTGTATACATGTGTTCCAGTCATCTGGCCAAATGGTTTCCTAATGTTGAGAAGCAGTCAGCTCCTCAGTTCTGATGGCATCACTCTAAAATAATTACAAAGCAGCGAACAAAATCATTCATTTGAATAAAGTGAATCAGCGTATTAAATAAGTCATTCTGTATTAAATCCATTTTCTCAACATGCTGTAGACAGACAGTGACGCCGTCTTGACAGATCTATGAGTTATTGTAAATGTCTGTGTGACGGGGGTTTGAGATGTCGGAGACACGGACAGATCTGTTTTGAAATGTAAAGAAATGAAAAAGATTACTCCTTTCGTGATTTGCATTTTAAACTATTCAGAGAGACGGTTCACTTTTCCTCACTTCCGATCCCAGCTTTATAAAACTAGTGGTGCGTCTTATGAACAAAGACTTCAAAGAGGTCTGTCGATCAGAGATGGAGTCGGTCAGATCCGTGTCTTGACTCCTGAGTGGACATGAGGGCAGAGCGGGTCAGAGTCACGTTACATTAGCAAGATGGCTGACGTATCATGATGGCTGTCACCGCATTCCACTATTTATGATGCAGGAGCATAAATAACGGCTTCCGTCAAACCAGCGTTTAGTTTGTTTGTCTCCATCAAGTTGAAGATTGAATGCTTGTAAAGAAATGTCCAATTAAAAACCACAGCAGAGAGGTCAGAGCATTCAGCTAGCAGCTAACATCATGTAAACCACACCAGAGAGGTCAGAGCATTCAGCTAGCATCATGTAAACTACACCAGAGGTCAGAGCATTCAGCTAGCAGCTAACATCATGTAAACTACACCAGAGAGCGTCAGAGCATTCAGCTAGCAGCTAACATCATGTAAAACACACCAGAGAGCGTCAGAGCATTCAGCTAGCAGCTAACATAATGTAAACTACACCAGAGAGGTCAGAGCATTCAGCTAGCATCATCTAAACCACAGCAGAGAGGTCAGAGCATTCAGCTAGCAGCTAACATCATGTAAACTACACCAGAGAGCGTCAGAGCATTCAGCTAGGAGCTAGCATCATGTAAACCACACATGAGAGGTCAGAGCATTCAGCTAGCAGCTAACATCATGTAAACTACACCAGAGAGGTCAGAGCATTCAGCTAGCATCATGTAAACCACAGCAGAGAGGTCAGAGCATTCAGCTAGCAGCTAACATCATGTAAACTACACCAGAGAGCGCCAGAGCATTCAGCTAGCAGCTAGCATCATGTAAACCACAGCAGAGAGGTTTAAAAGTCAAAGTCAAAGTCAGTTTTATTTGTCACTTCTTCCATATTGTGCAAACATACAGAAGTATCTGTAAAAATAAAGTGAGTAGTGCAACATTAAAAAAAGTAAAAAATAGACAACATATAACATATAAACATATAAACTAGACAACATATAACATATAAACATATAGACAACATATAAACTAGACAACATATAACATATAACCAACATATAAACATATAAACTAGACAACATATAAACATATAAACAACATATAAACTAGACAACATACAACATATAACCAACATATAAACATATAAACTAGACAACATAGCATAAACAACATATAAACATAGTGCAGAAACATAAAGTGAATAGTGCACCAGTTAAGAAAAAGTAAAATATAGACAACATATAACATATAAACAGTGCAGAAACGTATAAACATAGTGCAAAGACATATAAACATAGTGCAAAAACAAATAACATATAGTGCAAAAAACATATAACATATAGTGCAAAAACAAATTTGGAAACTATTTAAGTGTGCGTTAGTAGCAGCGGTCAGACAGTTTAGCAGCAGAGTCTAGATGTGGGAGTGGTGAGGTAGAGAGTTCAGCTTCCTGACAGCTTGGTGGATGAAGCTGGTTGACAGCCTAGTGGTGCGAGCCCGGAGGCTCCGGTATCTCCTCCCAGAGGGCAGGAGGCTGAAGAGACCGTGTGAGGGGTGGCAGGGGTCGCTCACAATCGAGGTCGCTTTGCGGGTGAGGCGGGTGTTGTATATGTCCTGCAGGGAGGGGAGGGAGTGAGGCACCAATGATTCTTCCAGCTGCATTCACTATGCGCTGCAGGGCTTTCCTGCTGTGGTTTGTGCAGCTTCCGCCCCACACAGTGATGCAGTTGAGCATTCAGCTAGCAGCTAACATCATGTAAACCACACCAGAGAGGTCAGAGCATTCAGCTAGCATCATGTAAACCACAGCAGAGAGGTCAGAGCATTCAGCTAGCAGCTAACTTCGTGTAAACTACACCAGAGAGCGTCAGAGCATTCAGCTAGCAGCTAACATCATCTAAACCATAGCAGAGAGGTCAGAGCATTCAGCTAGCAGCTAACATCATGTAAACTACACCAGAGAGCGTCAGAGCATTCAGCTAGCACCTAGCATCATGTAAACCACACCCGAGAGCATCAGAGCATTCAGCTAGCAGTAACATCATGTAAACCAAAGCAGAGAGGTCAGAGCATTCAGCTAGCATCATCTAAACTACAGCAGAGATGTCAGAGCATTCAGCTAGCAGCTAACATCATGTAAACTACAACAGAGAGTGTCAGAGGATTCAGCTAGCAGCTAGCATCATGTAAACCACACCAGAGAGGTCAGAGCATTCAGCTAGCATCATGTAAACCACAGCAGAGAGGTCAGAGCATTCAGCTAGCAGCTAACTTCATGTAAACTACACCAGAGAGCGCCAGAGCATTCAGCTAGCAGCTAACATCATGTAAACCACACCAGAGAGCGCCAGAGCATTCAGCTAGCAGCTAACATCATGTAAAACACACCAGAGAGGTCAGAGCATTCAGCTAGCATAATGTAAACTACACCAGAGAGGTCAGAGCATTCAGCTAGCAGCTAACATCATATAAAACAAACCAGAGAGGTCAGAGCATTCAGCTAGCAGCTAACATCATGTAAACCACAGCAGAGAGGTCAGAGCATTCAGCTAGCAGCTAACATCATGTAAACCACAGCAGAGAGGTCAGAGCATTCAGCTAGCAGCTAACATCATATAAAACATCAGAGAGGTCAGAGCATTCAGCTAGCAGCTAACATCATGTAAACCACAGCAGAGAGGTCAGAGCATTCAGCTAGCAGCTAACATCATGTAAACCACACCAGAGAGGTCAGAGCATTCAGCTAGCAGCTAACATCATATAAAACACCAGAGAGGTCAGAGCATTCAGCTAGCAGCTAACATCATGTAAACCACAGCAGAGAGGTCAGAGCATTCAGCTAGCAGCTAACATCATGTAAACCACACCAGAGAGGTCAGAGCATTCAGCTAGCATCATGTAAACTACACCAAAGAGGTCAGAGCATTCAGCTAGCAGCTAACATCATGTAAACTACACCAGAGAGCGTCAGAGCATTCAGCTAGCAGCTAGCATCATGTAAACCAAAGCAGAGAGGTCAGAGCATTCAGCTAGCATCATGTAAACTACACCAGAGAGGTCAGAGCATTCAGCTAGCAGCTAACATCATGTAAACTACACCAGAGAGCGTCAGAGCATTCAGCTAGCAGCTAACTTCATGTAAACTACACCAGAGAGGTCAGAGCATTCAGCTAGCATCATGTAAACTACACCAAAGAGGTCAGAGCATTCAGCTAGCAGCTAACATCATGTAAACTACACCAGAGAGCGTCAGAGCATTCAGCTAGCAGCTAACATCATGTGAAACACACCAGAGAGGTCTTAGCATTCAGCTAGCAGCTAACATCATGTAAACCAAAGCAGAGAGGTCAGAGCATTCAGCTAGCATCATCTAAACTACAGCAGAGATGTCAGAGCATTCAGCTAGCAGCTAACATCATGTAAACTACAACAGAGAGTGTCAGAGGATTCAGCTAGCAGCTAGCATCATGTAAACCACACCAGAGAGGTCAGAGCATTCAGCTAGCATCATGTAAACCACAGCAGAGAGGTCAGAGCATTCAGCTAGCAGCTAACTTCATGTAAACTACACCAGAGAGCGCCAGAGCATTCAGCTAGCAGCTAACATCATGTAAACCACACCAGAGAGCGCCAGAGCATTCAGCTAGCAGCTAACATCATGTAAAACACACCAGAGAGGTCAGAGCATTCAGCTAGCATCATGTAAACTACACCAGAGAGGTCAGAGCATTCAGCTAGCAGCTAACATCATATAAAACACACCAGAGAGGTCAGAGCATTCAGCTAGCAGCTAACATCATGTAAACCACAGCAGAGAGGTCAGAGCATTCAGCTAGCAGCTAACATCATATAAATCACACCAGAGAGGTCAGAGCATTCAGCTAGCAGCTAACATCATGTAAACCACAGCAGAGAGGTCAGAGCATTCAGCTAGCAGCTAACATCATGTAAACCACAGCAGAGAGGTCAGAGCATTCAGCTAGCAGCTAACATCATATAAAACACAGCAGAGAGGTCAGAGCATTCAGCTAGCAGCTAACATCATGTAAACCACACCAGAGAGGTCAGAGCATTCAGCTAGCATCATGTAAACTACACCAAAGAGGTCAGAGCATTCAGCTAGCAGCTAACATCATGTAAACTACACCAGAGAGCGTCAGAGCATTCAGCTAGCAGCTAGCATCATGTAAACCAAAGCAGAGAGGTCAGAGCATTCAGCTAGCATCATGTAAACTACACCAGAGAGGTCAGAGCATTCAGCTAGCAGCTAACATCATGTAAACTACACCAGAGAGCGTCAGAGCATTCAGCTAGCAGCTAACTTCATGTAAACTACACCAGAGAGGTCAGAGCATTCAGCTAGCATCATGTAAACTACACCAAAGAGGTCAGAGCATTCAGCTAGCAGCTAACATCATGTAAACTACACCAGAGAGCGTCAGAGCATTCAGCTAGCAGCTAACATCATGTGAAACACACCAGAGAGGTCTTAGCATTCAGCTAGCAGCTAACATCATGTAAACTACACCAGAGAGCGTCAGAGCATTCAGCTAGCAGCTAACTTCATGTAAACTACACCAGAGAGCGTCAGAGCATTCAGCTAGCAGCTAACATCATGTAAACTACACCAGAGAGCGTCAGAGCATTCAGCTAGCAGCTAACTTCATGTAAACTACACCAGCGAGGTCAGAGCATTCAGCTAGCATCATGTAAACTACACCAGAGAGGTCAGAGCATTCAGCTAGCAGCTAACATCATGTAAACTACACCAGAGAGCGTCAGAGCATTCAGCTAGCAGCTAACTTCATGTAAACTACACCAGAGAGCGCCAGAGCATTCAGCTAGCAGCTAACATCATGTAAAACACACCAGAGAGCGTCAGATCATTCAGCTAGCAGCTAACATCATGTAAACTACACCAGAGAGCGTCAGAGCATTCAGCTAGCAGCTAACATCATGTAAAACACACCAGAGAGGTCAGAGCATTGAGCTAGCAGCTAGCATCATGTAAACCACACCAGAGAGGTCAGAGCATTCAGCTAGCATCATGTAAACTACACCAAAGAGGTCAGAGCATTCAGCTAGCAGCTAACTTCATGTAAACTACACCAGAGAGCGCCAGAGCATTCAGCTAGCAGCTAACATCATGTAAACCACACCAGAGAGCGCCAGAGCATTCAGCTAGCAGCTAACATCATGTAAAACACACCAGAGAGCGTCAGATCATTCAGCTAGCAGCTAACATCATGTAAACTACACCAGAGAGCGTCAGAGCATTCAGCTAGCAGCTAACATCATGTAAAACACACCAGAGAGGTCAGAGCATTGAGCTAGCAGCTAGCATCATGTAAACCACACCAGAGAGGTCAGAGCATTCAGCTAGCATCATGTAAACTACACCAAAGAGGTCAGAGCATTCAGCTAGCAGCTAACATCATGTAAACTACACCAGAGAGCGTCAGAGCATTCAGCTAGCAGCTAACATCATGTGAAACACACCAGAGAGGTCTTAGCATTCAGCTAGCAGCTAACATCATGTAAACTACACCAGAGAGCGTCAGAGCATTCAGCTAGCAGCTAACTTCATGTAAACTACAGCAGAGAGGTCAGAACATTCAGTTAGCATCATGTAAAACACACCAGAGAGCGTCAGAGCATTCAGCTAGCAGCTAACATCATGTAAACTACACCAGAGAGCGCCAGAGCATTCAGCTAGCATCATGTAAAACACACCAGAGAGCGTCAGAGCATTCAGCTAGCAGCTAACATCATGTAAACTACACCAGAGAGCGCCAGAGCATTCAGCTAGCAGCTAACATCATGTAAACCACAGCAGAGAGGTCAGAGCATTCAGCTAGCAGCTAACATCATGTAAACTACACCAGAGAGGTCAGAGCATTCAGCTAGCAGCTAACATCATGTAAACCACACCAGAGAGCGTCAGAGCATTCAGCTAGCAGCTTGCATCATGTAAAACACACCAGAGAGCGTCAGAGCATTCAGCTAGCAGCTAGCATCATGTAAAACACACCAGAGAGGTGAGAGCATTCAGCTAACAGCTAGCAGCTAGCAGCTATCTTCATGTAAAGACCTGGAGGAGAGAAGTCTACTGAGCATGACGTCTCTGTGTGTTGACATCAGAGCTCCTCTGTTTGTTCACACAGCCGACCGGCCGCGTGACTTTTAGTGCATGTTAGTGCACGTGAGTGTGTCCCACAACAGGTCCCACGTACAACAGGTTTCCTAAAATATCTGGTGAGCTGGTAAGATGAAGCTGGTAAGACAAAGCTGGTTATCCACTGTGTTTTTAATTAGCAGTAACATTAATTGAATCATGAGTGGAGTTCTGTAATAGGTGATGAAACTGTGATGGAAGATTTGGTTTGAGCAACAGCAAACAGTGATTTTGAACCAGTTTAAACGACACAGAAGCATCTAGACTAGAGGACTCTCCTCCGCGATGGACCAGATGATGTCGTAACATCTGAGCATCTGATTTATCTGCAGCGGAGAACCTGAACATGTTTATTGCACTAAATGAAATACGTCAATATATCCTACGTTGGACAAATTTACAACAAGGTAATACTTGTGAATTTGTGGTAGACAGTGTTACGCAACGTGCATAAAGTTTCTCCTCAAGAACTAACAAAACAGTTATGTGTTTACATAAATACAACTGTCTTTTTTATCATAAATGCAGTGTAGTTATGATAAATGTCTTTCTGTTACATTCAAAGCTTCTGTAAAGGTTGCATTGTGTGCAGAAAGTAGGAGAGCAGTTTAACCAAAGGGAACGTCTGTTAAAAGGCCAACAAATACAGACCGAAACATAATATTTTGTTTTTGAAAAGACTACATCTACATCTATCTTTTTTCAATAGAGTTTGACTTTTGGAGATGAACCGGAGCGCCGTGTTGCTCGCTGTGTGTGTGTGTGTGTGTGTGTGTGTGTGTGTGTGTGTGTGTGTGGAAGGGAGGAGCTGCAGGAGTAATGTTTCTGTAAGTTATTTAAGATAATAATGTGAATGTCAACGTTTTGAATGAAGCTTCAAACTATTCAGTCGTGGAAACAGTCAGTGTGAAACCTTTACAAAATAAAAACTGTATGATGTTATTACTGTTTCAACACGTCAATTCAAATGTTTACATACACAAACTATGGGTGCTGCTGATATTGTATTATTAATAAGATACTGCAGTAACAGGCCATGACCCACAGACTCAAGTTTTACACAAATAACTCAATCACGCTGTAAAATATTACAACAAAGCACGAAGAGCACCACGACAGTTATGCCTCAGACTGCAGTTCTCAAAGTTTAACAAAACACAACAACATTTATTAAGTGAAGTATACACATTTAAAAATATAATTGCCTCTCTTCAAATGGAGAGGCCTGGTGAGTGATTTTGGACATTATTGCAGGTCCATTGTCTTCTATGAGGGTTTTGGGTCAGATCATCGCTTCTTAATGAATAATCCTCAAAAGCAGCTGTTCTGATCATATTTGATGTGCGTGCTTCCCCTACAGAGCATATTTTAATAATCAGGCTATTATAACATGATCATATCTCAGTAATTGTCACACAGGGCTGTGAGATGCAGTCTCCTGCTCTCTGCTCCTCATTGAGCCAATGGCAATGAAAAGTCATGACTAACAGTAAATACATAAATTATATTGCTGAAAACAGGCCGACAATAACACGATAAAAAATGTGAGAGTTTTTTCCTCCCCGAAACTTTAAAATGATGTTTTTGGGGAGGTTCCCTGTGTTGTTTTCCTCCTATTCATTCATTCATTCATCCCCTCAAGTTTTGATCTGAGACCTTTTCTCCCTGTGTCTGATTTAAACAAGCATTTATTTGCATACGGTTTATTGCATTTCTCATCTAAGTGTTATTTTATTGGATTCTTGTCCTGGTCTCTGCCGTCTGACTCCATTATTGATTGCTTGTTGCAGCCGTGGCTCTGTAGA
Organism: Myoxocephalus aenaeus; assembly: GCA_038501785.1. Taxonomy (NCBI): domain Eukaryota; kingdom Metazoa; phylum Chordata; class Actinopteri; order Perciformes; family Cottidae; genus Myoxocephalus; species Myoxocephalus aenaeus. Next base: position 907,284 of record JBAMJR010000184.1, read on the forward strand.
GTAAAGATGTTTCATACTGTGAGTTTGAGGCCTGTGACATGTTCAATAAAACGTTGACTGTATTTGACCGTGTACTGGGGTGGAATGCAATACTCCCTTTTATATTTGTAGGGTAAAATAACTTTTACTGAGTACTTATATTCCTTTTTTTAGCTGCACATTTTATAACGTGTGGTGGTGTGCTTCCAAACGCTGCATCCTTCACAGGAACAGGAAATAGTGCAGATGGCATGGGTATGCAGCGCGTTGCCAGCTTTAAATGCCAGCCCTATAAATACCGGCTGGAATGCAGGACCTGGCAGCGGGCCGGGTCGGTGGCCCGGGCTTTGTCGCCACTCTCAGGGCCTATTTCTACACGGGAACCCGACGCCGGCTCCTCGGCCGCTTTAATCTTCTATTTGCCGTTGGGTTTTCAGGGTACGGGAGCAGAGGAGAGGGGGATTTGGGGGGCACTATTCCTGGGGTCCTTCGGGAGAGTCTTCTGGACGTTTTTTTAGTTTTTTTTTGTCTGCAGGCAGCATTGCTCAGCCGTCTGGCGGCTATAAATACCTGATGGCCTGGACATCACAGCAGATCAGCGTGTTCTAGCTCCACGCTTCCTGCTCCTCCTCCTCCTCCTCCTCCTCCTCCTCTCTGCTGCGGTCGTTTAGGTGAGAAGACGAGACGACGAGCAGCATCAGACACTAAAGCTCCACAACAACATGCCCCTTTAAAACCCCTTCATCAGTCACACATTATGAAAGTGAAGCAGATGAAGGTGTGCAGAGGGAGGAGGTCATGGTGGATTATCTAAACCAGTGGTTTAGAACCATCACCCCTGAGGGACAAGCAGAGACCCAAAGTTGATTTAATGAAAAGATGCAGCAGTTTGAACCTGAGACAGTACAGGATATCACAGTATGCCCACAAGAAAACAACTAGCTCCCTTTTATAGTCGTTTAAAAACCAAAAAGTCCATAGTTTTTCATTTTTGTTTTGCTTTTATGTTGTAGAAAGTCCTGAAAAAAGGTTTGGGTTTGCAAAAAAAGATGTTTTTCACATGGAGAACAAAACACTGTACAACCAGACTGACAATCCAAGGGACAGAAAGACACAAAGATCAAAACATTTATTTTGACTTCCACACTCTACAAAGTAGTGTCCTCAGGTTTGAAGTCCTCAGGTTTGAAGCAATGTTAACCTGATAAGCCCTTGGTCCCATAATTAAATTTATTCTCAGCATAAATATGATCAAAAGTCAAGCGTCTGAGCAAGATTCCCCAAAAATGACTCCTCAAGTTTTTTAATTGTATTGTTCGGTGCCTTCCCATCATGCCACAGAGTAATACTGCACATCTTTAGAAAGATTACGACCAAAAGCATCTACATCTGCAATAATAATCACAATTAATAATCACAATAAACACAAGCATTGACATGTTAGGAAGCATATTCAGTCCAAAAACCGAGTTTTACGCTTCAGAAATTGAAAAATAACCTACTTTGTAAGGGGGACTGATTTAGTGAAACGTTATAATCGCTTTGTCATTTTAAGCCGTTTATGGAATTATTCAAACTTAACGATCTTAAAAAAAAACAGGTCTCTTCTCACAAGGGTTACGGTACTTTAGCAATTCAAATGAATTAAATCAGAACTGTGGATGAGGAGATAGCTCACTTTTAGTTTGGGGGAGAAAGAGAATAGAGCGTCGGGCTCATGACATTTTGCGTGTGCCGATTAGACATCTGTGTTCACACATACAGACACGGCTCCTGAACAAGACATCATGGATATGTTATCGTTCTGAGAAACAGCTGTACTGAGGGCTCAAAGGGGAACACAGAACCGGCACTTCTACACGTATGTAACGTGACCTTTTCTTTCTGCCGTCACTCTTTCGGCGCTGCAGCGTTTTGACTCCATGAGCCATAAAAACAACGTGGAGCACTAAGACCAGCACGGGGAAGAGGTTGCTGTAAACTATCGATGCAAAGTTCACATCTCTTTTTGGGTCATTCATACGCTTTGAAACATTATTTAAACGTTTTCTAAATCGTTTTTACTGGGCAAACATTTAGAGAAGAATCAAATGTTCAGATGAAGGTTGTGATATTTAGTCTCAAAGCTTCTTGGGCTCTATCTACAGTTATTAATGGTCCAAAACGCTGTGAAACTACATAGATTTACTGTAAAAGTCGGGTTACAGTGCTAGCTAGCAGCAGCGCTAGCTAGCAGCAGCGCTAGCTCCCCAGCGCTAGCTCCCCGCTGCTGCTGCTACTGGCCGTGTCCCCTCTGCCCAAGTCGGGTCCTGCTACCTTCGGTGGTTGTCAGAGAGCTAGCGGAAGTTAGCGGGGAACTAGCGGAGCGCTAGCAGGAGCACTAGCAGGAGCGCTAGCTGGAGCGCTAGCTGGCTACAGCGGGGAGCCAACGGGGACACTGACCGAAGGTAGTAGCGGCTTGTAACCTGACTTTTACGGTAAGTTGAAACCTTGAAATTGTCTTGAAGGAGGTCCCCCAAACTCAATATATTTTATTCACTGAAGACATTCTGAATGCGTCTTTTTATCCTGCTACATATAATATGTCCAAGCATCCCGACCAGGACACTGCTCCTAAAACCTGAATGAATATCTCACACTCATCTTTGCGTGTGGATCCCAGCCTGCAGCATCCTCTCTGCTTCACACGGACAGTCCCAGCGGTTCACTCTGTAGGACCAAGATCCTTCTGGAAGTTTAATCACAGATGTATCATCCTAACTATGTATGGAGGACCGGAAATGACTTAATTATAAATAAATAAATGCAGGAATAAATAAATAAATGCTTAAATAAATGTATAAATAAATAAATAAATACAGGAATAAATAAATAAATGTTTAAATAAATATATAAATAAATAAATAAATACAGGAATAAATAAATAAATGCTTAAATAAATGTATAAATAAATAAATAAATACAGGAATATATAAATATAAGTTATACCTAAACAGGACATCATTAAATAAATCTATTTCTACATTTCTGTATTTCTTCATTTATTTATGCCTGTATTTATGTGTCCACACGTATTTCTTCATTTATTTATTTCTGTATTTCTGTGTCCTTGTATGCAAATGAGCTGGGGCGGTCCGAACCTCATTGTTAAACAGGATTGGTCAAGTAGGAGAGCCAGACAGAAGCAACCGATCCCTTCACATGGCCCCTGTAGATGAAGTCAAAAAGCTGTCTAGGCCAGGTGACCATATCCATAACACCAAAAAGGAGGACACTATGCGGTATTTTGTGAGGCTGTGAATACTTGCATAGGAGGGGTGCAGTTTGATTTTATTAAGTGTGAAGAGAGATGTGAGCCCTTTTTACTGTAATTGATCTCCTTGGAGCATACCCTGCTTTATCAACTAGTTAATATGTATTTTTATTTTTTATATGTATATTACATATATATCTTATATATATGTAATATATTATTATGTAATTATTAATTGTAATTAACAATGAATTAATATGTATTTGATATGTATTGTTATATATATATATACTTATATATTTTTATATAATTGCAATCAATTCGGTAAAAAGTAATAAAACACCGCTTTAGTTCAAAGTAAAAGTTCAATTAAAATCTTAAGTTATGAATCTTAACCTTTCCCTCCGTTAAACTGATGTAACGTTACTGTGAATAAATAATAAACTAATAAAGATTGCTCGTTAGACCAAAACAGAATTATATCTCATGTTTAACCGCTACGGAGAAACCGGAGCCAGCGGATCATTTCTAAAAGTCCTGCCGGGATCAGGCTGCTCTCGGCGGGCAGACAGAGCGCTGACGGCCCGGTGCTGCGGGACTCACGGTCCCTCAGCAGGACCTCAACTCGTCGGCGTATCTTTTTAAGTCGGCTGATTCTTGAATAACCGATCACAGATTTGATGCTTAAACAACTAACTTCTCGCCTGAAAACATCCTAAAAGTACATGTTGTGACTCAACAACAGTAGTATTCAGAGAACGTCAACTTTCAGTTGTGAGTTTCCTCATCAAGTACAGAGAAGAAGCGTATTGAGAAACGGCCACTGTAGACATCTTAACGCTGATTGGCCAAGACTCATCAAAGATCTTCTATTATGAAGATCACGACCACTCCAATCTCAGAAACGCTGACCGGCCAGTTCATATATTTTGATTTAAAAACGGCGAATTTCGCCGTAAGGTGACAAGTTTGCAGGTCTGCAAAAAGGAGGACAAACAACAACATGTGAAGGCAGAAGTAGTAGAGCACAACATAGCAGGAGCATCACACTCCTGTGACCAATCATGCTTTAGACAGAGGTTCGGACCGCCCCACCTCATTTGCATACAAGGACACAGAAATACAGAAATAAATAAATGTATAAATACGTGTGGACACATAAATACAGGCATAAATAAATGAATAAATACAGAAATGTAGAAATAGATTTATTTAATGATGTCCTGTTTAGGTATAACTTATATTTATATATTCCTGTATTTATTTATACATTCATTTAAGCATTTATTTATTTATTCCTGTATTTATTTATGTATACATTTATTTGAACATTTATTTATTTATTCCTGCATTTATTTATTTATTTATAATTAAGTCATTTCCGGTCCTCCATAACTATGACCTTAACAAAGCAACCTTTAACCCAAACCACAATGAGCGCTTGTTTTATTTTTCAAGCTCATTTTCAACCGGTAAAATCTATCAATAAAAGCTAAATCATACAATTGATAGCAATACTGCATTTCAGACCATTCCTTCTGATTCTTTGACTCTCCACAGGGACGTTCTGCTGCATCCAACCAGCGAGGTCCGTACTGCTCCGCTACCAACAGGAGCCAGGAGATTCTGAATATGAATCAGATATGATCCACATGTGATGTGCGTTCCTACGAGGCTGCCCTCTCTCTGACAGACAATACACAATAAGATGAGACATGATGGTCCATAAGATGAGGACGTAGAAACTAGTGGATAGCTTCCATGGTTGCAGCCCAGAGAATAGACAGAGCCCACTTCTCCATTCACACTGTTGGTTGCAGCACAACGAGGAAACTTCCTTCAAGAGGCTTTAACTTTACGGAGATCCTCACAAACAGCTGAAATCTCATATTTACTTCCAATAAACAGCTACGGATGCCTTAGCTTTGGACATCTACTACTACGACTACTACTACTACTACTACTACTACTACTACTACTACTACTACTACTAACATCTTCTGTTGACATCTTGACCTTTCAGCCTCATTGAGTTTACTGCGTTTTCACGGAGAACGAAGACATGAAAAATGTCTTTATGAATACAGTAAAAAAAGAAGAAGAATGCAGTTGAAAACTCCAGATAAAGATTGTTTTTGTCAAACTTCTGTTTCCAAGGTTAGGAAACTGAAAGGAACCGTGTGTATCATTTAGGGGGATTAATTGGAAGAAATGAAATATAATGTGCAAAAATACTGACGCTAAGAATCGTTATGTTTTATGTGGCTTAGAAGAAGCCATTTATATCTACATATTGATTTTATCTTCACAGACTGACACTGTTCCTCCAGAGGGATGCATCAGGTGCTTTTTATTAGTACTGTTTAATATCATAGAGTCATTTATTATCATGCTGAAGCTTTGCGATGCTCTCTCTGTCGGGCTGAGCTCCAACACACACACACACACACACACACACACACACACACACACACACACACACACACACACACACACACACACACAGTGTGTCAGCGAGCAGAGAGGCTGCAGTGATGAAGTGAAGGACACTGGCGTTGACGACGACTATGATCGATACTGTAATAAAACATGTCTTCTCCTCTGCTGCTGAGAGGAGAGAGGAGGACAGCAGGAATGACTCGTGTGTGTTTTGATAGCAGCTCGTCTTTTGGTCTTGTTATTATTATCAGCATTATGGTTATGATTGATAGGGAGGAGAGGTGGATCACAAACATCGATGCTTCTGCTTCCCACACATTGTGTTGAGGCCATCATCCTGCAGCCTGTCAATCAAACAGAGGACAACGGGAGGCTGTGATTGGCCGACAGAACTGTCCACGAAGCAAAGGGCAGCAGCAGGAAAACATCACGGATGGAACACTTTGCTTTGTTTCATTGTGAGTCATGAGCAGTCATCACCTGTTCAGAATGAGGTCCACATTTCATTTCATACGTCAGTGATAATCCCTCACCACCTATCCAATGTTTCTACTATTGTCAGGAGGTTTCAGCTCTTCTCAACACTGTCATGAATGTTGTTCAAGAAATCACAGAACAGACTGATTCTAACTCAAATAAAGTGCTGACATGGCTCCAGGCTGCTTCATTCTTTAAAACCAAGTGACGTGCATCTTGAAGAATGTTAGTTTGGTGGTGAGGCTTCAGTCAGAGTAGCTGGTCCATCCACATTAAGCCATGACTCAGCAAAAAACATGCAATCAATATTATTATTATCTGAGATCAAGTCATTTAATAAGAATGTTTAAAATACATCGAGCATTCAAAAGTGCCATATTCAGTGTAACTAAAGGGTGGAGCAGCTGCTGTTGTGTGTGTGCATAGAGATCTGACATTGTAAAAATAAAAACAGGCCATTAATTGGTTCGTCTAATGTCTGGTAGTGTTAATAACTGGCATTATGAATAATAACTTGGGGTGCCAGTATGCTGAGCCGTGCTGCATATGGTGCTTGTGGAACTATGAGATCGTGAACTATGAGCCTGGCTGATGTGAGGAAGAGGAGGATGACATTTGGCAGCAATGGAATATAATATTCATAACTGTGTTTTAATTAGTGTATAATCAGCTGAAACTAAGAATCGGGTCGTCTTCCCCCGCCATGTTTCTCTGCTCGAGCCGTTCATGCTTTCTATCTGAAGGAAGGCTGTTCTGGTACCGGTTTGAACGGGCTGTTAAATTATTAAAGATCAGCGTTACTGCTGTTTTTTATCTGTGATTCATAATGTTCTGGTGTCATGTATGACCACGCTGCAGCAGCATCTCCTCTGCTCTGTCGGGCTGAGCAAGGCTCGTTTATATGTAGAGCACATTCAACAACAAGGGGATTCAACGTGCTGCACATACAAACATTAAAAGCATCAAAACATAAGATTAAAAAACAATTAAGAACATTCATTTAAAAAAATCAAAAAACAATCAAAAAGCAAATGCAGCAGTGAGATGCAGAAATGTTTTAATATCCTTGAATCTGGTTCAGTTAAAGGAAGCAGCAAACAGAAGAGTCTTCAATCTGGATTTAAAAGAGCTGAGAGCACCACACACACACACACACACACACACACACACACACATAGACACACACACACACACATAGACACACACACACACACACACACACACACACATAGACACAAACACACACACACACACACACACACACACATAGACACACACACACACACACACACACACATAGACACAAACACACACACACACGTAGACACACACACACATAGACACACACACACACACACACACACATAGACACAAACACACACACACACGTAGACACAAACAACAAACACACACACGTAGACACACACACACATACACAAACACACACACACAAACACACACACGTAGACACAAACACACGTAGACACACACACACACACACACACACACACACACATGTAGACACACACACATACACAAACACACACACACAAACACACACACGTAGACACACACACACGTATACACACACACACACACACACATATACATAGACACAACCACACACACACACACACACACACACACACACACACACACGTATAAACACACACACACACACATATACATAGACACAACCACACAAACAAACAAACACACACACACACACACACACACACACACACACACACACACACACACACACACACACACACACACACACACACACACCACACACACACACACACACACACACACACACACACACACACACACACACACACACACACAGGTAACCGGGTGAAGTGAAGGATACTCGGCTTGAGGGCAACTACAACTGTTACTGTACGCTAAATAAAATATTGGAACAATACATCATACAAGCATGAACATGTAAAGGAAAGTGAAACCTAAATCAAACAGTCTCTGGTCCCGCTTCACAGCATACCAGGTGTTGTTATTTATTTTTCTGATAGACAACAAACTGTGTTGAGACGCAAACCCACAGCAGGTGGGTGGAGTCTGGGCGGCGGGTCCCGAACCGCCGACCGCCGAGCAGACCAACACCCATCACAGGGCCACAGGGGCTGAGAGCCAGAGGCTCCTAACGCACCATGTGACTGCAATCACAGATGAAAAACATCATCAACGAAGTGATCGGGTGGAAATAAAAAGTGAAACTTTGGGCCTCGACTGCACGACCGCTTCAGACGAGCAGCTCAGCTGTCGGCCAAAGCCTCGCTGGGCCAAAGGAGATTTTAAAAGCTCTAAAGAACGTTTGACCCCAGGCTGAAAATGTGCTTTGATCCCTTTCAGAAGTAATCCACAATACGGTTTGGTCATTACCTCACATGAGTCATGCTGCTTGGGAAAAGTGGGCCAAACCGACAGAAAGTAAACAGATAGCTTCCCCAGCTGCCACCTGAGTGCAGTTTGGAAGAAGACTTTCTGAGGGTTTCCTCTGCTGGGAAACCGCTCCGAGTCGTCCCTCCAATGCTGGATCACGGGCTGGATCACGGGCTGGATCACAGGCTGGATCACAGGCTGGATCACAGGCTGGATCACGGACTGGATCACAGGCTGGGGCTGGATCACGGGCTGGATCACGGGCTGGATCACAGGCTGGATCACAGGCTGGATCACGGACTGGATCACGGACTGGATCACAGGCTGGGGCTGGATCACGGACTGGATCACGGGCTGGATCACAGGCTGGATCACGGGCTGGATCACGGACTGGATCACAGGCTGGGGCTGGATCACGGGCTGGATCACGGGCTGGATCACAGGCTGGGGCTGGATCACGGGCTGGATCACGGGCTGGATCACAGGCTGGATCACAGGCTTCACGGTCTGGATCACGGGCTGCAGCACGGGCTGGATCACGGGCTGGATCACAGGCTTCACGGGCTGGATCACAGGCTGGATCACGGGCTGGATCACAGGCTGGATCACAGGCTGGATCACGGGCTGGATCACGGGCTGGATCACAGGCTGGATCACGGGCTGGATCACAGGCTGGATCACAGGCTGGATCACAGGCTGGATCACGGACTTCACGGGCTGGATCACGGGCTGCAGCACGGGCTGGATCACGGGCTGGATCACAGGCTGGATCACTAAAGGGCCTCCATCTGACTTTCATTATGGCCAACACATCACAAAGCCACAGGATGTTGGGAAGATCTAAACTGGTTTATGGACTTTAATCCACGTTGAGACAGGAAGTCACGGAGCAGGTAGAGAAGAAGAGGAATTGGATTCCCCAGGGAGTTTATGTTCATGATGTATTTTACATTAATAAGTGTAAGTATTGTCACTCCTGCTTACGACGGCTTGGTACCTTATCATTAGACACTATGCAAACTCTACTTTGTAACATGAGCGATGTCACACACTGCTTTGAGGGGCCGGTACAGACTTTTCCTTCTTGCAAGAAATAAACGGACAAAGACAACACACATTCAGAGACTTTATTCCTCCTTTCCCGATCGACAGAGACGATCCTCCATCCCATAGGTCATTGGTAGTGGAGGATCCAGGAGCGTCATCGAGGCCCAGAAGCCTCATTAGTACAAACCCTATACTTTGAGTTCCATCCATCTTAATATGATTGTATTCTTGACATGAGTTTACTTGATCTGATGACTCTGATGGTTATCGGTTCTTACTCATCTGCAAACAGAGAGAGGGGAACGAGTGGCAGCATCCTTTCTGGGACACAGTTTCAAGCTTTTGGAAGGAAGGTCTTCATTCTAAAAACACAACATGTTGCACTTAGCACTTGTGAATGAAGCCTTGGCTGGATTATGATGTGTATTATTAGTATTGTGCCTCTCTGTTATTACACAGCTGGGAGGAACTTGGTGCAAAAACTTGGTGCCAGCAGAAAGGAAAGCCGCCCATGAGGAGACAAGTGCTGGATGTTAGCAACATATTAGCTTCAACCACAACAGGAAATAACAAGTGTCAGGCGGTGATATATCACCGCTCCCTAAAATATCTGGCTTAAGTGGTCTTTGTTGCACGAAGTACCTCAATCCTCCGATTACAAAACCTCACAGACGCTCCTTCACGTTCACCCTGACCTGCAGAGGTCAACCAGCAGAGTACACCGGCCTGAAATAAACACAGTGACCCCGGACCTCATGACCTTTGTCCATGGAGGACCGGAGAGGAAAGGCAGGGTTTCCCTCTGATGTCACATGTGTGGAGACGACGAGCCAGTCTGGGAGAAGGATGGTGGGAAGTCCCACCCGGCTGGCCGACAGGGTCACGCTGCAGGGGAGGGAACAGGAGATTAACTCAAAGTTTTTACAAAGGAATTAAGCAATCAATTAAAGTACGGTGTACAAATGAAGGTACACATTGAATGGAACAAACAACAAACTCCTTATTATGCAACTATTAGTTTTGGTTAAGTCCTCGGGGTGGTTTATGAAAATCAAAAGGTTCATCATCTTGTAGCATCATCATTATGCAGCATTATGTATTTAGTTATAGACTAAATACATCATTTTCTAAAAATACAAACGTTCATGAACGTGGAGAGGGAGATGGAACGAAAAAAAAGGAATTCTACAATGGCTAGCTAATTTGAAAATATTTACAAAGTAATATTGATATTCCAACATTATCTCACTATGAATATTAATATAGATTTTGTCGGAAGACATCCTTTATATTCTTTTTTGGAAGTAGTTTCGGTGCATTCAGGTTCTCTCATTTAAACGAGGCCAGGTGCATTCAGGTTCTCTCATTTAAACGAGGCCAGGTGCATTCAGGTTCTCCTGTTTAAACGAGGCCAGGTGCATTCAGGTTCTCCCGGTTAAACGAGGCCAGGTGCATTCAGGTTCTCTCATTTAAACGAGGCCAGGTGCATTCAGGTTCTCTCGTTTAAACGAGGCCAGGTGCATTCAGGTTCTCTCATTTAAACGAGGCCAGGTGCATTCAGGTTCTCTCATTTAAACAAGGCCAGGTGCATTCAGGTTCTCTCATTTAAACAAGGCCAGGTGCATTCAGGTTCTCCTGTTTAAACAAGGCCAGGTGCATTCAGGTTCTCCCGGTTAAACGAGGCCAGGTGCATTCAGGTTCTCCTGTTTAAACGAGACCAGGTGCATTCAGGTTCTCCCGGTTAAACGAGGCCAGGTGCATTCAGGTTCTCCTGGTTAAACGAGGCCAGGTGCATTCAGGTTCTCCCGGTTAAACAAGGTCAGGTGCATTCAGGTTCTCCTGGTTGAACAAAGCCAGGTGCATTCAGGTTCTCCTGTTTAAACGAGGCCAGGTGCATTCAGGTTCTCTCATTTAAACAAGGCCAGGTGCATTCAGGTTCTCCTGTTTAAACAAGGCCAGGTGCATTCAGGTTCTCCCGGTTAAACGAGGCCAGGTGCATTCAGGTTCTCCTGTTTAAACGAGACCAGGTGCATTCAGGTTCTCCCGGTTAAACGAGGCCAGGTGCATTCAGGTTCTCCTGGTTAAACGAGGCCAGGTGCATTCAGGTTCTCCCGGTTAAACAAGGTCAGGTGCATTCAGGTTCTCCTGGTTAAACAAAGCCAGGTGCATTCAGATTCTCCTGTTTAAACGAGGCCAGGTGCATTCAGGTTCTCCCGGTTAAACGAGGCCAGGTGCATTCAGGTTCTCCCGTTTAAACGAGGCCAGGTGCATTCAGGTTCTCCCGGTTAAACGAGGCCAGGTGCATTCAGGTTCTCCTGTTTAAACGAGGCCAGGTGCATTCAGGTTCTCCCGGTTAAACGAGGCCAGGTGCATTCAGGTTCTCCTGTTTAAACGAGGCCAGGTGCATTCAGGTTCTCCTGTTTAAACGAGGCCAGGTGCATTCAGGTTCTCCCGGTTAAACGAGGCCAGGTGCATTCAGGTTCTCCCGGTTAAACGAGGCCAGGTGCATTCAGGTTCTCCCGTTTAAACGAGGCCAGGTGCATTCAGGTTCTCCTGTTTAAACGAGGCCAGGTGCATTCAGGTTCTCCTGTTTAAACGAGGCCAGGTGCATTCAGGTTCTCCCGGTTAAACGAGGCCAGGTGCATTCAGGTTCTCCCGTTTAAACGAGGCCAGGTGCATTCAGGTTCTCCCGTTTAAACGAGGCCAGGTGCATTCAGGTTCTCCTGTTTAAACGAGGCCAGGTGCATTCAGGTTCTCCCGGTTAAACGAGGCCAGGTGCATTCAGGTTCTCCTGTTTAAACGAGGCCAGGTGCATTCAGGTTCTCCCGGTTAAACGAGGCCAGGTGCATGGAGGTGTGGAGTTGTGGAAGTGTGCTCTGTTATGTTTCCACTTTGTCGTTTGTTCTTGGTGAAACCACACTGCTGAATGCTACATGCTATTAGCAGTGGCCATTTTGGTTTGAAGGTTGTGGTGTGACCACACACCATTCGTACCAGAAAAGTTGATGATGCAATCCAAACCCTAGATATACCACACTGAATCAGTGACGACAATATTCCTGCCGAATGATGTCATCTAAAATCACACAATGGAGATCTGACGACATATCTGATCCGACATAGAAGCGGCGAAGGCCGGTTCTCTCCAGCCTGATGGTTGTTGGTTCAAAGCCCCGTCTGTCTGCTGTCGTGCTGAGAGGCAGCGCTCGCTGGTCCCAGTGAGCATAACTTGATGGGATTTTCCACTCTCATGTTTTACCTTTCTGAAAGATGTTCCCAGTCTTTAAAGATAGAGAAGAGTCGATAACTTCTTCTGTACAACAGCCTCATAATGCAGAAACGCTGCTTATAAGGGGTCTGCTACGGTCAATATTACATCAAACATATTGTTTTATGTGCTTCCAGAGGTCAGGCAAAGGTCAGCGTGTAGATGAACACCCCTCTGGGGTAACCAGTCTGAAGCTCAAAGTAAACAGCACACATGAGCCTGTAGATGAAGGATTCCCATCACCTGTCTGGAGGCAGACAACCTGCATGCACTGATAAATAATCCTGTTGCTCCAGGAGTCATTGCTCCCTCATGGCAGGTCTCTGCTGAGACCAACACAGAGAAGGGTTTATCTCCATGCTAACTGATTAGCCAGATATCCTGGTGGGCCATTGGATAACATGAGGATCCCCTGAGCCGCCAGTACATACATGTGTACGTCTACATGTGTACATCTGCATGTGTACGTCTACATGTGTACGTCTACATGTGTACGTCTACATGTGTACATCTACATGTGTACGTCTACATGTGTACGTCTACATGTGTACATCTACATGTGTACGTCTACATGTGTACATCTACATGTGTACATCTACATGTGTACGTCTACATGTGTACATCTACATGTGTACATCTACATGTGTACATCTACATGTGTACATCTACATGTGTACGTCTACATGTGTACATCTACATGTGTACGTCTACATGTGTACATCTACATGTGTACATCTACATGTGTACGTCTACATGTGTACGTCTACATGTGTACGTCTACATGTGTACATCTACATGTGTATGTCTACATATGTACATCTACATGTGTACATCTACATGTGTACGTCTACATGTGTACGTCTACATGTGTACGTCTACATGTGTACGTCTACATGTGTACATCTACATGTGTACGTCTACATGTGTACGTCTACATGTGTACGTCTACATGTGTACGTCTACATGTGTACATCTACATGTGTATGTCTACATATGTACATCTACATGTGTACATCTACATGTGTACGTCTACATGTGTACGTCTACATGTGTACGTCTACATGTGTACATCTACATGTGTACGTCTACATGTGTACGTCTACATGTGTACGTCTACATGTGTACGTCTACATGTGTACGTCTACATGTGTACATCTACATGTGTACGTCTACATGTGTACGTCTACATGTGTACGTCTACATGTGTACGTCTACATGTGTACATCTACAGGTGTATGTCTACATGTGTACGTCTACATGTGTACGTCTACATGTGTACGTCTACATGTGTACGTCTACATGTGTACGTCTACATGTGTACGTCTACATGTGTACGTCTACATGTGTACGTCTACATGTGTACGTCTACATGTGTACGTCTACATGTGTACATCTACATGTGTACGTCTACATGTGTACGTCTACATGTGTACGTCTACATGTGTACGTCTACATGTGTACGTCTACATGTGTACGTCTACATGTGTACGTCTACATGTGTACATCTACATGTGTACGTCTACATGTGTACGTCTACATGTGTACGTCTACATGTGTACGTCTACATGTGTACGTCTACATGTGTACATCTACATGTGTACATCTACATGTGTACGTCTACATGTGTACATCTACATGTGTATGTCTACATGTGTACGTCTACATGTGTACGTCTACATGTGTACGTCTACATGTGTACATCTACATGTGTACGTCTACATGTGTACGTCTACATGTGTACGTCTACATGTGTACGTCTACATGTGTACGTCTACATGTGTACGTCTACATGTGTACATCTACATGTGTACGTCTACATGTGTACGTCTACATGTGTACATCTACATGTGTACGTCTACATGTGTACGTCTACATGTGTACGTCTACATGTGTACGTCTACATGTGTACATCTACATGTGTACGTCTACATGTGTACGTCTACATGTGTACGTCTACATGTGTACGTCTACATGTGTACATCTACATGTGTACGTCTACATGTGTACGTCTACATGTGTACGTCTACATGTGTACGTCTACATGTGTACATCTACATGTGTACGTCTACATGTGTACGTCTACATGTGTACGTCTACATGTGTACGTCTACATGTGTACGTCTACATGTGTACGTCTACATGTGTACGTCTACATGTGTACGTCTACATGTGTACGTCTACATGTGTACATCTACATGTGTACATCTACATGTGTACATCTACATGTGTATGTCTACATGTGTACATCTACATGTGTACGTCTACATGTGTACGTCTACATGTGTACGTCTACATGTGTACGTCTACATGTGTACATCTACATGTGTACATCTACATGTGTACGTCTACATGTGTACATCTACATGTGTACGTCTACATGTGTACGTCTACATGTGTACGTCTACATGTGTACATCTACATGTGTATGTCTACATGTGTACGTCTACATGTGTACGTCTACATGTGTACGTCTACATGTGTACGTCTACTGGAGCTTCTGCTTCATCTTGTTTTGTGATCACATGGGACAACAAGTACAAGGAGAGAGGGAGGAAGAAACATTTATGAAAACACATACCCTTCATAATCCCCCTTATACATCTCTGTATAATACACTAGAGGACGTGTTATGATGTAATTACATTACATACATACAGATACTACTGAGCTCCTGAGAGTTCCATGTTCACAACAGGAAGTGGGACTCCAACGCAGATTTGCACTTTTGATGTTGTGATAATTTTAGCGAGGACAAATAATGTAGGAGTCATATTCATGTTGTGATTCCTCTTCGTCACACACACAGACACACAGACACAGACACACACAGACACACACACACACACACACACACACACACACACACACACACACACACACACACACACACACACACACACACACACACACACACACACTCCATCATTGGATCAACCTCCCTGCTCTATCAAGGGTTGAGATCTGTGGAGAGGAATCTGAAGACTCTTTGTCGTGCACCTCGGAATTTTCAATTTAGAACAACAGGTCTGTGGACAACTGGTTTGAGATGATTCATTCAGATTCAGGTTCTAGTCCCAGACCTGCAGAGCAGGAAGCAGCATGTCATCCTTGAAGACAGGAACAGGAGCTGGGATGAATCCTGACAAGTAGACTGACGGGTCATCAAAGCATGTTGTCTCTACACACGTATGTTTCATTAAACGTTATTCTGAGTTATTTCCAGTCTGCCCAGAGGACTGTTTCAGGCTTATAGTTAGGACTGTTTCAGGTTTATAGTTAGGACTGTTTCAGGCTTATAGTTAGGACTGTTTCAGGTTTATAGTTAGGACTGTTTCAGGCTTATAGTTAGGACTGTTTCAGGTTTATAGTTAGGACTGTTTCAGGTTTATAGTTAGGACTGTTTCAGGTTTATAGTTAGGACTGTTTCAGGTTTATAGTTAGGGCTGTTTCAGGTTTATAGTTAGGACTGTTTCAGGTTTATAGTTAGGGCTGTTTCAGGCTTATAGTTAGGACTGTTTCAGGCTTATAGTTAGGACTGTTTCAGGCTTATAGTTAGGACTGTTTCAGGCTTATAGTTAGGACTGTTTCAGGTTTATAGTTAGGACTGTTTCAGGCTTATAGTTAGGACTGTTTCAGGTTTATAGTTAGGACTGTTTTAGGCTTATAGTTAGGACTGTTTCAGGTTTATAGTTAGGGCTGTTTCAGGCTTATAGTTAGGACTGTTTCAGGTTTATAGTTAGGACTGTTTCAGGCTTATAGTTAGGACTGTTTCAGGTTTATAGTTAGGACTGTTTCAGGCTTATAGTTAGGACTGTTTCAGGTTTATAGTTAGGACTGTTTCAGGCTTATAGTTAGGACTGTTTCAGGCTTATAGTTAGGACTGTTTCAGGCTTATAGTTAGGACTGTTTCAGGTTTATAGTTAGGACTGCTTCAGGCTTATAGTTAGGACTGTTTCAGGCTTATAGTTAGGACTGTTTCAGGCTTATAGTTAGGGCTGGCTCAGGTTTATAGTTAGGGCTGTTTCAGGTTTATAGTTAGGACTGTTTCAGGCTTATAGTTAGGACTGGTTCAGGCTTATAGTTAGGGCTGGCTCAGGTTTATAGTTAGGACTGTTTCAGGCTTATAGTTAGGACTGTTTCAGGCTTATAGTTAGGACTGTTTCAGGTTTATAGTTAGGGCTGTTTCAGGCTTATAGTTAGGACTGTTTCAGGTTTATAGTTAGGGCTGTTTCAGGTTTATAGTTAGGACTGTTTCAGGTTTATAGTTAGGGCTGTTTCAGGCTTATAGTTAGGACTGTTTCAGGCTTATAGTTAGGACTGTTTCAGGCTTATAGTTAGGACTGTTTCAGGCTTATAGTTAGGACTGTTTCAGGTTTATAGTTAGGACTGTTTCAGGCTTATAGTTAGGACTGTTTCAGGCTTATAGTTAGGGCTGTTTCAGGCTTATAGTTAGGACTGTTTCAGGCTTATAGTTAGGACTGTTTCAGGTTTATAGTTAGGACTGTTTCAGGCTTATAGTTAGGACTGTTTCAGGTTTATAGTTAGGACTGTTTCAGGCTTATAGTTAGGACTGTTTCAGGTTTATAGTTAGGGCTGTTTCAGGCTTATAGTTAGGACTGTTTCAGGTTTATAGTTAGGACTGTTTCAGGCTTATAGTTAGGACTGTTTCAGGTTTATAGTTAGGACTGTTTCAGGCTTATAGTTAGGACTGTTTCAGGTTTATAGTTAGGACTGTTTCAGGCTTATAGTTAGGACTGTTTCAGGCTTATAGTTAGGACTGTTTCAGGCTTATAGTTAGGACTGTTTCAGGTTTATAGTTAGGACTGCTTCAGGCTTATAGTTAGGACTGTTTCAGGCTTATAGTTAGGACTGTTTCAGGCTTATAGTTAGGGCTGGCTCAGGTTTATAGTTAGGGCTGTTTCAGGTTTATAGTTAGGACTGTTTCAGGCTTATAGTTAGGACTGGTTCAGGCTTATAGTTAGGGCTGGCTCAGGTTTATAGTTAGGACTGTTTCAGGCTTATAGTTAGGACTGTTTCAGGCTTATAGTTAGGACTGTTTCAGGCTTATAGTTAGGACTGTTTCAGGCTTATAGTTAGGACTGGCTCAGGTTTGCCCTGGTCCAGCCCCTAGATATGCTGCTATAGGCTTAGACTGCTGGGGGACATCTTAGGATACACTGAGCTCCTCTTCTCTTCTTCTTTCACTCCTCCTCTCCTTTTCTCCTCTTCTTTCTCTCCTTCTGGATAAACTATTGTCTCTTCAATGCACATTACTAACTCTACTTTCTTTTTCCATGGATTCATGGCTGCCTGGAACCGGTCCTGCCTGCTGCCATGGCCCTGCTGATGCCCCCCTCCCACCTCTCTCCCTCCTTCTGCTTCATGGATCGTGGTTATCTGAATCATGGTCCATGCCTACTACTCATTATATGAATAATTTCTGTCATATTCATGTAATGTGCTGTAACTCCGTTATTCATTCTGGTCACATGACATCTATTGCTTCTGTCCATCCGGGGAGAGGGATCCTCCTCTGTTGCTCTCCCTCAGGTTTCTTCCCCTTTTCCCTGTGAAAGGGTTTTTACTATCTTTATTGGGGGAGTTTTTCCTGATCCGATGTGAGGTCCCGGGACAGGATGTTATGTGTACAGACTGTAAAGCCCTCCGAGGCAAACTTGTATTTGTGATGTTGGGCTATATAAAATAAACTGAATTGAATTGAATTGAACTCCACGACACACCGTCTTCCTCCTGCAGCAGAGCCCAGAGGTCCAGCTCTGGGTTCTGGGTTTGGGTCGGCCCCTTGGTGTCCAGGTGTTTTCTCCATCACCGTGGAGCTGATTAGAGGGTCCATGCCCCTCTAGCTGAGGGGCCCCGGGGCCTCGTCCCTCCCTGAAGCCGCCGTGAGGCTGGGGAAGAGATCTGAAGGCTGATCACATCCTGCAGGCTGAGGTCCTTAAAGGATCCGGCATCCTGCAGAACCCCTCAGTCCCTGAACCTGGAACCACGAGAGCCGGCTCTGACTTCTCCTCACCAAGGTTGTAAGAGCCCCCACTGCAAGACGCTCGGCATGCTGGGAAATGCTGGCTGTCACCTGATCCGAAATTAAGGTTTAATAGAAACATATCTTGAGAGGTTATTTATGAAACCAGCAGACATGAAAAGAACAAAAGAGATAATACAATGCCAGATACACACATTTCCACACATTTGTATTTTTTTCAAACAAATATGAATCATTCCAAGTAGCTAGGGGATCAAATAGGATGTAATCTATTTCCGTGACTTGGAGGCAGCTGGTCTGACCGTCTCTCACGGGCCTCATGGGTCATGTGACCCAGAGAAGACCAGCCTGGACTTCCCTGTGACGACCGTCTGCGGCGGTGCAGGCGTCAGCACAGTGAACAGTCCTGTAGCGCCCTCTGCTGGTGGAAATGAAGTACAGCAACATGAGCAGTAATACACACTAACAGAAAAGATCACAATCGTGTCCCTGCACCGTCTTAAATGTATCTACTCACACCCTGTATGCAGAGTCCTCTAGGATCAATACATGTGATGTCTATGTGATGTCAGACACTGGGTGGTCACAGCTTTCCTTTATTTTAATTTTTGGCAAAACAGAAATCCTCGTCAGTGGATTCAAAATTAAAGTCAGAATTGTTTATTTATTTTTTACTGTGTTCACATGTTTAATTGTTTCAAGGTCATCAGCACCTGTGTGTGTGTGTGTGTGTGTGTGTGTGTGTGTGTGTGTGTGTGTGTGTGTGTGTGTGTGTGTGTGTGTGTGTGTGTGTGTGTGTGTGTGTGTTCATGCTAGATGTTGTGGCCTCGGGTGTACACTCAAAAAAACAACTAACTTAATAACATCATGGAAAGGATTTCCACATGATTAAACTGCTTTATTTAAGCAATAAACGATGTTGGTCCAATATAATTGACTTGAGTCGGATCAACTTAATTTATTAGGCTTAGTCAAACCTAATTTACTTGTGTCAGATTAAATTAAATAACTTGAGTTGGTTCAATTTAATTGATTAATGTTTTTTTTTACTAATGTAGAATTAGTTTAGCCAACCCTATTAAGTTGAGTTGGGCACAACCCTAGTAAATACGTTTAACCAACCCTAGTAAATTAAGTTGACACTACTCAAGTACTTTAAGTCTGGTCAAAAATAACACTAAATAACAACAAAAAGAAGAAGAAGAAAAAAAAAAGATCATGTCTTGATACTCGATTCTCTCAGTTTATCTCAACTGAATGGATCTAATAAATGTTACGTTTTTTAACTTAATGCAAAGCCTACATGACTGAATCACGTTCACATTGGAAACATGAATGAATATCGTTCAGAATACATGTTACTTTTTGTTTAGTGTAAGGTGTATTGTGTCCCTTCTCTCTGTTGTGTCTCCAGGGTGTTTGAGCAGTAATTAATAGTTCCGGGAAGTACCATGTATTAATTAGTAGAGGGGTGTTTGTTGAGTTTAATTCCCTGTTCGGGCTTTATATGATCTCTATGGTGTGGGCGTTTAGTCCTTAATTAAACACGCCCACACCAGCAGAGATCAAGATGACCGGCATTAGGGGATAGGGATGTATTTGACCGTATTTCTTGTTCAATGGAGCTGCCAGGTCCACATGCTGTCCGTGGTCCACACACACACACTCCTTACACACACTTGTGTGTGTGTCTTTGGACAGATATGGTCAGCACTATATTGCTACACCGTGTAAGGAGTGGTGGTGCTGAAGGTAACTACACTGATATGATTAGTTTGATAGCAAAATGAACCACATCCTAAAGTTTTACCATTTAAACCGTTCCACATTTAGCCAAGACTTCATGGTAATATCCACGGAAACATATGAATAAGAAAGTTATAAAAGCATGAATCTATATTTACACATATACATACAGACCTACAAACAGTCTTTCATCAGCTAGTTAATGCTGCAGAGGTGACCTCTCCTTAAATGTGAAACAGAGTTACTAAGTTAAGAAAATAAAACACTTTCCAAATCATTACATCCCAAAGCAAGTAGTGGGTTAGTGGGTCTATCTTGATCTTGAATTATACTGTACACTCACAATAAGTCACAATCTAACATTTATTTTGACATATGATACCTGTCACAACCCGGTCCCGTGTATAAGTTATGTTTTCTCAGTTTTTCACAATTTGTCTCATTTCCTGTTTAATTTTGGCACCTTTTGGTTCTGAAGAGTGAAGCCAATGCAGAAGTTTAGCTTGCATTCTCTCTCCTGACCACCAGGAGGCGACTCCTATGGTTGTATAGAAGTATATGCTTCATGTGTTGAAGCTGCATTCTCTCTCCTGACCACCAGGGGGCAACTCCTCTGGTTGTATAGAAGTCTATATAAATGACTCTACTTCTCTTGATGTATTCCCTCAGTAAACATTGTAAACATGAGTTTCTGTCTCAATCTCTAGTTTCAAGTCTTCTTCATGTTGTACATTATGGTCATTTCAGAACTATCTGCCTCCTGAGCTTCTGAGTCCTTTGCCCGTTGGGTCAGTACTGATAGTGATACTGCATCATATGTGTAACCTTTTATGAGAGGATTTTAAATCATCATGTCCTATTTGTCAGTCTAGTTTAACCCCCCCAAAAAGATAATTTCTGTTATCAAATAAACTGATAGCAATATCTATGATGGTTCTCACAAGAATAAATCAGCTGCACCTTCCTCTCAGGTGCTGTTCGTGATAGGACAGAAATCCCCATACAGATTATTATCCTGATTTAGAAATGGACTGTTTTGCATTTTTGTTTTAAGAATGTAATAAACACACTGAATATGTTTAAAAAGCAAAGTTAGACCAGGTTGGTCGCCATTAGCATCACCACAAGAGCTGCAGGGATCACAAGCTAAAGGGCCTATTAATCTGGCATTCGATGCATTTGGCTGAAAGTCACCAGATTACACGGTCACTCGTTAAACCAAAACACCGGTGCATTGCACAGAGGAACAGAAGCCTAGCTTTCGCTTGCAGCTTTTAAAGTAGGAAAGGAAGAAGCAAGAAGATGCTGTGAGGAGCAGGAGGATGAGGACTCAACCACCATCTCCACCAAGAGTGTGTGTGTGTGTGTGTGTGTGTGTGTGTGTGTGTGTGTGTGAGAGAGAGAGAGAGAGGTATACTTGTAAAGGCCCACATGTCAGTCATCAGTCATGCAAACAACAAAGATATAACATCCATCATTTTATTTTATGTTTTGTTACATTTTACAGATAACAAACCAAGAAACCCACGTTGCATCCCACCAGTTGCATTGCTGTTACAATCACTGCTTGTATTATCATTATTACTCTACTACATCCACTGCTGCTGTTGTAACAGGTCGTAACCTTTTCATCATGATCCTCTCATCACATGAATCATTTCTATTCACTTGACTGCCAACTTGAAGCGGTTGTCATCTCCCTTCACGGCTCTATTGGCGTTGACGTATCAAAAGGTGGAAACAAGCGATGTGATTGGCTGCTGAGCCTCTCGGGACTTCTCCCCCGATGCATCAAACAGTCTGAATCTGTCTGGTTCACTTCCCCGTCTGCACGTTCAAGGAGGAGAGACGTCCTCCTGTTCACTACCTGTTGGCCTGAGTGATGCGGCTTCATGCACACGGCTGACCAAGTGAACCACCAAGAACCCGGTGGACTACACCTGCTCTTAGGGCCCTTGTCTATCTATAGATAGATAGATAGATAGATGGATGGATGGATGGATGGATGGATGGATGGATAGATAGATAGATAGATAGATAGATAGATAGATAGATAGATAGATAGATAGATAGATAGATAGATAGATAGATAGATAGATAGATAGATAGATAGATAGATGGATGGATGGATGGATAGATAGATGGATGGATGGATGGATGGATGGATGGATGGATGGATGGATGAATGGATGGATGGATAGATAGATGGATGGATGGATGGATGGATGGATGGATGGATGGATGGATGGATGGATGAATACTTTATTTATCCCAGAGGAGAAATTTGTTTGTCACAGTAGCAAACAACTTACATATGATACACAAAAAATAAAATACAAATCTAAAATACTCAATATATACAACAAAACAAAAACAGTAAAGCGTAATAATTTAGGAAATGGAACAATAAAGAAAGTGCAAAAATGCAAAGTATGTGCAGTGTATATGAAGTGTATAAATAATGCACAGTGAAGGGTTATTGTTGATGATGGTCAATTGACGGAGGATATGGTCAGAGGTGACATATTGTGAAGTCTAATAGCAGGCTCGGCCTCCCAATGAGGATCTATTTGACCTCGGCCTCCCATTTAGGATCTATTGACCTCGGCCTCCCATTTAGGATCTATTGACCTGGGAGGAGAATGTATGAGTCTTCTCCTGCTCTTCCCAGCAGCCTCCTATGTAAGCACACCGCGTCCCTTCTCTTCTTGAAGCCATGTTAGGGGGCGTTTCACTGAGTGTTCCCTCTATACTGGTTTCCCCCTTTGCAGCATCAGTAGCACAGAGCCAGCCTCCACCAGACTACGCGGTTCCTGCTCGCTCGGTTGAGGGGTTTTCCTGAGGTTTGGGAAAAGCCGGAGTACGCGTACAAGGACAGCGCGTAAACAAGAAGGAGCCGCTGTCACCGGGGGATTCGTCGTCGGTCTTCCGTGCAGGAGCATCGCGCGAAAGCGGACAAAAACAGGTAGAAACTTGGACGTTTTTCCCCCCCGTGCGGACGCGCGTATCCGGACCGACGGGGACGCGTCTCTCTGAAGCCATGGAGCCGTGAAGCCACGGTGAACGGTAGCCGACGCAGGTCATCACCGTCCGGCCGGACGGTGATGACCTGCGGCTTCATGGCTTCATGCTTCATGGCTTGTCGGGCTGTTTACGACCCAAAATAACCGGAGAGGGAATGTTAACGTCTACGTAGCGACGTCGAAGGGGTGTCGCTCCACTGTAACGCTGTACAGTAACGTTAGCTAACACTGTAACGCTGTACAGTAACGTTAGCTAACGCTGGACAGTAACGTTAGCTATAGCACTGTAACGCTGTACAGTAACGTTAGCTATAGCTCAGTAACGCTGGACAGTAACGTTAGCTATAGCACTGTAACGCTGTACAGTAACGTTAGCTATAGCACTGTAACGCTGGACAGTAACGTTAGCTATAGCTCAGTAACGCTGGACAGTAACGTTAGCTATAGCACTGTAACGCTGTACAGTAACGTTAGCTATAGCACTGTAACGCTGGACAGTAACGTTAGCTATAGCACTGTAACGCTGTACAGTAACGTTAGCTATAGCTCAGTAACGCTGTACAGTAACGTTAGCTATAGCTCAGTAACGCTGTATAGTAACGTTAGCTATAGCACTGTAACGCTGTACAGTAACGTTAGCTATAGCACTGTAACGCTGGACAGTAACGTTAGCTATAGCTCAGTAACGCTGTACAGTAACGTTAGCTATAGCTCAGTAACGCTGTACAGTAACGTTAGCTATAGCTTATAGCCCCCCGGGCTCACATTCCCGTCTTATTATAATTTCCTCCATTGCGCTCGTGCGGCGTTAGACGCACGAGACGCGCGCACCATATCCCTCCACCTTTAACGGCAGCAGCGCGAGCTCCCCGCGGATGCATTAATTAGTGCCTACGTGTAAATGCACAGTGAGGACCGAGCGGCGCTGCCGTAAGGCCGCAGCCGCTCGGAGCGCTCGCTGCTGGGGCTTACATGAAAGCTCGGGAGGGTAATGGTGACCTTCCCCTCCGCTACATCCGCGGTCAGCAGTATGTTTGCTGAGAGGGAGATAAAAAAAAAAAGACCGGCCTTCATTCCGGCACAGATACAGATAGTGGACGTGACGTAGGTTGTTTGTCCTCCAAGCACAACACTGTAATGTTGTGCTGTCATAGGGCTGTAATGACAGCTCTGTAATGACCCCATGACAGCCCCCCTCCTCTGTAATGACCCCATGACAGCCTCCCTCCTCTGTAATGACCCCATGACAGCCCCCCTCCTCTGTAATGACCCCATGACAGCCCCCCTCCTCTGTAATGACCCCATAACAGCCCCCCCCCCCCCCCCCCCTCTGTAATGACCCTATGACAGTCCAACTACCTGTGGACTGATGCCCTTCACAACATGGATGTTGTGTGTGCAGCATACGTTCTGTCTGTTATGCACATTCTGTCTGTTATTCACTGTCTGTTATTCAATGTCTGTTATGCACATTCTGTCTGTTATTCACTGTCTGTTATTCAGGTTCTGTCTGTTATTCACATTATGTCTGTTATTCACATTATGTCTGTTATTCACATTATGTCCGTTATTCACATTCTGTCTGTTATTCACTCACTGTCTGTTATTCATGTTCTGTCTATTATCCACATTCTGTCTGTTATTCACTCTCTGTCTGTTATTCATGTTCTGTCTATTATCCACATTCTGTCTGTTATTCACTCTCTGTCTGTTATTCATGTTCTGTCTATTATCCACATTCTGTCTGTTATTCACGTTCTGTCTGTTATTCCCTGTTCTGTCTATTATCCACATTCTGTTGTTATTCACTCTCTGTCTGTTATTCACTGTCTGTTATTCATGTTCTGTCTATTATCCACATTCTGTCTTTTTCCCCCGTTCTGTGTGTTATTCACTGTCTGTTGTTCAGGTTCTGTCCGTTCTTCACTGTCTGTTCTTCACGTTCTGTCTGTTATTCAGGTTCTGTCTGTTGCTCACTGTCTGTTTTTCACATTATGTCTGTTATTCACTGTCTGTTATTCACATGTTGTCCGTTATTCACATTATGTCTGTTATTCACATGTTGTCTGTTATTCAGGTTCTGTCTGTTGCTCACTGTCCGTTATTCACATGTTGTCCGTTATTCACATTATGTCTGTTATTCACATGTTGTCTGTTATTCAGGTTCTGTATGTTACTCACTGTCTGTTATTCACATTATGTCTGTTATTCACATGTTGTCTGTTATTCAGGTTCTGTATGTTACTCACTGTCTGTTATTCACATTATGTCTGTTATTCACATGTTGTCTGTTATTCAGGTTCTGTATGTTACTCACTGTCTGTTATTCACATGTTGTCTGTTTTTCAGGTTCTGTCTGTTTTTCACATTATGTCTGTTATTCACTGTCTGTTATTCACATGTTGTCCGTTATTCACATTATGTCTGTTATTCACGTTCTGTCTGTTATTCACATTATGTCTGTTATTCACGTTCTGTCTGTTATTCACATTATGTCTGTTATTCACTGTCTGTTATTCACATGTTGTCCGTTATTCACATTATGTCTGTTATTCACGTTCTGTCTGTTATTCACGTTCTGTCTGTTATTCACATGTTGTCTGTTATTCAGGTTCTGTCTGTTACTCACTGTATGTTATTCACGTGATGTCTGTTGCTCACTGTCTGTTGTTCAGGTTCTGTATGTTACTCACTGTTAGGGCTGTCAACGAATAATCGAAATTCGAATATATATTCGAATAGTTGTTAAAAACAGAATTTCGAATGTGAAAATTAATATTCGAATGTAAAAAAAAAAAAGAAAAAAAAAAAGTATTTCGGAGGATAATTATCGTGAATCTGGCAACCCCCGCCGCGGCCTAAACTGAAGAATTTTGTATTTACACATATATTCGAATATGTTCGAATATATGTGTTTTTTTTAAAGGGAATATTCGGACGTCATTTTTTAGCAATTTTGACAGCCCTACTCACTGTCTGTTATTCAGGTTCTGTCTGTTGCTCACATTATGTCTGTTATTCACATTATGTATGTTATTCACTGTCTGTTATTCACATGTTGTCTGTTATTCAGGTTCTGTCTGTTACTCACTGTCTGTTATTCACGTTTTGTCCGTTATTCACGTTCTGTCTGTTATTCACATTATGTCTGTTACTCACTGTCTGTTATTCACATTATGTCTGTTATTCACATTATGTCTGTTATTCAGGTTCTGTCTGTTACTCACTGTCTGTTATTCACGTTTTGTCCGTTATTCACGTTCTGTCTGTTACTCACTGTCTGTTATTCACGTTTTGTCCGTTATTCACGTTCTGTCTGTTATTCACATTATGTCTGTTATTCACATTATGTCTGTTATTCAGGTTCTGTCTGTTACTCACTGTCTGTTATTCACGTGATGTCTGTTGCTCACTGTCTGTTCTTCATGTCCTGTCTGTTGCTCACTGTCTGTTCTTCATGTCCTGTCTGTTGCTCACTGTCTGTTCTTCATGTCCTGTCTGTTGCTCACTGTCGTTCAGGTCCTGTCTGTTGCTCACTGTCTGTTCTTCATGTCCTGTCTGTTGCTCACTGTCGTTCAGGTCCTGTCTGTTGCTCACTGTCTGTTCTTCATGTCCTGTCTGTTGCTCACTGTCTGTTCTTCATGTCCTGTCTGTTGCTCACTGTCGTTCAGGTCCTGTCTGTTGCTCACTGTCTGTTGTCCCTCCCCTCGTGTCCTCAGCAGCATGTCAGCCAGAGGAGGGAAGAAGAAGGCCACCAAGCTGTCCCGCTCGGCCCGGGCGGGCGTCATCTTCCCCGTGGGCCGCATGATGCGGTACCTGCGCACCGGCACCCACAAGTACCGCATCGGCATGGGGGCGCCGGTCTACATGGCCGCCGTCATCGAGTACCTGGCAGGTAGGTCACGTGACGCGAGCGCATTCCAGCTCCAGTGTCAGTTGTGTAGCGTGTGCGCTGAATCTGTACACATGTACACATGTTCACTGCACGTGTTAACTATGTGTTATATGTAAACATTCCACTGAAACAATCTGTTACCCTTATTAAAAGAATTAGTGTAACATTATCACATTTTGTTTACCACATTTATCTACCATTTTAGAATGAAGAATTTCATTGGGAAAGGAAAACAACAAGAGGAGGTGTATTCATGTTCTTATGTCTTGTGTGTCTCATTTGTCTCCACACTGTTTCTCTGGAAGCTGAGATCTTGGAGTTGGCAGGAAACGCAGCGCGGGACAACAAGAAGGGCAGAATAACTCCCAGGCACATCAAGCTGGCTGTGGCCAACGACGAGGAGCTCAACCAGGTGAGAGGCTCTCCAGGTGAGGGGGTCCTTCACTCTCCAGGTGAGAGGGTCCTTCACTCTCCAGGTGAGGGGGTCCTTCACTCTGCAGGTGAGAGGGTCTGGACCTTCACTCTCCAGCTGAGAGGGTCTGGACCTTCACTCTCCAGGTGAGAGGGTCTGGACCTTCACTCTCCATGTGAGAGGGTCTGGACCTTCACTCTCCAGGTGAGAGGGTCTGGACCTTCACTCTGCAGGTGAGAGGGTCTGGACCTTCACTCTCCAGGTGAAAGGGTCTGGACCTTCACTCTCCAGGTGAGAGGGTCTGGACCTTCACTCTCCAGGTGAGAGGGTCTGGACCTTCACTCTCCAGGTGAGAGGGTCTGCAGGTTATGGTAATGTACAGCACGCCTTGGAAAAGAAGAAATCCTGTACGCCGAGCAGGTAGTAGTACCTAAGCTAGGTAGTGTACAGAGTACCTGAGCAGGTAGTAAACAGAGTCCACCATCACTCCTCCATCACTCCTCATCACTCCACCATCACTCCACCATCACTCCTCCATCAGTCCACCATCACTCCTCCATCACTCCTCATCACTCCACCATCACTCCACCATCACTCCACCATCACTCCTCCATCAGTCCACCATCACTCCTCCATCACTCCACCATCACTCCTCCATCACTCCACCATCACTCCACCATCACTCCTCCATCAGTCCACCATCACTCCACCATCACTCCTCCATCAGTCCACCATCACTCCACCATCACTCCTCCATCACTCCTCCATCACTCCACCATCACTCCTCCATCAGTCCACCATCACTCCACCATCACTCCACCATCACTCCTCCATCAGTCCACCATCACTCCACCATCACTCCTCCATCACTCCACCATCACTCCACCATCACTCCTCCATCAGTCCACCATCACTCCACCATCACTCCACCATCACTCCACCATCACTCCTCCATCACTCCACCATCACTCCACCATCACTCCTCCATCACTCCACCATCACTCCACCATCACTCCACCATCACTCCTCCATCACTCCACCATCACTCCTCCATCACTCCACCATCACTCCACCATCACTCCTCCATCACTCCACCATCACTCCACCATCACTCCTCCATCAGTCCACCATCACTCCACCATCACTCCTCCATCACTCCACCATCACTCCACCATCACTCCTCCATCAGTCCACCATCACTCCACCATCACTCCTCCATCAGTCCACCATCACTCCACCATCACTCCTCCATCACTCCTCCATCACTCCACCATCACTCCTCCATCACTCCACCATCACTCCACCATCACTCCTCCATCAGTCCACCATCACTCCACCATCACTCCTCCATCAGTCCACCATCACTCCACCATCACTCCTCCATCACTCCACCATCACTCCACCATCACTCCTCCATCACTCCACCATCACTCCACCATCACTCCTCCATCAGTCCACCATCACTCCACCATCACTCCTCCATCACTCCACCATCACTCCTCCATCAGTCCACCATCACTCCACCATCACTCCTCCATCACTCCACCATCACTCCACCATCACTCCTCCATCAGTCCACCATCACTCCTCCATCACTCCACCATCACTCCACCATCACTCCTCCATCACTCCACCATCACTCCTCCATCAGTCCACCATCACTCCACCATCACTCCTCCATCACTCCACCATCACTCCACCATCACTCCTCCATCACTCCACCATCACTCCACCATCACTCCACCATCACTCCTCCATCAGTCCACCATCACTCCACCATCACTCCTCCATCAGTCCACCATCACTCCTCCATCAGTCCACCATCACTCCTTTCATCACTCCTCCATCAGTCCACCATCACTCCTCATCACTCCTCCATCAGTCCACCATCACTCCTTTCATCACTCCTCCATCAGTCCACCATCAGTCCACCATCACTCCTCCATCACTCCTCCATCAGTCCACCATCACTACTTTCATCACTCCTCCATCAGTCCACCATCACTCCACCATCACGCCACCATCACTCCAACATTACTCCTTTCATCACTCCTCCATCACTCCACCATCACTCCACCATCACTCCTCCATCACTCCTTTCATCACTCCTCCATCAGTCCTCCATCACTCCTCCATCACTCCACCATCACTCCACCATCACTCCTCCATCACTCCACCATCACTCCTCCATCACTCCACCATCACTCCTCCATCACTCCTCCATCACTCCACCATCACTCCACCATCACTCCTTCATCACTCCACCATCACTCCACCATCACTCTTCCATCACTCCACCATCACTCCACCATCACTCCTCCATCACTCCACCATCACTCCTCCATCACTCCACCATCACTCCACCATCACTCCTCCATCACTCCACCATCACTCCTCCATCACTCCACCATCAGTCCACCATCACTCCTTTCATCACTCCACCATCACTCCTCCATCACTCCTCCATCACTCCTCCATCACTCCACCATCACTCCTCCATCACTCCACCATCACTCCTCCATCACTCCTTCCAGAGTACCCGCGAGGTCTTAAAAACTTGAAAAAGTCTTAAATTTAGTATTCATAATTTAAGGCCTTAAAAAGGTATTAAATTTGGTCAACAGGTCTTAAATTTCGTTCATCAAGTCTTAATTTTTACCCCCTTCCTTATTTGATACGGCGCCACAACATTTGTTTATTGTTCGTTGTTACAACGGATCTTAGTACACCCAAACGTTGCATCCAAAATATCAGGCAACCTGTATATGGCTCTGAACTGCTGAGACGCTGTAGAGTTTAACAGCTGATCGCGTGCCACCCCCCTCCACCCCCCTCCACCCCCCTCCCCAAGCGCGAGCTAACTAGCGCGCTCGCAGGTTTGCATGGAGCTATGCGAACCTGCTTTCCCGTTTCCATCGTGTCTCACCAGCAGGGTCAGATGCACTTGCCAGTAGTGTTACAGAGTCCACAGTCCTCCAGCCAAAGATTGTTCTTCTCTGTAAATTAAAGGGTTCTTCTTCTACACGTTATGGAAGGGGACCAACTTGAATAGGTGCATACAGCGCCAACCTAAAGTACCGGAGTGTGTGGTGCAGGGTATTGCCTGTCTGTGAGTAGGACAGAACCAGTCCCGCCTGTCCCGTATTCTAATCACAGCCTTTTTTATTTGTATCCGTGAAAAGAGAAAAATATAACAGTTGATTAATTAATTAACAGTTGATTGATTTCGTATTTTTTTCATTCATACGCATATCAGGAAAAGTGCGATGTTGGTCTTAAATTTCATTTAAAGTGGTCTTGAAAAGGTCTTAAAAAGTCTTAAATTTGAGATCCTGGGGGTACCCTGTCCTTCATCACTCCTCCATCACTCCACCATCACTCCTCCATCAGTCCTCCATCACTCCTCCATCAGTCCTCCATCAGTCCACCATCAGTCCACCATCACTCCACCATCAGTCCTCCATCAGTCCACCATCACTCCTCCATCACTCCTTCATCACTCCTCCATCACTCCACCATCACTCCTTCATCACTCCTCCATCAGTCCTCCATCACTCCTCCATCAGTCCACCATCACTCCACCATCACTCCTTCATCACTCCTCCATCATTCCACCATCACTCCTTCATCACTCCTCCATCACTCCACCATCACTCCTCCATCACTCTTCCATCACTCCACCATCACTCCTCCATCACTCCACCATCACTCCACCATCACTCCTCCATCACTCCACCATCACTCCTCCATCAGTCCTCCATCAGTCCACCATCACTCCTTCATCACTCCTCCATCACTCCACCATCACTCCACCATCACTCCTCCATCACTCCTCCATCAGTCCTCCATCAGTCCACCATCAGTCCACCATCACTCCACCATCACTCCTCCATCAGGCCTCCATCAGTCCACCATCAGTCCACCATCACTCCACCATCACTCCTCCATCACTCCACCATCACTCCTCCATCAGTCCTCCATCAGTCCACCATCACTCCTCCATCACTCCTTCATCACTCCTCCATCACTCCACCATCACTCCACCATCACTCCTTCATCACTCCACCATCACTCCTTCATCACTCCTCCATCATTCCACCATCACTCCTTCATCACTCCTCCATCACTCCACCATCACTCCACCATCACTCCTTCATCACTCCTCCATCAGTCCACCATCACTCCTCCATCACTCCTTCATCACTCCTCCATCACTCCACCATCACTCCACCATCACTCCTTCATCACTCCACCATCACTCCTTCATCACTCCTCCATCACTCCACCATCACTCCACCATCACTCCTCCATCACTCCTCCATCACTCCACCATCACTCCACCATCCCTCCTCCATCACTCCTCCATCAGGAATACTAGATATTTCAGGATGCTTCTTCGACTTTATTACGTATAAAAGGCGCAGGACATAAACAACGTTGAAATGAATGCATTGCTGCAGCAACACCACATGGAGTCTGTTTGAATAGTGGTAGTACTCATGGTGAAAGAGAAACCAGACACGTCCTCTCACCATAACGTGAGTTAACATCTGGTCCCTGGTGAAGGTGTCAGCTGACAGCAGGTGGTGTGTAGCAGCTGATATTTCAGCCGGCGTGAAGGATCCCAACACGGGGAACATCTGTTTTCACAAAGGTCCCCGTTTCTCAAGGAGATCCACACTCTGAGACCTATAGGAACTACGGTGTGTTATTGTAGGGCTGGGCGGTATGGCCGGAAATTCATATCACGGTATTTTGTAAGATTCTGGAGGTTTCACGGTATATCACGATATTATTTTCGCGTAAACACATTAATTGACGCCGAAAAGGACAGCCGCGTGTCAGCCGCGTGCCTGTTTTTTTAACCTACATTCCCCTGGGTCCTAAGTCCCTCCATGTTCAGCTTCTTATCACCCTCCATGTACCAACGTATATTTATAACAAACACCACACAGTAACCAGCGTTGCATATGTTTGTAGTTGTATTGGTGCATCTCTGGTCTCTTGTTGTTCCTCCTGCATCGCTCTTTTTTATGTAGCGACGGAGTTTCTTCTTGTTGTGTTAGTGGGCGAGCTGTACCCAGCATGCAGTTCAGCTGTGTCATTTTATAAATGTACAATTATTAGTGTTACAAATTGTTTATGTGTCACAAACTGTTGTGTCGTGATGTTTTACCTGTTAAAGAGCATTAGTTGTGGGTTATTAATGGTTATAAAGTTATAACATGACTAAAGTTATAACCATGACTAAAGTTATAAGCATGACTAAAGTTATGACTAAAGTTGTAACCATGACTAAAGTTATAACATGACTAAAGTTATGACTAAAGTTGTAACCATGACTAAAGTTATAACATGACTAAAGTTATGACTAAAGTTGTAACCATGACTAAAGTTATAACATGACTAAAGTTATGACTAACGTTATAACCATGACTAAAGTTATAACATGACTAAAGTTATGATTAACGTTATAACCATGACTAAAGTTATAACATGACTAAAGTTGTAACCATGACTAAAGTTATAACATGACTAAAGTTATAACATGACTAAAGTGAGAACCATGACTAAAGTTATAACATGACTAAAGTTATGACTAACGTTATAACCATAACTAAAGTTATAACATGACTAAAGTTATAACATGACTAAAGTTGTAACCATGACTAAAGTTATGACCATGACTAAAGTTATAACATGACTAAAGTTATGATTAACGTTATAACCATGACTAAAGTTGTAACATGACTAACGTTATAACCATGACTAAAGTTGTAACATGACTAAAGTTGTAACCATGACTAAAGTTATAACCATGACTAAAGTTATAACATGACTAAAGTTATGATTAACGTTATAACCATGACTAAAGTTATAACATGACTAAAGTTGTAACCATGACTAAAGTTATAACCATGACTAAAGTTATAACATGACTAAAGTTATGATTAACGTTATAACCATGACTAAAGTTATAACATGACTAAAGTTGTAACCATGACTAAAGTTATAACATGACTAAAGTTATAACATGACTAAAGTTAGAACCATGACTAAAGTTATGACCATGACTAAAGTTATAACATGACTAAAGTTAGAACATGACTAAAGTTAGAACATGACTAAAGTTATAACCATGACTAAAGTTAGAACATGACTAAAGTTAGAACCATGACTAAAGTTATGACCATGACTAAAGTTATAACATGACTAAAGTGAGAACCATGACTAAAGTTATAACATGACTAAAGTTATGACTAACGTTATAACCATAACTAAAGTTATAACATGACTAAAGTTATGATTAACGTTATAACCATGACTAAAGTTATAACATGACTAAAGTTGTGACTAACGTTATAACCATAACTAAAGTTATAACATGACTAAAGTTATGATTAACGTTATAACCATGACTAAAGTTATAACCATGACTAAAGTTATGACCATGACTAAAGTTATAACATGACTAAAGTTATGACTAACGTTATAACCATAACTAAAGTTATAACATGACTAAAGTTATGATTAACGTTATAACCATGACTAAAGTTATAACCATGACTAAAGTTATGACCATGACTAAAGTTATAACATGACTAAAGTTATAACATGACTAAAGTTATAACATGACTAAAGTTATGACTAACGTTATAACCATAACTAAAGTTATAACATGACTAAAGTTAGAACATGACTAAAGTTATAACATGACTAAAGTTATAACCATGACTAAAGTTAGAACATGACTAAAGTTAGAACCATGACTAAAGTTATGACCATGACTAAAGTTATAACATGACTAAAGTGAGAACCATGACTAAAGTTATAACATGACTAAAGTTATGACTAACGTTATAACCATAACTAAAGTTATAACATGACTAAAGTTATGATTAACGTTATAACCATGACTAAAGTTATAACATGACTAAAGTTGTAACCATGACTAAAGTTATAACATGACTAAAGTTATAACATGACTAAAGTTATAACATGACTAAAGTTATGACTAACGTTATAACCAAAACTAAAGTTATAACATGACTAAAGTTATGATTAACGTTATAACCATGACTAAAGTTATAACATGACTAAAGTTGTAACCATGACTAAAGTTATAACATGACTAAAGTTATAACATGACTAAAGTTAGAACCATGACTAAAGTTATGACCATGACTAAAGTTATAACATGACTAAAGTTAGAACATGACTAAAGTTAGAACATGACTAAAGTTATAACCATGACTAAAGTTAGAACATGACTAAAGTTAGAACCATGACTAAAGTTATGACCATGACTAAAGTTATAACATGACTAAAGTGAGAACCATGACTAAAGTTATAACATGACTAAAGTTATGACTAACGTTATAACCATAACTAAAGTTATAACATGACTAAAGTTATGATTAACGTTATAACCATGACTAAAGTTATAACATGACTAAAGTTGTAACCATGACTAAAGTTATAACATGACTAAAGTTATAACATGACTAAAGTTATGACTAACGTTATAACCATAACTAAAGTTATAACATGACTAAAGTTAGAACATGACTAAAGTTATAACATGACTAAAGTTATAACCATGACTAAAGTTAGAACATGACTAAAGTTAGAACCATGACTAAAGTTATGACCATGACTAAAGTTATAACATGACTAAAGTGAGAACCATGACTAAAGTTATAACATGACTAAAGTTATGACTAACGTTATAACCATAACTAAAGTTATAACATGACTAAAGTTATGATTAACGTTATAACCATGACTAAAGTTATAACATGACTAAAGTTGTAACCATGACTAAAGTTATGACCATGACTAAAGTTATAACATGACTAAAGTTATGACTAACGTTATAACCATGACTAAAGTTGTAACATGACTAAAGTTGTAACCATGACTAAAGTTATAACATGACTAAAGTTATGACTAACGTTATAACCATGACTAAAGTTATAACATGACTAAAGTTATGACTAACGTTATAACCATAACTAAAGTTATAACATGACTAAAGTTATAATCATGACTAAAGTTGTAACCATGACTAAATTTAGAACCATGACTAAAGTTAGAACATGACTAAAGTTATGTCTAACGTTGTAACCATGACTAAAGTTAGAACATGATTAAAGTTACAACCATGACTAAAGTTAGAACATGACTAAAGTTAGAACCATGACTAAAGTTATAATCATGACTAAAGTTATGACTAAAGTTATAACCATAACTAAAGTTATAACATGACTAAAGTTATAATCATGACTAAAGTTATAATCATGACTAAAGTTGTAACCATGACTAAATTTAGAACCATGACTAAAGTTAGAACATGACTAAAGTTATGACTAACGTTGTAACCATGACTAAAGTTAGAACATGATTAAAGTTACAACCATGACTAAAGTTAGAACATGACTAAAGTTAGAACCATGTCTAAAGTTGTAACCATGACTAAAGTTATGACTAACGTTATAACCATAACTGAAGTTATAACATGACTAAAGTTATAATCATGACTAAAGTTATAATCATGACTAAAGTTATGACTAAAGTTATAACCATAACTAAAGTTATAACATGACTAAAGTTATAATCATGACTAAAGTTGTAACCATGACTAAATTTAGAACCATATCTAAAGTTAGAACTATGACTAAAGTTAGAACCATGACTAAAGTTAGAACTATGATTAAAGTTAGAACCATGACTAAAGTTATAACATGACTAAAGTTAGAACCATGACTAAAGTTGTAACCATGACTAAAGTTAGAACCATGACTAAAGTTAGAACCATGACTAAAGTTAGAACATGACTAAAGTTATGACCATGACTAAAGTTATGACCATGACTAAAGTTAGAACCATGACTAAAGTTAGAACCATGACTAAAGTTAGAACATGACTAAAGTTATGACATGACTAAAGTTATGACCATGACTAAAGTTAGAACCATGACTAAAGTTGTAACCATGACTAAAGTTATAACAATGACTAAAGTTAGAACCATGACTAAAGTTATGACCATGACTAAAGTTGTAACATGACTAAAGTTAGAACCATGACTAAAGTTAGAACATGACTAAAGTTATGACTAACGTTATAACCATGACTAAAGTTATAACCATGACTAAAGTTAGAACCATGACTAAAGTTGTAACCATGACTAAAGTTATAACCATGACTAAAGTTAGAACCATGACTAAAGTTATGACCATGACTAAAGTTGTAACATGACTAAAGTTATAACCATGACTAAAGTTATAACCATGACTAAAGTTATGACCATGACTAAAGTTATAACATGACTAAAGTTATGACCATGACTAAAGTTAGAACATGACTAAAGTTATGACCATGACTAAAGTTAGAACATGACTAAAGTTATGACCATGACTAAAGTTATAACATGACTAAAGTTAGAACATGACTAAAGTTATAACATGACTAAAGTTAGAACATGACTAAAGTTAGAACATGACTAAAGTTAGAACCATGACTAAAGTTATGACCATGACTAAAGTTATGAACATGACTAAAGTTATGACATGACTAAAGTTATAACATGACTAAAGTTAGAACATGACTAAAGTTAGAACATGACTAAAGTTATGACCATGACTAAAGTTATAACATGACTAAAGTTAGAACATGACTAAAGTTAGAACCATGACTAAAGTTATGACCATGACTAAAGTTATGAACATGACTAAAGTTAGAACATGACTAAAGTTAGAACCATGACTAAAGTTATGACCATGACTAAAGTTAGAACATGACTAAAGTTAGAACATGACTAAAGTTATGACCATGACTAAAGTTATGAACATGACTAAAGTTAGAACATGACTAAAGTTAGAACATGACTAAAGTTATGACCATGACTAAAGTTATAACCATGACTAAAGTTAGAACATGACTAAAGTTAGAACCATGACTAAAGTTATGACCATGACTAAAGTTAGAACATGACTAAAGTTAGAACATGACTAAAGTTATGACCATGACTAAAGTTATGAACATGACTAAAGTTAGAACATGACTAAAGTTAGAACATGACTAAAGTTATGACCATGACTAAAGTTATAACCATGACTAAAGTTAGAACATGACTAAAGTTAGAACCATGACTAAAGTTATGACCATGACTAAAGTTAGAACATGACTAAAGTTAGAACATGACTAAAGTTATGACCATGACTAAAGTTATGAACATGACTAAAGTTAGAACATGACTAAAGTTAGAACATGACTAAAGTTAGAACATGACTAAAGTTATGACCATGACTAAAGTTATAACCATGACTAAAGTTAGAACATGACTAAAGTTAGAACATGACTAAAGTTATGACCATGACTAAAGTTATGACCATGACTAAAGTTATGACCATGACTAAAGTTAGAACATGACTAAAGTTATAACATGACTAAAGTTATGACCATGACTAAAGTTATGACCATGACTAAAGTTAGAACATGATTAAAGTTAGAAGATGACAGTAAGTAGCTCAGACCGCTGCGCTCTCAGCGGTGAACAATATATTTTGTTTCCTGCTGAAGAGCGACAACAGTCGTTACGGCTATGCACCGGTATGACGGTATATGAAACATTCATACCGTATGGAAATGTTAACCGGTATACCGCCCAGCCCTATGTTATTGTATGTTGTTGGACGGTGTTGAGTCTAACTCTGTGTTTGGGAAACGCTTCCTCCCTCAGCTTCTGCGAGGGGTGACCATATCCAACGGCGGCGTCCTGCCTCGGATCCACCCGGAGCTGCTCTCCAAGAAGAGGGGCAGCAGGGTGAGAGTGGAGAGCCAGGCGCCCATCCCCGAGAAGAAGGTGGAACGCACGAAGAGCAAGAAACCCGTCAAATCCTTCAAAAAGGGCAAAGGCAAACGAGGACGCAAGCCAAAGGTCAGTGGACTCAACACAATGGACGAGTCATTTAGCTTTCTGAAGCAGACTATCCAGCTCAGTGCCTCGGTAGCTTGGTTACAACACACCACATAGTGCCGGGTTCGATTCCAGCCTGGGACGTCTGTTGCATGTCACACTTCTGATGAGGGATGTCGTCATCCCCATTGGTTGACTGCATCAGAACAGGAAGCCGCTTGGCTTTAGACGGGCAACATGTCATGAGAACTAGTGTGTTTAACATGCAGGGACCTTCTCAGCTGTTTCTGGAGCTTTCAACCACTTCTCATGGATTCTTTAGTCAGAGTCCCTTAAGTCCAGTCCAACTCAAGTCCAGGTCTGAGCAGCTCCGGGACTCAGTCGAGTTGAGGAGTTGAACTTGACGGTCTGTCAAATCTATTTGCTTTAGAAAACCAGAAGCTATGGTAGAAAGCTCCAGAAAGACCTAGTAAGTGGACCTTGAGTTAAAATTAACTCAAGGTCCACGATTAAAAATGAACATTCGTGCACAAAGTGTTCAGTCTTCCTTTCTTTTAACACACTGCTCCATGAGTCCCTTAAGGCTGAGAAACATTCTGACTACACCGCGTTCCACATTATTAGGCAAATTGTATTTAAGGGTCATAAACATTCATTTTTTGGTTTTTCAATGAAACTCATGGATGGTATTGTGTCTCAGGGCTATTTGGATGATTGAAATCATCCAAATAGTAATAATAATAATTAGTTTGCCAGGTGAGCCCAATCAAAGGAAAACTACTTAAGAAGGATGTTCCACATTATTAAGCAAGCTACATGTTTCAGGCAAAATGGGGAAGAAAAAGGATCTCTCTGCTGCTGAAAAGCGGCAAATAGTGCAATACCTTGGTCAAGGTATCACAACATTGGATATTTCCAAAAGAATTGCGCGTGATCATCGGACGGTGAAGAAATTTGTCACCGATTCACAGCACAAGCGGGTTCGTTCAGACAAAGGCAAAATAAGGAAGATTTCTGCCAAACAAATGCGTAGGGTTAAGAGAGCAGCCACTAAAATGCCATTGAATAGCAGCAAACAGGTGTTTGAAGCCGCTGGTGCCTCTGGAGTCTCGCGAACTTCAAGATGTAGGATGCTCAAGAGGTTTGCAAGTGTCCTTAAACCTGTTATCCGGCCACCCCTAAACCAAGCTCACAAGCAAAAAAGGTTGCAGTGGGCTCAGGACTACATGAAGACTAACTTTCAAACTGTTTTGTTTACGGATGAGTGCCGTGCAACCCTTGATGGTCCTGATGGATGGAGTAGTGGATGGTTGGTGAATGGCCACCATGTCCCAACAAGGCTGAGACGTCAACAAGGAGGTGGCGGAGTCATGTTTTGGGCCGGAATCATGGGGAGAGAGCTGGTAGGCCCCTTCAGGGTCCCCGACGGTGTGAAAATGACCTCGGCAAAGTATGTAGAGTTTCTGACTGACCACTTTCTTCTGTGGTACAAAAAGAAGAACCGTGCCTTCCGTAGCAAAATCATATTCATGCATGACAATGCACCATGTCATGCTGCAAAGAATACCTCTGGGGCATTGGCTGCTATGGGCATAAAAGGAGAGAAACTCATGGTGTGGCCCCCATCTTCCCCTGACCTTAACCCTATTGAGAACCTTTGGAGCATCATCAAGCAAAAGATCTATGTGGGTGGAAGGCAGTTCACATCCAAGCAGGTGCTCTGGGAGGCTATTATGGCATCCTGCAAAGACATTAAAGCAGAAACTATCAAAGAACTCACAAGTTCAATGGATGCAAGAATTGTGAAGTTGATATCAAATAAGGGGTCCTATGTTAACATGTAACTTGACCTGTTAAGATGTTTTTGATTCAAACTTTTCTTGATTTCAGTAAATATGACCTCCTAATGCTGCAAATTCAACAAATGACATTTTTTTGTTCTTTACAACCTATAAACTATCTTGAAACTCTGAAATTCTGAAATTCTGCATAATAATTTGGAACACTGCATTTTAAGTTTTTTATTTTTGAAAAAAATACTGTTATCATTAGGAGGTTTGTTCAATAGAATTTGACTTATACTCTAACAGTTGATGACTTGAAAATGATACTGACTGACTGTGCATTACTATTTAGGAAAATCTGAGCAAAGTGTAATTTGCATAATAATGTGGAACGCGGTGTAGAAATCATGAAACATCACAAACCCGAGACTTTGACAAAGCATGGAGGCCATCTTTTGGTCCTCGTTCATACTCACTCAACAAGTACTGAGGTGTAACGCTCCGCTGGCGTATTGTCTCTGTAAACGCTCTGTTTTAATGTGAGCTGGGTGTAAATGTTCCTCTTCTTCCATCAGGCACAGAGCACAGACAGCGAGTCCGTACCCAACTCCACCGTGGAGGACGGTCCAGGAGACGGATTCACCATCCTGTCCGCCAAGAGCCTGTTCCTGGGACAGAAGGTAGTGTACTGATGAGCTGGGTGACAGCGTGAGGTCTTTAGGTCTTCTAACACTAAGTAAAACCACAGCAGCTGTTTCCTCTCACGGACTTTGTGAATCCACAGCTTTCCCTAACGGAGAGTGAAATCAGCAAAATCGGAGCGATCAAAGTGGAGGGCATAATTAACCCCACCAATGCGGAGATGGACCTGAAAGACGGAGTGGGTGAGGAGGACGTGTTCGTGTTACTCTCTGTCGTCTCCGCGCCTCCCCTTACCCAGCATGCCTTGTGTTGACCTGCTGCTGTGACCTTTTCAGGCAACGCCCTGGAGAAGGCCGGAGGCCGAGAGTTCCTGGAGGCCGTCAAGGAGCTGCGGAAAGCACAGGGGCCTCTGGAGGTGGCATCAGGTACAGAAGCCTCACAGGGACAAACTGGAGGGTTTAATGCTGCTGGAGGAACACGCTCATCGTGTCCGGGAGGTCTGGGCCTCTCAAACGCCTTAGGAGAGGAGTTTCACAAAAAGCTCGTCTCTCAATCAGAGGATCGGCGGATCGATCTCCGGCTCCTCCAGTCCATGTGGATGTGTCTACAAGACCTTAACCCCACATTGCTCCAGAAGGCTGTTCCATCAGTGTGAACGGGTGAATGATGACATGTAGAGTTAAAGAGCTTTGAGTAGAAAAGAGAAACACAAGTACAGTCCATTTACAAACTTAGTTACCAATAAAACAAAAACGTATAGTTTATAATTGGCCATGATGCACACTATTCACAGGGTTCTTACGCTCATGGAAGACCTGGACATTTTAAAATGGTTATTTCCAGGCCCAGAAATGTCCTTAAAAAAAAAAATCCAAAAAGTTTAGTAAAAGTCATGTGTTCATGACGTTCATTTACGCTGAGTTTGAAATAATGAATATGCTATTAAAAGAAAGACTCAAAATATAAGCAGACATACATACAGGCATCTATATAAATGTTTATTCTTTTAATCAAACTATTGTCTCATTCATTTGTGTCATTTAAGATTTAGAACTACATTTACTCACTTTTTCATGTTTACACCCAGATTTCACTAAATGTTTGCTCATGGACATTTGGTTTAAAGTCATGGAAAAGTCATGGAAGTCCCCTGTGTGTCTTTGCTCTGCAGTGGCGGTGAGCCAGGCCAGCGGCATGGCCGCCCGCTTCATCATCCACTGCAACGTCCCTCAGTGGGGCTCCGAGAAGTGCGAGGACCAGCTGGAGAAGACGGTGAAGAACTGCCTCTCTGCAGCGGAGGACAAGAAGCTCAAGTCCGTGGCGTTCCCCGCTCTTCCTGCTGGACGGTGAGCTCCTAACTCTGTGATCATCTATTAACCAATCAGAGGCGACAAGCAGCTCACCACAGTTTAGAACGAAATCAGTCTTCTCAGATCACAAAATCATGATATTTACTCATGTTTTTGATGAATACATCTTAGTGTCTCGTCGTTCTACGCTTCACAACCCAGAAGCAGAGTTCTCTTACACATGTTAAAATATACTGTGTCTGTGGATGCAGTGTAAGAATGTTAATTAATTAATAAACCCATGTAATGCAGGGTCACCCAACTAAAACCTCCAACCACAAGTTGGCCCATCTGGTAGAACTCATGTTTCCAGTGTTCAAGCTACACACCTCTAAAGGCCTGAAAGCGGGTTGGAACACCTGAGATGAGGCCTTCACAGACCGGGGGGATAAACAGCACTAAACACTGAACACTCGTCTGTAAATAGTATAAGTCTTTTGTTGTGAAAGGTAAGACAGGAAGAAGTGGATCAGGTCTGATGCTACGGTTCAGGTTGTAAGGAGTAATAAAGTTAGTCGTCTTACAATAATTAAAGGTGCAACTCAACCCGTTTCTCACAGCGTGATTGGTTGATGCCGGATTTTCAAAAGCTCAGAAAAAGCAACGATGCCGTAGTGTGAACGTTTTGTAAACAAATAAAGTACGTTGGCAGCAAATGAACGGCACACAAAAACAAAACTAAAATTTAATTTGTACGTCAATATATCCACGCAGCAACATTTTTCCAGAGCTTTCGTACCGGAAATAAAGGCATCGAAGATCTGATCCCCTTCTTCTGTTCTTACCTTTCACAATAAAAGCCCATGACGCATAATATCCGAGGCCGGTATGTTTGTTTGTCTGTTGGTTGGCGAAAGCCTTTAGAAAGTGCTGAGGCCGGTTTAATCTCCAGCTGCTCTTCCTCATCTAGTTCATGCTCTCACATCTCAATGTGCCGTTCAAACCCTGTGAGGCGAGACGGAACCACAGGAACAGACTTACGGTTCCTTCATCAGCACAGCGTCAGGGTTTAGTGGACTTTTACAAGTTTTATGAAGCTTGTTTACAGCTTGTTTTATGAAAACAGCCCAAAACTGCTGTATTTGGATGTATTGAACACCATAAGTAATATACAAGTGAAATATATGGTTTGGTACAAGAAAACATTCAAATGTCACAGATGTGCGCAAATGCAAATCTAGGAGACCTCGCCTGAATGTTCTCTGTTCTAAACCCTCTCTAACTTTGTTCTGCTTCACTTTATCAAAGTCAACCTTTGCAGAGAGAATGTTCACATATTGAGCTATGATTTGGGTTAGACAATGTTCACATATTGTGCTATGATTTGGGTTAGAGAATGTTCACATATTGTGCTATGATTTGGTTTAGAGAATGTTCACATATTATGCTATGATTTGGGTTAGAGAATGTTCACATATTGTGCTATGATTTGGGTTAGTGAATGTTCACATATTGTGCTATGATTTGGGTTAGAGAATGTTCACATATTGTGCTATGATTTGGGTTAGAGAATGTTCACATATTGAGCTATGATTTGGGTTAGAGAATGTTCACATATTGAGCTATGATTTGGGTTAGAGAATGTTCACATATTGTGCTATGATTTGGGTTAGTGAATGTTCACATATTGTGTTATGATTTGGGTCAGAGAATGTTCACATATTGTGCTATGATTTGGGTTAGAGAATGTTCACATATTGTGCTATGATTTGGGTTAGAGAATGTTCACATATTGTGCTATGATTTGGGTTAGAGTTGGACCTTACAGCTGCATCATTTCAAAGAAATAATCATCCTGAAAGTGATTTTTTTTATAGGCGTACCTGAAACCGTTTCATGTTTTTCTGTGTGTCATCTTCATTTACTCTTAACCAGTAACATATAGACTGATATTTACACATCTGAACAACATCTCACACGTGTACCTTTTATTATAACACCAACATTATTCAAATAGCCC
Source organism: Myoxocephalus aenaeus (assembly GCA_038501785.1). Classification (NCBI taxonomy): domain Eukaryota; kingdom Metazoa; phylum Chordata; class Actinopteri; order Perciformes; family Cottidae; genus Myoxocephalus; species Myoxocephalus aenaeus. Next base: position 951,886 of record JBAMJR010000184.1, read on the forward strand.
TAGTGGTTGCAGAGATACACCCTTTTTAGTTTGGGGATGACATTTTAGAGGAAAGGGCCTAAAAATAGGTTGGTTTCCAAAATTAAAGGTCCCTTTGTATTCCTACTGGGACGGTCTGATGAAGACGCACATCGTCTTCCTGTTTCACCCTCGTGCCGGTTGTTCTTCTCACCGCCTCGATCTCTCCCACAGGAACGGATTCCCCAAACAAACGGCGGCCCAGCTCATCCTCAAGGCCATCTCCAACCATTTTGTGTCGTCCAGCAGCTCCTCTCTGAAAAACATTTACTTTGTGCTGTTTGACAGCGAGAGCATCGGGATCTACCTTCAGGAAATGGCCAAGCTGGACGCCAAGTGAGGACCCTCGCTGAGGGGCTGTTTTCTAACTGTTGTTTGTTGCGGGTGGTGTAGATAGGGGATGAGGCAGTGGTGGGTGGGGGGGGGGGGTTGATGTGGATCTGTGTCGGTTAAAGAAATGTGTGTGAGTGGAGTGCTGTTCACTTGTATGTCCCACTGTCCCTCCATGATTGTATTCTTTCTAGATTAGATCATTTGAGTCCGTACAGTTCGTCACGATGGTCCTCGTTTCAATGATGTTTTTACATTCCATGTACAAATAGAACAGTTTTGGCCTCCGTAGTTTCTGATACACTTAGTTTATTAAAAAACTGTGGTTCTCATTCTGCTTTGAAATAAAACCTCAGATGTTTTACACCAGAGATCGGCTCTTGTTTTCACAATGTTACACTTCACAGTGAGAGTTGAAGCTCCGCCTCCATTCAGCAGACCAATCAGCTGTGTGTGTCTGATCCGCGCCGCCCGTCACCGTGTGGACGTTCCAGACAGGGTTCATACGGTCATGGAAAACCTGGAAAAGTCCTTGAAAAAAATAAAATCCCCAAAGTTTAGTAAAAGTCATGTAAATGTGTTATATTCATGTGTTCATGTCGTTTATTTACGCTGAGTTTGAAATAATTAATATGCTTTTAAAAGAAAGACGCTCAAAATATAAGCAGGCATACATACAGGCATCTATATAAATGTTTATTCTTTTAATCAAACTTGTAAGTAACTCAATATGTGTTCTAAAGTTAGAAATGGTTTGTCAATCAATTTTGTTGTTTTTGTTGCATGTGTTTTGTCTGCCGTAAGCAAAATTTATCTGGTTTCTTTGTTTTGAGATAAGGTGCTTTTATTTTGAAGGCGAAAAACAGAGTTGAAACGGAAGTCTAATAGTGTGCCGTTTAACAGCTAAAACTACCTTTATGGTCAATTTTGAATGGAAAAAGAAACAGTATTAGCACTCCCCCAAAGAGGCACAAGTTCTTACGTTGGAGAGGAGAGAGGTGCGAAAGAAGAAAAGAAGAGGAGCTCAGTGTATCCTAAGATGTCCCCCAGCCTATAGCAGCATATCTAGGGGCTGGACCAGGGCAAACCTGAGCCAGCCCTAACTATAAGCCTGAAACAGTCCTAACTATAAGCCTGAGCCAGTCCTAACTATAGACCTGAACCAGCCCTAACTATAGACCTGAACCAGCCCTAACTATAAACCTGAAACAGTCCTAACTATAAACCTGAAACAGCCCTAACTATAAACCTGAACTAGTCCTAACTATAAGCCTGAAACAGTCCTAACTATAAACCTGAAACAGTCCTAACTATAAACCTGAAACAGTCCTAACTATAAGCCTGAAACAGTCCTAACTATAAGCCTGAAACAGTCCTAACTATAAACCTGAAACAGTCCTAACTATAAGCCTGAAACAGTCCTAACTATAAGCCTGAAACAGTCCTAACTATAAACCTGAAACAGTCCTAACTATAAACCTGAAACAGCCCTAACTATAAGCCTGAAACAGTCCTAACTATAAACCTGAAACAGTCCTAACTATAAACCTGAAACAGTCCTAACTATAAACCTGAAACAGCCCTAACTATAAACCTGAAACAGCCCTAACTATAAGCCTGAAACAGTCCTAACTATAAGCCTGAAACAGTCCTAACTATAAACCTGAAACAGTCCTAACTATAAACCTGAAACAGTCCTAACTATAAACCTGAAACAGTCCTAACTATAAACCTGAAACAGCCCTAACTATAAACCTGAAACAGTCCTAACTATAAGCCTGAAACAGTCCTAACTATAAACCTGAAACAGTCCTAACTATAAACCTGAAACAGTCCTAACTATAAACCTGAAACAGTCCTAACTATAAACCTGAAACAGCCCTAACTATAAACCTGAAACAGCCCTAACTATAAGCCTGAAACAGTCCTAACTATAAACCTGAAACAGTCCTAACTATAAGCGCTATCAAAGAGGAAAGTCTTAAGTCTACTCTTAAATGAGGTGACCATGCCTGACTGAAAGTGGAAGCTGACTCTTGGCAGTGAGAGTATACTGTGTGTGTGTGTGTGTGTGTGTGTGTGTGTGTGTGTGTGTGTGTGTGTGTGTGTGTGTGTGTGTGTGTGTGTGTGTGTATATATATTACTATTTATATTAGAGTCCTGCTTGAGTCCAGTCTGAGAACATATAAGAAGGCCCTCCGTAATGCCAGAGGAGCCTACTACTCATCACTAATAGAGAAAAACAAGAGCAACCCTAGGTTTCTCTTTAGCACTGTGGCCAGGCTGGCTGAGAGTCATAGCTCTGTGGATCTGTGTATTCCTATAGACCTCAGTAGTAATGACTTCATGAACTTCTTCAATGATAAGATTATGGCTATTAGAGACAGGATCGGTGATCTCCTGCCCTCGACTACTGCCGGTCCATCCTCAGGTGGGATGACCATGGAGGAGGCTGTGGGCCCTGTTGTGCGTCTGGATGGATTTTTTACCATCAACCTCGACCAACTGTCTTCAATGGTTTCTACTTCTAAATCTTCTACAATTTTATTCACCTTATATATACTTCCTTTAGGCAATATTATGAGAAAACACTCCATAAACTTTCACTGCTATGCCGATGATACTCAACTATATCTGTCAATCAAGCCAGATGAAATCCACCAGGTCGCTAAGCTTCAAGCGTGTCTTAAAGACATCAAGACCTGGATGACCTGCAACTTCCTGCTGCTGAACTCGGACAAGACTGAAGTTATTCTACTCGGCCCAGAACACCTCAGAAATCAATTATCTGACGATATGGTTTCTCTGGATGGCATCGCTCTGGCATCCACCACCACCGTAAGGAATCTCTGAGTTATTTTTGACCAGGACCTGTCCTTTGGCTCCCACGTGAAACAAAAAGGACTGCCTTTTTTCACCTGCGTAAAAAATCTGGCACATCCTGTCTCAAAGCGATGCAGAAACGTTGATCCACGCATTTGTAACATTTGTAACTTTGTAACTGGATTACTGTAACTCCGTATTATCAGGCTGCTCCGGTAAGTCCCTTGGGTCTCTCCAGCTGATCCAGAATGCTGCAGCTCGTGTACTAACGAGGACGCGGAAGAGAGATCACATTACTCCTGTACTAGCTGCTCTCCACTGGCTTCCTGTAAGATCCAGAATCATATTTAAAATCCTTCTCCTCACCTACAATCACTCAACTGATCACTTTACAGCAGTTTGATCACTTTACAGCAGTTTGATTACTTTACAGCAGTTTTCAGCAACGTAACGTTTGTAGTTTGCCAGCCGGTTTAACAGATTATTGAAAGTATTTCCAAGTTATAGCAACGGTTAGTAACATGATTTGCGTTTGTCCGTCATGATCGTTTGTTCTCGTGAACGGCCGAATTATACGTCACTTTAAATGTTGCCGCCGCAAGGAATTGTGGGTCGGCATGATCTCCTTTCCTTTCACAAAGGAAGGTCAAGAGGTTCCTATGCTAAAGGAGCTAAGTTAGGAAGCATTGATGCTCCTTTCCTTTGCGTTTGGACAATTCGACCGGTACTTATCATGGCGGCCACTGAGGTACTTCAGGTCATTTCACTCAGTTAGGAAGGTTCCTCACCAAAATGGACTATTCGACCGCAGCCATTCTCTCTGGTGTTGAACTGCAGCTTCAGCCCTCATTCTTTTATTTTATTTGACTTCTGTTACAGAAGCTTTAATGAAAGAGTTAAACTGGACGAGCTCTTCAGTCTGAGTCATGTTTCTGATTATCATCTTTTTAATCAACTATTTTGTCACATTACAATAAAACATATCAAGTCAACACGAGTTGTGTTTCATAAACTGTTGTCTGCATATTTTTATGATCAGATTATAATCTGCATATAAACCATAACAACATAAAGGGATATGAGACGCACATAGATGACACACATCGTTAGTTTGATAACATATTTAATTCAGCATGTTTGAAACTGAACAGAGAGACAGTTTAGTATCTTTGTACTCTCTGAAAAATACGTTGGTTTCACTTTCATATTCCTTCGTTCATTTCTATTCCAACCTCGTTAATAAAGTAATACTATGAACCGGGTTGCATCGTTGACATCGTTGACGTCATTAAAGAGGAAGGAAGCCAGGCCGGTGTTAAACACCCTGAGAACTGTTCAACATAACCACAGAAGACAGAAGCTGACTTCAAGACAACATCCTGCTTTTTAACTCACTGCACACTGGAGGTCATTTTCAGTCGATTTTCTCGATTTGACATAATTTTCTTAGATTCACCTTTTAAAGGCACTTGCATATAAGATATATACCCATGTTTTACATCATAAATTGCAGAACAATCTCAGCTATCTATATAATGAGGCACCATTGTCGTAAGGCAAAAGTGTAAAGAAAAAAACTTTATAATATGACACTAAAGCTGAAAACTGGAATCTCGATTTTTGGAAATTCTTCATATCGCTTGAAAAAACCTAACTTTACTCAGGTGGTGACTCTGTTTAGGTGATGGCAATTGGTTTACCAAAGGTTTTAGGTTCACAAAAGCAGTGAAATATATGAATAAAATGTTAGATACATGTAAATAAATGTCTAAAACTAAATCTTTTATTATCGTTTTTTGAGTAGAAATATGGTCTTTCACAGCTTTCACCAAAATGATAAAAATGGGACTGAGAAATGACTTCATAGTGCAGATAAAGCTTCAGGGAGTGTGTGCAAATGAAAAATGACCATCACAACAATTATTTTTTTTTTAATAAAAATATGTATTATAAAAAAAAAAGAAAATATGTACAGAATATATATTCAGAAATATAAAACAGAACAAAGACTAGACCATTTACAATATACAAGTATATATGCTTCAATGGCATATCCTCATGCCATGGCATGCCAGTCATGGAAACAGTTTCTGTTCAGCTGCAGGCAGAGGGGAACGTTACACGCCTCGCACTTCCACGCCGTGTCTTTGCTCACTTTCTTCATGCTGCAAAGCTCGCAAACCCTGCGACCCACCGTGGACTTAGTTGGAAGAACAGTTTGAAGAGTTCAATGGGTGTTGCTGTGGCACTGACATGTGGACCTGGTGTCCGGGCTGGAACTTGATGACGGGGGGAGCAGTGTCCGGGTCTTCATCCGTCCTCCAGGACAGCGTAGGTGCAGGTGGTGCACGTGCTGCTGTCTTTCTTGATCTGGCCTGAGGTGAAAGTAGTCGCCGGGCAGCACGCGCCCTGTTTGCTGGAGATGGTGTCTTTAGTCGTCGGTCAACGCGCTGCCTCTTTGCTGGTCGTGGTAGTCGCCGTCCAACACGCTGCCTCTTTGCTGGCCAGGCTGGTCGGGGCGGCTGGTGCTCCTCTCTGTAAAATAAATCAATACTAGTCAGTTGAAAGAAAGATGACGTAACGATTGAGCAGAATGCTCCACATTGGATGTGCAAATATTATTCAGATCATGACTGTGGTAGTAATTTTAGCATAGTGCTCCGCATTGGATGTATACATATTAGTGGTAGTAACGTGAACAGAGTATTGTACAAAGCAGACTGTGTATAAACATTACTTAGATCATGACGTAGTAACGTGAAGCAGTGTGCACCGCGTGGCTGGCTCTCGTGCTCTCCTGCAGTGTACACATTACTAGTTTGTACACATTACTAGTTTGTACACATTACTAGTTTGCACCATGCAGCCTTACAGACACGTAACAAAGTTTAGTAACTACACTTACCCATCTTCCTCAGAAGAACTAAAGCCTTCGAGCTCTGACGACGATGTGTCGTCCTCCTCCTCGCTGCTCTCCAGAATCATGCGCTTTGCTTCCTCCGTGTTGAATCTCTTTGTCGTCATGTTGATTGTAAACTGTAGTGTGTACATGCTGTACAAGTGGGTTGTCCTTTTGAGATTTTCCTGAGTGTACATTGGTTGTTTAGTTCACGAAATGGCGACGGACATATGACTCAACAAATCACAGAGAAGGATTTTTTTTTTTTTTTTTTTCAGCGTCAGATGACACACTGCTGCCCTTTCGCTTGCCTGATGATGTTAAAATTATGCTGGGCTCTGCCTGGGCAGGCACCCGGAAGCAGGAAGCCGTCTCTTTCCGCCAGACGTAAAATTATATTTTTGCGATGTATTATCGGGGTGCTGTGAATATTTTAGAAACTTAGAGAAAAGTTTCAAGTGTCACCACGCGAAACCGCGGGCTCAGTGGACGGTGACTTAAGACATAAAGTGTTTTAATCTTCCTGCTGATTCAACAGAGAGGAGCAGCTATGAGTTCAACAGCAGCCAGTGGATTTGTTTTCCTCCTCCTCTCTGTACAAGGTACTGTACGTCTATATCTATATGTGAGGCCGTTAGTGCAGCTCAGAAAAACAGAGGAAGCTGTGTTTTTAGTTCATAAACAGATTGTATGTTATAAAATGTGGTGCAAGATTCACTTTTCTTTCTTTAATTCAATTCAATTCAGTTTATTTTATATAGCCCAACATCACAAATACAAGTTTGCCTCGGAGGGCTTTACAATCTGTACTCATAACATCCTGTCCCAGGACCTCACATCGGATCAGCAGGGCCATGGCAGGAGACAGGACCGGCTCCAGGCACAGCTTTAGATTGAAGTCTTGACAGGACGACCAACACAGAGCTGTTTTTAACTGCAGCAGCATCTCTGTACACTTTAACTTGAACATTATAAACTTTATAAACTGAAGAATTGTGCACCGTCAAAGACAGTAAAGTTGTGTTTATGTGGATGGAAGTAATGACTGTCCGAACATTAACAAAGAAAACATCCTCTGAATAATTTGTTTAATAAAATAAATCTCTCTGAGGAACTTCCTCAATCGTTCAGCCAGCGTCTCCATTCATGAGACAGAGAGGCAGTAGCAGGAATGTGTAGGAATTGGCGACATCTAGTGGTGAAGTTGTTTTTTAATCTCTCTGTGATCGCTTTGCCTCTTTGTAGTCGTTTAATGTTTCTTTCTTGTCATTCTAAGTCTCTTCTGGTTGGTTTGTGTCTCTGTGAGTGACAGTTTGTCGGCTCCTCAGAGGCCCAGGGGCCCAAAGAGGAGCCATGTCGGTGATCTTCTCACCAATCAGCATTAAACTCAGTGACCAACAACAGAGACTTCAACCTTCAATAGTTTCCCACCAACCAGCAGAGAGCTGCTGCAGCTGAACTCTCTCTCTCTCTTCTGTATTCTTTTTACAGAGTACTGGAGTTTTACAGTTCATTCATTCACTGCCAGTTGTGGCAAAGTTAGATTTTGGGGTTTTAGAAGAGTCATTTAACTTTTGGAAATGTAATTCAGATCTGAAGTGTGTGTTTGTGTCGACTTTTTAAAGCCTTTACCAGTCAAATGTTTTAAAAAAGCCCTCTGTCAGAGATCTGTAATCTACATTTCACACCTCAGAGTTCTGCATTTCTCAGCAGCAGCCTGACCTCAGACAGAAAACCACAGAGCAAAAAGACTCTTTTTCCTTCTAATATGTAATCTTCAGCTTTTTTAAATCATATTAACTGTGTTTAAGTTGACAGGTTCAATACATTGCTGTTCTTTCCACCTGCAGAGATCATGTGGACATCGTTGACTCTTTCTTTACTTTATACATCTTTATCTACAGTATAACCCTTTTTAAAACAGACAAAAGTCCCCAACAAAGAAGTAAAGATATATAAAGAAACGTGACACAGTAAATCTTCGTTCAGATAAACTTTGTCTCTCACTGACTTAAAGTGGGATGTTCTGAGTAACGTAGCTTCACACACTGAAGCTCCTTCACTACATGAGTCTGTCCTCTGATGTTGTTCTGAGTGTGACTGGTTCCTGATGTGCTCTGTTGTGTTACAGTGATACAGAGTCAGGATGGATGGAGAGTGACCTGCATTCCTACTGGGGTCTGTGCTGTGAAAGGATCAACAGTGGAGATACAGTGCTTCTACACATACCCATCTAGAATAAAGGACCATGACATCAACAACACAATCTGGTTCACTAAAGAGAAAGATGGTGAACCTGTGGATCTGATGACAGACTCTGAGTATTCAGGTCGTGTGGAGAACAGATGTTATGCGACGAGTTGCACTCTGAAGATCTCAGACCTGAGAGAGAGCGACTCAGCTGAGTACAAGTTCATGATCACAACAAACCGACCAGGAGAGAAATATACTGGTTCACCTGGATTCACTTTGTCTTTAACAGGTAACATTTTAATTCACATGTTAATCATCTCCAAAGGTTCAACATCTAGAAAACTAGAATATAAATGATTTGTTTGTATGTTGACAGTTTAATAAAATAACGTTCCTGTTCCTTCTTCTCAGATCCAGGTCTCCAGGTGAAGGTGAGCAGGTCAGATTCTAACAAGGTGGATCTGACGTGTCTCAGCAGTTATGTTCTGCCTGATGATCCGTCCTACATCTGGTACTGGGATGGATGGGAGATCTGGAGAGAATCTTCTTCTTCTTCTTCTTCAGTCTCCTTTGGTTCATCAGAGAGATATTCCTGTGCTGTAAGAGGACCTGAGAATCAGTGTTCTCCTCCAGTGTGTAAGTTTCCTCACTGTCAGTCTGTGAAGTTCAACAACATTTCATTTGACACCACATTTTAATTTAGAGGTTCTAAAAATATGAAGTTTAACTGTTACAAACCTCAGGAGGTAGAACTGTTATCCACTCATCAGGCCCTTCAGTCTACGTGTAGAAGTGTCACACACACACACACACACACACACACACACACACACACACACACACACACACTGACATAACAATACAGCTGTAAACACACACAGAGTCTTCTAAATGTTAATGGAGCTGTGTATTTATATATTGCTGGTGTTATTAATAGAAACAAACGGTTAAACTATAACCACCAGAAGAAAACATCACAAAAAAAACAATAATAAGATCAAATGTCTGTTGTTTGAAATTCTTGTAATTGTGTTGTATTGGAGTCAATTGTACATTTTTAACTGAGACAGAATGGAAACTATTAGTCTGTAACTTTTCATTTTTCAATCAATTTTTCAAAAAGAATCCAGTTTCTGAAGATTAATAATATTAGTGGTTTAAATCTAAAAATGCGAGTGCTGCTACAACCTCAGAGGCTGGAAAAAATAATATGAAAGTGCCATGTAAAATGTGCAAACAGTTGATGATGCAACAGCTGTTAAATCAAATCATATCTTAGTATATTTGTTGAGGATGACCAAATTAAAATATTAATCAGAGCCTGTTTTTTCCCCCTGAAAATAAACTCAAGCTTCACTCCCATAATGTAATACAATCTGTTCTGTAGACTCAACAGAATTATTTATCAAACAGAACTAGAAGTGGTCTTGCAGCTGGTGGAAGAAAGGATGAATAACTCCTCCAGCATCTAGACGTGAGAGGACAGACTCAGCTGACGACACAAGCAGCCTCTGAAGAGAAGAATGTGTGGAGTTGTTGAGGATGAACTGATTAAAGGCTTGTTATTGTTCCACCAGCAGGAGTCTCACCCGTGAAGAGCTCCAGGATCAGCACTCTGGACTGCTGCTGTGATCAATAATAGGGATAGTCTGAAAGAAACGTTTAATAAAATAGTTAATCGTCTTTAATAACATATTATAATCTTTAAGTATGTTCATTAATTTCTCCTCAGATGCTCCAAAGCTTCCCTCTGTGTCAGTGAGTCCCTCTGCTGAGATAGTGGAGGGCAGTTCAGTGACTCTGGCCTGTAGCAGTGATGCTAACCCAGCAGCTAACTACACCTGGTACAAGGAGGATGAAGAGGAACCTCTCAGTGAAGAACCTCAGCTTGTCTTCAGCTCCATCCAGTCCTCTGACTCTGGACGGTTTTACTGTGAAGCTGAGAACCAGCTGGGGAGGAAGAGATCTGAATCCATCTCTATTGATGTGAAATGTGAGTGAAACAGTTTATTAAAATATAACAAACATCTCCAATGTGTCCAGTCTTTGCAGGAGAAGACTTCACTGATCATAACTACTTTCTTCAGCTCTACTTGCTTCACATTCAGTCTGCTGGAATTCACTGAGCAGCTTCAGGAGATTTTAGGGTTTTATTCTGTTTTGAGACCCAGATTCAAAGTCTGAAATGCTGCAACATTTATTATTAAATGTTATTTTTTAGTCACACAATCTTAACCTATAATAATCTCTGTTAACATGTTTCTCCTCAGATGCTCCAAAGCTTCTCTCTGTGTCAGTGAGTCCCTCTGCTGAGATAGTGGAGGGCAGTTCAGTGAATCTGACCTGTAGCAGTGATGCTAACCCAGCAGCTAACTACACCTGGTACAAGGAGGATGAAGAGGAACCAAAAGCATCAGGACAGATCTTCATCATCACTGACTTCACAGCTGAACACAGTGGGAAATATTCCTGTGAAGCCCAGAACACCAGAGGACGTAGTACCTCCATCTTACATCTGACTGTTGCAGCAGGTCAGTCTTTCTCATCAGGACCATTTACTTAAACATTATCTTAACACTCCAGTTCAACTAGCAAAACACAGCAAGCGCTCCCTTTAGTTCACACCTTTCTTTGAAGTCACAGATGGTTAAAGAGGTGTATCATCTGCATAGAGCAGATCTTGAGGTCCTAAAGATTCTGTTACACTGCGTTAAACATCTTTTTGTTGTTCTGTTATGGGGCCAAAAAAGCAAGCAAAAGTTGATTTCATACACGTCTTTATTTAGAATGCTTCTGTGTCAATATCATTGTATTTCTAATGATCAGTTTCTAATGGAAACAAACAACCTGTCATTCCATAATTATTTTTTCCAGGTTCAATGACAGCAGCAGCTGTTGGATCAGTCGCTGCTATTTTCCTGGCTATCATAATCCTCGCTGCCTTCCTGTTGATGGGGTAATCAGTTCAGCTTCACTGTGATTATGTGCAGAAATGCATCTTATATTTGCTCAGTTGTTGAGTAACTTTACTTAATCATGTATTTGTTATTTCATTATTTCTTCTGTCCAGAAGAAAGAGGTCCTCAAACCAAACCAGCCAGCCTGCAGAGAGACCAGACAACGACGCTCAGGTGAGGAAGAAGAGCTCAGGTGAGGAAGAAGAGCTCAGGTGAGGAAGCAGAGCTCAGGTGAGGAAGCAGAGCTCAGGTGAGGAAGAAGAGCTCAGGTGAGGAAGCAGAGCTCAGGTGAGGAAGAAGAGCTCAGGTGAGGAAGCAGAGCTCAGGTGAGGAAGCAGAGCTCAGGTGTCACAAAGAGTTCACTCTCACCTGAAAACACATTTGAATAGTCATGGATGATAGCGAGCGAGTGGCCAAAGAATATGGAAACATTGGGAAAATCAGTACTTGCTTTAGTACAAACATCAGTCCCACACTTTGTGCAGGCTCATGTCTTTTTCTGGTTATTCCCACTGTTGTATTGCCGTTTAAACCTGTTCTTGGTTAATATTGTGAGTTTACTGTCTTTCATTCACAGGTAAAGGCGTCCTGAAGCTGTGGATGATTCACCTGCAAACCACCAAGAGTATGAACACAGCACAGATCTGGGGTCTGTTACTTTACAGTGTTTTAGCAGGTTCAACACACGCATGAATATCAGGTTTGACCAACCGTATCAGTCAGCCAATGGGAGGTCAGCTTGTAATATATAAATAGCCTACCAGGACAGAATTTGTTAGAACGCGTCACACGTCTTAACTGGTGATGCACCATCATATCTTAAAGAGCTCACTGTTTCAGGCTTATAGTTAGGACTGTTTCAGGTTTATAGTTAGGGCTGTTTCAGGCTTATAGTTAGGACTGTTTCAGGCTTATAGTTAGGACTGTTTCAGGTTTATAGTTAGGACTGTTTCAGGCTTATAGTTAGGACTGTTTCAGGCTTATAGTTAGGACTGTTTCAGGTTTATAGTTAGGACTGTTTCAGGCTTATAGTTAGGACTGTTTCAGGCTTATAGTTAGGACTGTTTCAGGTTTATAGTTAGGACTGTTTCAGGCTTATAGTTAGGGCTGTTTCAGGCTTATAGTTAGGACTGTTTCAGGTTTATAGTTAGGACTGTTTCAGGCTTATAGTTAGGACTGTTTCAGGCTTATAGTTAGGACTGTTTCAGGCTTATAGTTAGGACTGGTTCAGGCTTATAGTTAGGGTTGACTCTGTAAGGAGAGGGAGAGTCAGATTACCCCCACCCCCTCTTGAATTTTCAGAAGTGTGTTGAGTGATCGAGGAAAAATATGAAAGTAAAAAAGTCTAACTATTATAACCGTATAATCATTTTATTTTTATATGTAACCATTTGAGCATATATATAATGTTTGGTTTTTATTTTCATTATAGTTTGTGATTAGACAGTATAAAATCCATAGGACACTATAAGTTGCTATGTTATATACTCTTTTTGAATGAGATGTGTTAAATGTTCTTTCCTTTGTTAGAAGCATGCGTTGGCAATCTAACCAGATAGGGTAGTAAAACCCCCTCTGTCCAACTCTGGTGACAGCATGACTGATGTACTCTTGTGTATAAAAGAGGGTGGCAAATGTATGTTTTTAGGGGTGCCTCGCAATTCTGTGCAGGAGGATAGAAGAGAGAAGAGGTGTTTATTCACCAGCTCTAAAAACTTAACCCTTTCTCTTAGTTATTTGTAAACTTTTACTAGTTAAGGAGAAAAATCAGATTGGACCTGTCCCAGCTCTTAAGGGTTGGGACAGGTCTCCAGCTTTAGAGTCTGGAAGAAACTTCTACTATCAGGAGGGGGGGTGCCTCGCAATTCTGTGCAGGAGGATAGAAGAGAGAAGAGGTGTTTATTCACCAGCTCTAAAAACTTAACCCTTTCTCTTAGTTATTTGTAAATTGTAAACTGTTTGAATTGAATTTTTTTTGTATGTAAGATAATCTTTAAATAAAACTCAGCCTTATTCGTAAGGAACTGAAACCAAAACAAAGATTCTGTGAGGCACAGTAGATAGTCGAGTTCAATAGCACAACTCTGAGACAGGTGGTAGGCAAAGTTCTTTAGTGGGGTATTCAGGCAGGGGTCAAAACCAGGAGATCAGTCACACAAGCAAACAAATCCGACAAGGGGCAGGCAAAAATCCACGGTACACTAGACAGGCAAAAACGGGGTCAGAACAGGCAGGCAAAGAGAGGGATACGCTGGAGAGTTTGGCACAAAGGACAAGACAATCTGGCAGAGGACACGTGCAAGTGAGGGGACCTAAATAGTGAGCTAATGAGGGAACGGGCTGCAGGTGAGATGGGTGTGAGGGCCAGGTGACGGTGATGAGGGGTAATCAGACGTGGGTGGTAGGATCTGGAATGACAGGAGAGTGGTTAGAAATGACAGACAGGATGAAAAACACTTAATATGACGGGGAATCCGTGACAGAACCTCCCCCTCTAGGGACGGCTCTCGACGTCCCCCTTGGCTGGTCCGGGTGAGCCCTATGGAAGGCCGTGATCAGGGAGGGGTCCATGATGTTGCGAGTGGGGACCCATTGGCGCTCCTCCGGACCATACCCCTCCCAATCAACGAGGTATTGTAGTCCCCTACCCCGTCGCCGAGATTTGAGCAGGCGACGGACTGTGTAGACAGGGCCCCCGTCGATGAGCCGGGGGGGTGGCGGGGGTCTGGGGGAGGGCTGAAGTGGGCTTTCCCGGACAGGTTTAACCCTGGAGACGTGGAAGGTGGGATGGACTCTCATGGCTGGTGGCAGACGCAGCCGGATGGCTGCAGGGTTAATGACCCGTGAAACAGGGAATGGACCCACATAACGGGCAGCCAACTTCTTGGACTCTACCCGGAGGGGAAGATCCCGAGTCGACAGCCAGACCCGTTGTCCCGGAGCGTACTGAGGCGCGGGGAGACGACGTTTGTTGGCTGACCGTTGGTAGCGCTCGGAGGTGCGCAATAGTGTGGATCGGGCCTGCCTCCAAGTGCGTCGGCATCGCTGGACCAAGGCCTGGACAGAAGGTACCCTGGATTCCTGTTCCTGCTCCGGGAAGAGTGGGGGCTGGTATCCACGGGCACACTGGAAGGGGGAGAGCCCAGTGGCTGAACTGGGAAGGGTGTTGTGGGCAGACTCAACCCACAGGAGTTGTGTGGACCAGGATTGCGGGTTACGGGAGGAGAGGCACCGTAACGCGGTCTCCATCTCCTGGTTCATACGTTCCGCCTGTCCATTCGATTGAGGGTGGAATCCTGATGACAGGCTGACCGTGGCCCCCAGTAGCCTGCAAAACTCAGTCCAAAAGTGCGAGGTGAACTGTGGACCCCGGTCGGAGACCACATCCGTGGGCAGACCGTGCAGGCGGAACACCTCCTGTAACATAATCTGGGCTGTTTCTTTGGCGGTAGGCAATTTGGTTAGTGGGATGAGCCGAGCAGACTTGGAAAATCGGTCAATGACCGTGAGAATGACTGTGTTACCGTTGGAGGTGGGTAGGCCGGTTACGAAATCCAATGCGATGTGGGACCAGGGGCGATGAGGAATTGGCAGAGGATGAAGGAGACCTGAGGGAGCCTTGCGGGGGCTTTTGTGCTGAGCGCAGACTTGGCAAGCACTGACAAATCCCTTGGTGTCGTCTGCCATGGAAGACCACCAGAAGCGTTGTCTGAGTAGTGCCAGGGTGCGTCTGACTCCCGGATGGCACGCCAGACGGGAGGAATGACCCCACTGGAGTACCTGGGAACGGAGACTGTCTGGGACAAACAAGCGATTATCGGGACAAGCACTGGGAGCTGGGTGTTCTGCATGGGAGCGCTTTACCTTGTCCTCCACCTGCCAGGACACTGCACCAACAACACAATCCAAGGGTAGGATGCCTTGAGGGTGAGCCGAGGAGCCTTCAGGCTGGAATTGACGAGACAGGGCATTGGGTTTTATGTTCTTGGAGCCGGGCCTGTATGAGAGGGCAAACTCAAAACGGTTAAAAAACAGAGCCCACCTAGCTTGACGGGAGTTCAGCCGCTTCGCCGAGCGGATATATTCCAGGTTCTTGTGGTCTGTCCAGACTACAAACGGCTGCTGCGCTCCCTCCAGCCAGTGTCTCCATTCCTCCAGCGCTAGTTTCACTGCCAGCAACTCCCGATTCCCAATGTCGTAATTCCTCTCTGCAGGCGACAGTTTCCGGGAGAAGAAGGCACAAGGATGAACCTTCTGATCTCCGGCAGCCCGCTGCGAGAGAACAGCCCCAACCCCAGTGTCCGAGGCGTCCACCTCCACAATGAACTGGCGGGTCAGATCTGGGAATATTAGGATGGGAGCAGACGAGAAGCGTGTCTTTAACTCACCAAAGGCCTCTGCCGCCTCGAAGGTCCACCTGAAGGGCACCCGCTGGGAGGTGAGAGCAGTGAGCGGGGCAGCCACGGAACTATAGTTACGGATAAACCGCCGATAGAAGTTGGCGAAGCCTAGGAAGCGTTGCAGCTCCTTACGTGTAGAAGGTGTAGGCCAGTTCTCCACTGCACTGGTTTTAGATGGATCCATCTGGATGCTACCTGCTTTGATAACAAATCCCAGAAATGCCACCTCAGAGGTGTGGAACTCACACTTCTCGGCCTTCGCGAACAGGTGGTTCTCCAGGAGTCTTTGGAGAACTTGCCGTACATGTACCACATGCTCCTGTGGGGATTTGGAGAAGATAAGGATATCATCTAGATACACAAACACAGAAACATTAAGCAGGTCTCGGAGAACATCATTCACCAACCCCTGGAAAACCGCAGGGGCATTGGTGAGTCCAAATGGCATTACCAAGTATTCATAATGTCCACTAGGGGTATTAAATGCAGTCTTCCACTCGTCCCCCTTTCGGATTCTCACCAAGTGGTAAGCATTGCGGAGATCGAGTTTGGAAAAGATGGTTGCCCCTTGGAGCAACTCAAAAGCAGAGGAAACGAGTGGGAGGGGGTACCTGTTCTTTACAGTGATGTCGTTAAGTCCTCTGTAATCTATGCAGGGGCGCAGGGATTTGTCCTTCTTGCTGACAAAGAAAAAACCAGCTCCAGCAGGGGATGAAGACGGCCTAATGAGGCCAGCGGCTAAGGAGTCGTTAATATATTTCTCCATGGTCTTAATCTCAGGAGCAGATAGGGAAAAAAGTCTACCTCTGGGCGGAGTCGTACCCGGGAGAAGGTCGATTGCACAGTCGTACGGGCGGTGCGGCGGTAATGAGGTGGCCCGAGCCTTGCTGAAAACCTCCCTTAGGTCATGATATTCCCTGGGGACACCGGTGAGATCTGAGGACTCAGTAGAGACAGGCGAGCTTGACACAGATGATAGAGCCGGTTTTAGACACACCGCATGGCAATGAGCACTCCATTGTAGAACGGTACCTGTAGACCAGTCAATGTGTGGGTTGTGTCTCGTGAGCCATGGATAGCCTAAAATGACCGGTTGCTGTGGTGAATTGATGAGATGGAAAGTGAGTGTTTCATTGTGATTACCTGACATGGTCATCGGCAGGGGAGCGGATCGATGAGTAACCCTGCAGAGGAGGCGACCGTCTAAAGCGGTAGCGTGGATGGGTTCGTCCAGAACCACCTGCCCGATCCCCAGCTGTGAAGCCAGAGCCATGTCCATGAGGTTAGCATCTGCACCAGAGTCTATGAGCACTGAAACCGGGTGGTTCCTCCCTGAGCAACATAGCTGAACTGTCATCAGAGGCCGAGAGGGCATTTCAAAATTCACACTTCGGCTCACCAGCGCCCTCTGTTTGACTGGTGAGCCCTCTCTTTTACGGGACAGGAGGTTACGAAATGACCGCTCTGACCGCAGTACAGGCATTGATTCTCCTGCAGGCGGCGCTGTCGTTCCTCGGTGGAGAGTCGGGCCCGCCCAAGCTGCATGGGCTCAGGGGCCTCGGCAGAACCGCCAAAGGCCCTTTCTGAAGGGAACCTCCCCGACTCGGCCGATCGGTGAAACGGCGCCTGTGGAGCGACCGAAAACCGCCTCTCCCTCTGCCGTTCCCGCAGACGACCGTCGATACGGATAGAGAGCGCGATCAGGTCATCCAACTCAGTCGGAAGATCGCGAGCCGCCAGCTCGTCCTTGATGCGGTCCGACAGACCGTGGTAGAAGGCATCCAGGAGCGGAGGAGCGTTCCAGCCGCTCTCAGCTGCTGCGGTGCGGAAGTCAATGGAGTAATCCGACACGGATCTTCCTCCCTGCTCCAGGTCCATCAAGCCTCGAGCGGCCTCTCTCCCTGGTGTGGCGTGATCGAAGACCTTCCGCAGCTCCTTGGAGAACAGCAGGAATGAAGAGCAGATCGGCGACTGTCGCTGCCACTCAGCCGTTCCCCACTGCTTGGCTCTGCCCGTGAGGAGCGAGATGACGTACGCAACTCGGGCCCTGTCGGAGGGAAAGGCGGATGGCTGGAGCTCAAAGGCGAGAGAGCACTGGGTCAGGAATGGCCGACAGGAACCAGGAGCACCAGAACAACGCTCCGGAGGAGGCAGACGTGCCTCTGACACGGGAGAAGTGCGAGGCGGCGGGCTGGAAGCACTGCCGGCAGTCCGCTCTCCAGCGGGTCTCCTCAGCAGATGATCACGGAGCGACTCCATGCCGCGCTCGTGACTCACGCCCATAGCCTGCACTGCTTCGGTCAAGAAGGTGAGCTGTTGCTCGTGGCGCTGTAGTATGTCGGCTGGAGTCAGAGGTTCCGTCGCGGCCTGAGCAGAGTCGGCTGAACTCATGTTGGCCAGATTGTACTGTGAGGCACAGTAGATAGTCGAGTTCAATAGCACAACTCTGAGACAGGTGGTAGGCAAAGTTCTTTAGTGGGGTATTCAGGCAGGGGTCAAAACCAGGAGATCAGTCACACAAGCAAACAAATCCGACAAGGGGCAGGCAAAAATCCACGGTACACTAGACAGGCAAAAACGGGGTCAGAACAGGCAGGCAAAGAGAGGGATACGCTGGAGAGTTTGGCACAAAGGACAAGACAATCTGGCAGAGGACACGTGCAAGTGAGGGGACCTAAATAGTGAGCTAATGAGGGAACGGGCTGCAGGTGAGATGGGTGTGAGGGCCAGGTGACGGTGATGAGGGGTAATCAGACGTGGGTGGTAGGATCTGGAATGACAGGAGAGTGGTTAGAAATGACAGACAGGATGAAAAACACTTAATATGACGGGGAATCCGTGACAGATTCTGGTTCTTTAAAACAATTTAAACCCTCTTTCCCTGTCCATCCACCGTGAGATACAGAAGTGACGACTGAATCTACCAAAGAAACTTAAGGTAAGTATCTTTGGGTGAAGACTTTTGCAGTGTTTGTCATAATGATGAGATGGTGTCAAAATAGGTAGATGAGAAGGTATAGACGATATACGTACTCATCTTGATAAGGGTTGAGAGAAGTTACAGCCCACCGCAGGGGACCTCGAGCGCAAGCTGTAAAACACCCTCGACAAAACCTATAACTTATTTCGAAAATAAACACAAAAACCTAACGATTTAGCACGGGGCGAGATAAAAGACCGAAGGTGTTATACCAATATCGGATGAGGATTGTTATTTCCTCCGGGATCACTAGGATAATTAACCGACGGAGTGCCACCGAGTTAGGTGCGAGGTCTTGCCTTTACTAACCAAACCCTCCCTTCCCCTCTTCCCTTGGCAAGACCACCGTTCACGCTACAAGTGCTATAGGCCTAGACTGCTGGGGGACATTTTAGGATACACTGAGCTCTTCTCCTCTTCTCTCTCCTTCTGGATGAATTCATGTCTCTTCAATGCACATCACTAACTCTACTTCTTCCTGGGAGTCTCTGTGCTTCCTCGCCTCAAGTTTCCATGGATCGTGACTGTCTGGAACCGGTCCTGTCTCCTGTCTCCTACCTCCTACCTCCTGCCTGCTGCCATGGCCCTGCTGATGCCCCCCCCTCCTCTCTCCCTCCTTCTGCTTCATGAATCGTGGTTATCTGGATCATGGTCCATGCCTACTACTCATTATATGAATAATTTCTGTCATATTCATGTAATGTGCTGTAACTACGTTATTCATTCTGGCCACATGACATCTATTGCTTCTGTCCATCCGGGGAGAGGGATCCTCCTCTGTTGCTCTCCCTCAGGTTTCTTCCCCTTTTCCCTGTGAAAGGGTTTTTACTATCTTTTTAGGGGAGTTTTTCCTGATCCGATGTGAGGTCCCGGGACAGGATGTTATGTGTACAGACTGTAAAGCCCTCTGAGGGAAACGTGTATTTGTGATGTTGGGCTATATAAAATAAACTGAATTGAATTGCGGTAAAAAAACAACACAAACAGCAGAATGAGCACTTTCTTTACATTATATTTATTACATAGTAAAAAGTACATTACCTTTCATTTATATATACACATTATATTCATGTCATTTCCTGTCCAAGCGAGACTCAGCACCTGATAAGAGTCCCGCACAACAAACACACTGCGTGTCACCTGACCAGCTGTAGAGGAGAAGTCCTTCTCTTCTCAAGTCAATAAATAACGTTCTCATCACTGAGGATCCCAGGGCCACGCGGTCACATCTACACCCGACTCCACGTCACATATTTGGCATTAAATGGTGACTTGGTCTCATGGGCGTCACGTCATTGTACACAAGGCACAAGCAGCCGCACGGCCACGTCTTCCTAAACCATCTGAATTCATGAGGTGATGCTCCCACTGCGGGAGGAAGAGCATCAGAGAACAGCTGGTCCTGGTGTCAGGGTCATGATGTCATCAGGGTCATGATGTCATCAGGGTCATGATGTCATGATGTCATGACGTCAGGGTCATGATGTCATGATGTCATCAGGGTCATGATGTCATGACGTCAGGGTCATGATGTCATCAGGGTCATGATGTCATCAGGTTCATGATGTCATCAGGTTCATGATGTCATCAGGTTCATGATGTCATCAGGGTCATGATGTCATGACGTCAGGGTCATGATGTCATCAGGGTCATGATGTCATAAGGGTCATGATGTCATCAGGTTCATGTCGTCAACAGGGTCATGATGTCATGACGTCATGGTCATGATGTCATCAGGGTCATGATGTCATCAGGGTCATGATGTCATGACGTCAGGGTCATGATGTCATCAGGGTCATGATGTCATAAGGGTCATGATGTCATCAGGTTCATGATGTCAACAGGGTCATGATGTCATGACGTCATCAGGTTCATGATGTCATGACATCATGTTCATGATGTCATGACGTCAGGGTCATGATGTCATCAGGGTCATGATGTCATAAGGGTCATGATGTCAACAGGGTCATGATGTCATGACGTCATCAGGTTCATGATGTCATGACATCATGTTCATGATGTCAGGGTCATGATTATGATGACATGTTCATGATGTCATGTCAGGTTCATGATGTCATGATGTCAGGTTCATGATGTCATCAGGTTCATGATGTCATGACGCCAGGTTCATGATGTCATCAGGTTCATGTTTTGTATTCAAGTGTTAAGATGTCAAGATTCAAGTCCGGTCAAATCAATGTGACAATCACAAGTGATGTCATGAGGTCTTAAGCCCCTCCCACGTGTACCATGATGCTTCAGGGGAAACCCTAAACTCGCATGCTAACGAGCACACGCGTTTCCACGGTTACCAAGTGGAAACGCTTGGTAACCAGTCTCAATTGTCTTCTTTTTTGTGTGTCTATTTGTTCAAAATAATTATAATTCCTCTAATTTTCTTTCTGAATTAGTTAACTCTGTTATTATGCACTTTATATATTTCAGTATTTACAGTCAGCTGATTGCATCACTTTGTCCAGGGGGCTCTAGAGATGTGAGATCTGACGTGGAGACACATTTTAAATCATTTGCAGGCGTATTAAACAGATGGCTGACTTTCAAAGTGACACTATTTCAACGCTATGATGTCACTAGATATTCAGTAGCGGTGACGTCCCGTGTGGACGGCTTCATGATCTGGGAGACGCATCTCAAACCAGTAAAGACCATCAGGACCAGCGGCTCAGCTCCGGGCCCTACAGCTGGGAACCTCGTGTCCGGTCCAGCAGCCGCACACGCCCCCTGCTGGCTGGGAGAGGAACTCACGAGGTGCCAGAAGTCAAAGTGTGAGCTCATGCAGAACCGAGGAGAGAGAACCAGAGCGTTCTGTCTTTGGCCTCTGGGAGACTCAAAGTGAGCGCTAAATAAATAAATAGTCGTTTTCTGTACAGTCTTCAGTCCCGCTGGTGTGAAACCTCTGGAGCATCCGGTCTTAGTCTACTCAACATGCAGGACTAAACCCAGGTTTGATTAAGCATAGATCAATTAATTAATCCGGTCACCCATCAGGCATACGGATCATCTAAATACAGGAACCTGATGGGGATCAGGAATATGAAAGCAGGCCGTAGCCTCCAGAGACCATGAGACCAACACTCCCAGCAGAGCCACATAGAGTTCCCACTAACAGTGTGTGATACGTCTTCCTCATCAGCGTCAACACACACTGTGGACCCACATTCATAACGCTCACATTCATGCACCGCTCACTAGTTGTTAGCTTTAAGACATCTGACAGCCTCACACTCCCAAGAACACAACTGTGGTGTGGAAACCAGAATCACAATTTTGTATTTTAATGTATCGGTCTAAAATATATAATATATATGACGCGTCGACTTTAAAAGACTGGAATCAGCCGATAGAACGCTCAGCGTGTGACAGCATGAACTCTCTGAGTGGGGTCACCTGCAGGTCAACCCGCTGAACCTCCGTCAGTTTCTACTTTAGATACTTTTCATCGTATGATCTATTCTGCATGTCCTGCTTCCCGGATATCTGGAGATAAAGCCAACAACGTCACCAGCAAGAGTCTTTCTCCCTTCAAGTGGCACATCGGTTCCGTCTTCTCGTGCGTGTGACATCATACGTGTGACATCATACGTGTGACACCATGCGCGTGACATCATACGTGTGACATCATGCGCGTGACATCATGCGCGTGTGGGTGTGACATCATGCGCGTGACGCCATACGCGTGACATCATACGTGTGACATCATACATGTGACATCATGCGCGTGACATCATACGTGTGACGTCATGCGTGTGACGCCATACGCGTGACATCATACGCGTGACATCATGCGCGTGACATCATACGCGTGACATCATACGCGTGACATCATGCGCGTGACATCATGCGCGTGACATCATGCGCGTGACATCATGCGCGTGACATCATGCGCGTGACATCATGCGCGTGACATCATGCGCGTGACATCATACGCGTGACATCATACGCGTGACACCATGCGCGTGACACCATGCGCGTGACATCATACGCGTGACATCATGCGTGTGACATCGTACATGGGACCGTGAAGCTCTGAAGTTGTAGTTGAAGTCTGTGGGATCCAGTAGTTTGGGGGTTGGTGGTCTGGGAAGAGGACATAATGGGGGTTGTGTGTGTGTGTGTGTGTGTGTGTGTGTGTGTGTGTGTGTGTGTGTGTGTGTGTGTGTGTGTGTCTCATTGCTTGACCTCGCCAGACGGGCTGGCGGGCCTGGGACCGGGAAGCAGCGGTACAGGGGACGTGGCCTCCATGAGGGCGGGGTTCAGGATGATTGGCAGCAGGGACAGGGGCGGGACTCCCACCTGCAGCGGGGAGGCCAGGGGCTGCAGGATGAAGGGGGCGTGGCTTAGAGGTGAGGGGGCGTGGCTTAAAGGCGACGGGGACAGGGCGGGCGACGTCGTTAGCGGCACGGAGGAGACGGAGGGCGGCACCGGAGACGAGCGGTCGGATCCTAGAAAACACAGAGCAGACATCAGGAAGGGTTCCATCGCGCAGGAGCAACAGGAGTCCCAAAAACATGGCGCCACCCGCGGTGTGGTGGGATGTGACCGTGCTGGACGCCGTCAGTGTCTCCTCCTCACCTGGTTGGAGCTCCAGAGGCGACGCCGGCCTGCTGGAGGTCCGGGTCTCTGCAGGGTTCACCGGCACCGGGGAGGAGGACGGAGGAGACGCCGGAGGAGACGCAGGCCGGCCGGCCGAGGGCGTAGCCGGAGGACTGGGCACCGGATCTACAACGCAGAGGACACAGGGTCAGGGTCCTGGCTCTACCCAGCATGCACCTGTTGTGTGCACATGCAGCGCTTCATACCTGGTATGATGGTCTGCTTGAAGAGCTCCTCCCTCAGGTGAGGCAGGAAGCACACGATGCGTTCCCAGGTGATCTCCCACAGGTTGGAGTATCCCGTCCTGGAGTCGGCGCTGTGGAAGATCCCGGCTGTGTCCATCACCAGCAGCATGTTCTTCAGGGACTCTGGGATGGCCTCCAGCTGCAAGCAGAGGCAGCTCAGTTAACACTCACCTGGTGAATGTAGTCCTGCTTGAAACCTGCTAAATGTAGTCCTGCTTGAAACCTGGTGAATTTAGTCCTGCTTGAAACCTGGTGAATTTAGTCCTGCTTGAAACATGCTAAATGTAGTCCTGCTTGAAACATGCTAAATGTAGTCCTGCTTGAAACATGCTAAATGTAGTCCTGCTTGAAACATGCTAAATGTAGTCCTGCTTGAAACATGCTAAATGTAGTCCTGCTTGAAACATGCTAAATGTAGTCCTGCTTGAAACATGCTAAATGTAGTCCTGCTTGAAACATGCTAAATGTAGTCCTGCTTGAAACATGCTAAATGTAGTCCTGCTTGAAACATGCTAAATGTAGTCCTGCTTGAAACATGCTAAATGTAGTCCTGCTTGAAACCTGGTGAATGTAGTCCTGCTTGAAACATGCTGAATGTAGTCCTGCTTGAAACATGCTAAATGTAGTCCTGCTTGAAACCTGCTAAATGTAGTCCTGCTTGAAACCTGCTAAATGTAGTCCTGCTTGAAACCTGCTAAATGTAGTCCTGCTTGAAACCTGCTAAATGTAGTCCTGCTTGAAACCTGCTAAATGTAGTCCTGCTTGAAACCTGCTAAATGTAGTCCTGCTTGAAACCTGGTGAATGTAGTCCTGCTTGAAACCTGCTAAATGTAGTCCTGCTTGAAACCTGGTGAATGTAGTCCTGCTTGAAACCTGGTGAATGTAGTCCTGCTTGAAACATGGTGAATGTAGTCCTGCTTGAAACCTGCTAAATGTAGTCCTGCTTGAAACCTGCTAAATGTAGTCCTGCTTGAAACCTGCTAAATGTAGTCCTGCTTGAAACCTGCTAAATGTAGTCCTGCTTGAAACCTGCTAAATGTAGTCCTGCTTGAAACCTGGTGAATGTAGTCCTGCTTGAAACCTGGTGAATGTAGTCCTGCTTGAAACATGCTAAATGTAGTCCTGCTCGAAACCTGGTGAATGTAGTCCTGCTTGAAACATGCTAAATGTAGTCCTGCTTGAAACCTGGTGAATGTAGTCCTGCTTGAAACCTGCTAAATGTAGTCCTCCTTGAAACCTGCTAAATGTAGTCCTCCTTGAAACCTGCTAAATGTAGTCCTCCTTGAAACATGCTAAATGTAGTCCTCCTTGAAACATGCTAAATGTAGTCCTGCTTGAAACATGCTAAATGTAGTCCTGCTTGAAACATGGTAAATGTAGTCCTGCTTGAAACATGCTAAATGTAGTCCTCCTTGAAACCTGGTAAATGTAGTCCTGCTTGAAACCTGGTAAATGTAGTCCTGCTTGAAACCTGCTAAATGTAGTCCTGCTTGAAACCTGCTAAATGTAGTCCTCCTTGAAACCTGCTAAATGTAGTCCTCCTTGAAACCTGCTAAATGTAGTCCTGCTTGAAACCTGCTAAATGTAGTCCTGCTTGAAACATGCTAAATGTAGTCCTCCTTGAAACCTGGTAAATGTAGTCCTGCTTGAAACCTGCTAAATGTAGTCCTGCTTGAAACCTGGTAAATGTAGTCCTGCTTGAAACATGCTAAATGTAGTCCTCCTTGAAACCTGGTAAATGTAGTCCTGCTTGAAACCTGCTAAATGTAGTCCTGCTTGAAACCTGCTAAATGTAGTCCTGCTTGAAACCTGCTAAATGTAGTCCTGCTTGAAACATGCTAAATGTAGTCCTCCTTGAAACCTGGTGAATGTAGTCCTGCTTGAAACCTGGTAAATGTAGTCCTCCTTGAAACCTGCTAAATGTAGTCCTGCTTGAAACATGCTAAATGTAGTCCTGCTTGAAACCTGCTAAATGTAGTCCTGCTTGAAACATGCTAAATGTAGTCCTGCTTGAAACATGCTAAATGTAGTCCTGCTTGAAACATGCTAAATGTAGTCCTGCTTGAAACCTGGTAAATGTAGTCCTGCTTGAAACCTGCTAAATGTAGTCCTGCTTGAAACCTGGTAAATGTAGTCCTGCTTGAAACATGCTAAATGTAGTCCTGCTTGAAACCTGCTAAATGTAGTCCTGCTTGAAACATGCTAAATGTAGTCCTCCTTGAAACCTGGTGAATGTAGTCCTGCTTGAAACCTGGTAAATGTAGTCCTCCTTGAAACCTGCTAAATGTAGTCCTGCTTGAAACATGCTAAATGTAGTCCTGCTTGAAACCTGCTAAATGTAGTCCTGCTTGAAACATGCTAAATGTAGTCCTGCTTGAAACCTGGTAAATGTAGTCCTGCTTGAAACCTGCTAAATGTAGTCCTGCTTGAAACCTGGTGAATGTAGTCCTGCTTGAAACCTGGTGAATGTAGTCCTGCTTGAAACATGCTAAATGTAGTCCTGCTCGAAACCTGGTGAATGTAGTCCTGCTTGAAACATGCTAAATGTAGTCCTGCTTGAAACCTGGTGAATGTAGTCCTGCTTGAAACCTGCTAAATGTAGTCCTCCTTGAAACCTGCTAAATGTAGTCCTCCTTGAAACCTGCTAAATGTAGTCCTCCTTGAAACATGCTAAATGTAGTCCTCCTTGAAACATGCTAAATGTAGTCCTGCTTGAAACATGCTAAATGTAGTCCTGCTTGAAACATGGTAAATGTAGTCCTGCTTGAAACATGCTAAATGTAGTCCTCCTTGAAACCTGGTAAATGTAGTCCTGCTTGAAACCTGGTAAATGTAGTCCTGCTTGAAACCTGCTAAATGTAGTCCTGCTTGAAACCTGCTAAATGTAGTCCTCCTTGAAACCTGCTAAATGTAGTCCTCCTTGAAACCTGCTAAATGTAGTCCTGCTTGAAACCTGCTAAATGTAGTCCTGCTTGAAACATGCTAAATGTAGTCCTCCTTGAAACCTGGTAAATGTAGTCCTGCTTGAAACCTGCTAAATGTAGTCCTGCTTGAAACCTGGTAAATGTAGTCCTGCTTGAAACATGCTAAATGTAGTCCTCCTTGAAACCTGGTAAATGTAGTCCTGCTTGAAACCTGCTAAATGTAGTCCTGCTTGAAACCTGCTAAATGTAGTCCTGCTTGAAACCTGCTAAATGTAGTCCTGCTTGAAACATGCTAAATGTAGTCCTGCTTGAAACATGCTAAATGTAGTCCTCCTTGAAACCTGGTGAATGTAGTCCTGCTTGAAACCTGGTAAATGTAGTCCTCCTTGAAACCTGCTAAATGTAGTCCTGCTTGAAACATGCTAAATGTAGTCCTGCTTGAAACCTGCTAAATGTAGTCCTGCTTGAAACATGCTAAATGTAGTCCTGCTTGAAACATGCTAAATGTAGTCCTGCTTGAAACATGCTAAATGTAGTCCTGCTTGAAACCTGGTAAATGTAGTCCTGCTTGAAACCTGCTAAATGTAGTCCTGCTTGAAACCTGGTAAATGTAGTCCTGCTTGAAACATGCTAAATGTAGTCCTGCTTGAAACCTGCTAAATGTAGTCCTGCTTGAAACATGCTAAATGTAGTCCTCCTTGAAACCTGGTGAATGTAGTCCTGCTTGAAACCTGGTAAATGTAGTCCTCCTTGAAACCTGCTAAATGTAGTCCTGCTTGAAACATGCTAAATGTAGTCCTGCTTGAAACCTGCTAAATGTAGTCCTGCTTGAAACATGCTAAATGTAGTCCTGCTTGAAACCTGGTAAATGTAGTCCTGCTTGAAACATGCTAAATGTAGTCCTGCTTGAAACCTGGTAAATGTAGTCCTGCTTGAAACCTGGTAAATGTAGTCCTCCTTGAAACCTGGTAAATGTAGTCCTGCTTGGTCCACGTCTGATCTTTACATTTCTAGCTGTTTTCCATCCTCTGATCCTCGCTGGCTACTGACAGTCTTGATGCATTAAACGTGTTTTGCACATATGTACGTTTCATTTAGTTTGATGCCGATCCCTGAAGTTGAAGCAATATTTGCCATATTTCATGCTTTAAAGCAGTTGTTCTCAAACTTTTGCCCCACCGCCCCAACAAAAGTGTAACGAAATGGTCCATGCTGAATTTTTATTGAAATAACTTTTTGTGACTCCTCCATCCGTGCTTTTTTAAATATTAGAATAAAGAAAATTGAAATCCCTTTCAAGTAATCCAGATTGCTCCATCAGACAAAAACTAATAAAATGTGGAATCACTTTGTTAGAACAATGCAAATAAAGTTCTATCTGTGCAAAAAGTCAATATATCCAACTGTTGATATAAAAATAAAAAGATCTGCATTTCCCCCCTCGCGCCCCACAGTTTGAGAAGCGCTGGTTTAAAGTCACACTTGAGTGTACTAATGCACCGATACCTGTGTTAGACGATTAGCTATATATGTCAGATTGGGAGATATCATGATGCTGAGATGAATATAAATGAAGTTAGAGCAAAATCCGCAGCGTCAGGACCGTGATGGTAAAACACATTTAAAAAGTCGTGTCCAGGTTGTGGAACCTTTGTCTTAGTTCCCCTCTAATAAGAATAGTACCTCTATAAGTTTGCAAGACTATAAGCCTTTTTAATTAGGTATATAGTATATATATCATGAATATTTTCAGTCTCAAAATGGAAAAACGCCTAGACATTTCATTAGAAAAACATTTTCTGTGATATTGTTATCTGCTTTTCACTTAGACTGGATAAGGCTTCAGGCTATTGTCCCATTGTGTTTTCCAGGTCAGAAGTCCCATTTATAG
The DNA here is from genome assembly GCA_038501785.1 of Myoxocephalus aenaeus. Lineage (NCBI taxonomy): Eukaryota > Metazoa > Chordata > Actinopteri > Perciformes > Cottidae > Myoxocephalus > Myoxocephalus aenaeus. The sequence goes on from JBAMJR010000184.1 coordinate 980,160, forward strand.
TCATCTACAGGCATCTATTTGCACAGAAATGTTCAGGCGGAAATAAAATCCTTATACTTTAGTGTGTTCAACCTTCTATAACTCAGTGTCCGCAGCACTTAAAGTGGTTCTGACTATTGAGGGGAAAAGCTTCAGAGTGTTACCTTTCAAAAGAGAGCCAGACCATGCATTTAAAGTACCGCTTCCAGTTTACCTGGATAGGCGTTTTAGGCCAATCTTACAGGAGCGCTATGCGGTTAAAGAAGAGGCGCTCTCCTCACCAGAAGGTCGCTGGATCCGGCGTGCATGTACTTGTCCATGAAGTCCAGGATGGTGACCCAGAGGGCGGCGAAGGTCGGCAGCGACAGCAGAGGAGACAGGTGCTGCAGGAAGACCTGGACCAGGAGACCGGCACACGGGTCAGACACGGAGCGTGTGTGTGTATCATGCGTGTTCTCCGTGTGAGAGTCTGCATGATCTAGAGCAGATTAGTACCACTACGACAGGCTATTGTATTAGTCCTGTGTTACACATCATTATCAGCCGTTACATATTACATACGTAGATGTAACGACATCATGTTAATAATCAGCCTTTCCTTACAAGTACATTTGCACATATTTGTACACGTTTGTGTATTTCTCCTTTCCTCTCTCCATTCCCTCACGCTCAAATGGAAATGATTATGTATCTTTTAATGAAACAAAATGTTCACCACACAAACAGCACAGAGTTACAAGAAGGTTTTAGAAAAGCTAACGAGCTAACGAGCTAACGAGCTAAACCTTCATGTGTCTGTGGTGTGCACGGTCTGTGTGTACTGTAGTGTGTACTATAGTGTGTACTGTAGTGTGTACTATAGTGTGTACTGTAGTGTGTACTGTGTACTGTAGTGTGTACTGTAGTGTGTACTGTAGTGTGTACTGTAGTGTGTAGTGTGTACTGTAGTGTGTACTGTAGTGTGTACTGTAGTGTGTACTGTGTACTGTAGTGTGTACTGTAGTGTGTGTTGTAGTGTGTACTGTAGTGTGTACTGTGTACTGTAGTGTGTACTGTAGTGTGTACTGTAGTGTGTACTGTGTACTGTAGTGTGTACTATAGTGTGTACTGTAGTGTGTACTGTAGTGTGTACTGTAGTGTGTACTGTGTACTGTAGTGTGTACTATAGTGTGTACTGTAGTGTGTACTGTAGTGTGTACTGTAGTGTGTACTGTGTACTGTAGTGTGTACTATAGTGTGTACTGTAGTGTGTACTGTAGTGTGTACTGTAGTGTGTACTGTAGTGTGTACTGTAGTGTGTAGTGTGTACTGTAGTGTGTACTGTAGTGTGTACTGTAGTGTGTACTATAGTGTGTACTGTAGTGTGTACTGTGTACTGTAGTGTGTACTGTAGTGTGTACTGTAGTGTGTACTGTAGTGTGTAGTGTGTACTGTAGTGTGTACTGTAGTGTGTACTGTAGTGTGTACTGTGTACTGTAGTGTGTACTGTAGTGTGTGTTGTAGTGTGTACTGTAGTGTGTACTGTGTACTGTAGTGTGTACTGTAGTGTGTACTGTAGTGTGTACTGTGTACTGTAGTGTGTACTATAGTGTGTACTGTAGTGTGTACTGTAGTGTGTACTGTAGTGTGTACTGTGTACTGTAGTGTGTACTATAGTGTGTACTGTAGTGTGTACTATAGTGTGTACTGTAGTGTGTACTATAGTGTGTACTGTAGTGTGTACTGTGTACTGTAGTGTGTACTGTAGTGTGTACTGTAGTGTGTAGTGTAGTGTGTACTGTGTACTATAGTGTGTACTGTAGTGTGTACTGTAGTGTGTACTGTAGTGTGTACTGTGTACTGTAGTGTGTACTGTAGTGTGTGTTGTAGTGTGTACTGTAGTGTGTACTGTGTACTGTAGTGTGTACTGTAGTGTGTACTGTAGTGTGTACTGTGTACTGTAGTGTGTACTATAGTGTGTACTGTAGTGTGTACTGTAGTGTGTACTGTAGTGTGTACTGTGTACTGTAGTGTGTACTATAGTGTGTACTGTAGTGTGTACTGTAGTGTGTACTGTAGTGTGTACTGTAGTGTGTAGTGTGTACTGTAGTGTGTACTGTAGTGTGTACTGTAGTGTGTGTTGTAGTGTGTACTGTAGTGTGTACTGTAGTGTGTACTGTAGTGTGTACTGTGTACTGTAGTGTGTACTATAGTGTGTACTGTAGTGTGTACTGTAGTGTGTACTGTGTACTGTAGTGTGTGTTGTAGTGTGTACTGTAGTGTGTACTGTAGTGTGTAGTGTGTACTGTGTACTGTAGTGTGTACTGTAGTGTGTGTTGTAGTGTGTACTGTAGTGTGTACTGTAGTGTGTACTGTGTGTATTTAGTGTGTACTGTGTGTATTTAGTGTGTACTGTAGTGTGTACTGTAGTGTGTACTGTAGTGTGTAGTGTGTACTGTAGTGTGTACTGTAGTGTGTACTGTAGTGTGTACTGTAGTGTGTGTTGTAGTGTGTACTGTAGTGTGTACTGTAGTGTGTACTGTAGTGTGTACTGTGTACTGTAGTGTGTACTATAGTGTGTACTGTAGTGTGTACTGTAGTGTGTACTGTGTACTGTAGTGTGTACTGTAGTGTGTGTTGTAGTGTGTACTGTAGTGTGTACTGTAGTGTGTAGTGTGTACTGTGTACTGTAGTGTGTACTGTAGTGTGTGTTGTAGTGTGTACTGTAGTGTGTACTGTAGTGTGTACTGTGTGTATTTAGTGTGTACTGTGTGTATTTAGTGTGTACCTTTGACAGCAGGGTGCAGGCTCTCATTCTGGTCTCCTCCATTCCGCCCACATCTGCTGGGCTTATGTTGTCAAGCAGCTTAGTCAGCAGGGGGAAAAGCACCTGAACACACACACACACACACACACACACACACACACACACACACAGTGAGGAAAGGGACTGCAGATAAAGGTGTATACTGTTCAATAGCAGCTCTTCTTCTCCCACCTTATTGAAGCAGGACTCCCACTCCGTGGCGTCCAGCGTCTGCAGGTCGTGCACCAGCAGCGCCCTCTGCAGGTAGGTGAGCGCCTGCATGCGGACCTGACGCCGGGCGTCACAGCACAGCCAGGCGATGCCTGCAGCGAGTCACATGACAGAATGAGCCCAGAGCTTCTCCACCTCGCATCAAGCGCTCCTGATCTCCTCAGAACACGCTACACGCTTATGGTGCACATGGATGTGCACATGTATGTGATATGATTCACGTGATGTGTGTGACCTTCAGGCAGATGTGTGTGATTTCTTTTAAACACTAGAATGCAGTTCATCATCAAGATGGTTTCTGTGTATGCATATTCTAAAATGTTTTTAACGTCATTTCAAACAGGCACAATAATAATAATAATAATAATAATAATAATAATAAATTTATTTATATAGCACCTTTAAAAACAAAGTTCACAAAGTGCTCTACATAGAAGCAAAGCAGACACAACTTAAATATCGGTAATATATATATATATATATATATATATATATATATATATATATATATATATATATATATATATATATGTATGTATACTGGGACAGGCCTACCTTGCAGCAGTGGGCACCAGCAGCTGGTCCACAGAGTCTGGGAATCGGCCTCGATCTTCCTCCCGGCGGCCTCCAGGTGGCGCTGCTCCTCCGCCCAGGAGCTGTAGATGTTGGCAGCCCGCGTGTGCAGAGTGTGCATGAGGTCCAGCAGCTGCACACACAACACCATGTTAACAAGAGCATGTATGTTGCAGAGGTCTGAGCGTCATCCACACTACTACGTTACGTTTCAAACTAAAATAGTGTTCAGTGTAAACGGAGCTAAAGAGAAGCTTTAAAATCCTAGTAGTGGCCTGAATGTCGAGTGTAAGTGAATACAGTGTGTGTCTGTTAAAATAATGGGATTTGAATGTTTAAAACACATGAAGTCAGTATCAATACTGTGTGTTATATACATGAAATGCTGTAGCTGTAGCTCAGTGCTCCAAATCAATTAAGTTTGCAATCTAAATGCATCTAACTGTAAAGAGATGCAGAACTCTTGTTGTTAAAACATCTGAAGAAGACTGAGGCTCATTGTTCTGCAGACCTTCAGGAGAGCCCTTTAGAACCGAGTCCTTTAGAACCGAGTGCTTTAGAACCGAGCCCTTCAGAACCGAGCCCTTCAGAACCGAGTCCTTTAGAACCGAGCCCTTTCGAACCGAGTCCTTTAGAACCGAGCCCTTTAGAACCGAGTCCTTTAGAACCGAGCCCTTTAGAACCGAGCCCTTTAGAACCGAGCCCTTTAGAACCGAGCCCTTTAGAACCGAGCCCTTTAGAACCGAGCCCTTTAGAACCGAGGTGTGTGTTGAAAAACTGCATAACACAGGGTTCATACACATTGTGACCAATGGGTTTCATGACTTTAAACCAAATGTCCATGAGCAAACATTTAGTGAAATCTGGGTGTAAACAGTAAAAAGTGAGTAAATGTAGTATTTAAACTAACAATGAGAATACAAAGCATACAGTAAACCTTAAATGACACAAATGAATGAGACAATAGTTTGATTAAAAGAATAAACATTTATATAGATGCCTGTATGTATGCCTGCTTATATTTAGAGTCTTTCTTTTAAAAGCATATTCATTATTTCAAACTCAGCGTAAATGAACGTCATGAACACATGAATATAACACATTTACATGACTTTTACTACACTTTGGGGATTTTATTTTTTTCAAGGACTTTTCCAGGCCTGGAAATAACCATTTTAAAACTCCATGACTCTTCCAGGTTTTCCATGACCTTAAGAACCCTGATAATATAATAACGGCTTTATCCTTTAATTAGGCGTAATGTTCGGCTCCAACATGGACACGCGTGTGAAAGCTACTTCCGCATGAAGCTGGAAGGACACTGAAGGTGACGGTGAGGTCAGAGCGAGGTAGAAGGGAAGGACCGCTGCGGTACTTACATCCTGACTAACCTGTAAAGACACCGTGTGGTAGCTGGCCGGCACCGCCTCGTCCTCCTCCTCGTCGCTGTGGGAACGCGACGGCCGCTGATTGGCCGCCCGGCTGCCGCCTCGCCTGGCTCCGCCCCCTCCCTCCTTGTCCCGGCCGCCCGCCTTCTTCCTCATGCGGGACTTGGAGTCGTAGTGCTTGTGGCTCTTCTTCTTGTCGTGGTTGCGGTAACCTGAGGAAGCAAATTAAGAAAACGGAAAACTAGAATTAAAGCTTTGTGGTTGTTTTCTACCTTCCACCGTCTCTGTCATCTAGAGCAGTGATGAAGACTGCTGAAGCATATCATTCACATCATAAGGCTATATTTTAATTTGCACTTTATTTAAATGTTATTTACAGTTTATTCAATTTGAAAATTATTATTTTGAATCGTGTGCACACTTGTCTGCACACTAATAGTTGCCCAATAATTGTGAACACACAGATATTCTCGTAGGAAAGTAAAAACCTAAACATTCAGGTTTGAGGTTTATTAACATTGTGGAGAAACCAGAGCACTGTAGTTGTTCAATAATACAATTAATCCTAAAAAAAACTACTATAAATGTATTTTATTACCACATATTATTTATCAAATTTCAATTTTTTTTCTCAGTTTTTTTTAGAGTCTCCCTTGAGAATCGAATAATTAGTTATTGTTGTGTTAATACGCCTGATTTGAGCCTTTAAATGAGTTCTTGTATTAGCATGATTTGTTCCATGACTTGTTGTCTGTGCAGGTTTACATACACATGATCAATACATGTCTTTGTGATGATCACATTGCAGCATGTCATTTATTTGACACGGTTTTTGCTTGTTGAACTGTACGTAGGTTTGATTTAGTTATTGAATACAAGTCAAACCAAGAGTGAGATCAATTATTAATAAACCAATACAGTGTTAATATTTGAATGGGCCCCGGGGCACTTTGTACTTGAAAAGTTGGGCCCCGAGGTCAAAAAGGTTAAGAACCCCTGCTCTAGAGGTTTGTGTGAAATTGTCGTAATAAGCATATGAATTTGTGTGAAGTAGCCCTTTAAGCCCTCACCCTAACCCTATTTATTGTTTGAGTTGTGTTTAGAGGTTGTACATGGGGATTATATATTATTGTAGCCCTGATTTTTATGTTTATTTTGATACCCAACATGTTTCTTTGTTGATTTATACCATGTTTATTCTTGATGTGTACCTTGTGACCTGATGTAAAAAGGATCTAGGGCTCAACAGGTTGGCCCAAATCATGTTTTGAGGTCACGGTGACCTTTGACCACCAAAATCGAATCAGTTCACCGAGGCCAGTAAGAGTTTTGTGCCAAATTTGAAGAAAACCCCTCCAGGTGTTCGTGAGTTACGTCCGTCCTGCAGCGGAGGGATAGCATCAGTCCACGTGAAGAGAAGGAGAAACACCTCCAGTAACAGAGTGAACTAGGACAGCTCTCTGGTTAAAACATGGTAAAACCTCTGGAGGTCGAGTGAACAAAGCGTTTGGCTTTGGCGCCGAAGTTCCCTCCCATCAGTCAACGCTGCTTCTGCTTCACTACAACGGTTTCCTCACTGTAACAGTAGCTTTAGCTGTCTGGAGGATCAAACCCTGGCTAAAGCGAGGATGTTAGTTGGGAGGTATTGTGATGGAGGAAGTGAAAGCTTGAGGGGAGAAAATAAGCGGTTGTCTCATGGCTGTTATATGCAGGTCGAAGTCCCGAACATGTCCACTACCCCGTGTTTCCTGGCAGCCGTTGGCCCCGCCCCTCTGCTTTGTGGTCGGGCCGCTATCAAGCCAAGAGAGTCGGTCATGAACTCATCGCCCCGATCCTCAAAACAACCACAGAGCTTCGGGCCGTTCCCAAAACTTCCCATTTATGTTGAAACCAGCTCCAACAAAACGATGTGAAGCCCGACCACGAACGCTCAAAGGAGTAACGGCAGGTTCTGCACGTTCTATTCGCCTCTCAAAGAGCTTTGATCGGCCCATGGCTTTTGTTCGTCTGTGTGAAGCGGCTGACGGCACGCATCCAAAAGGCCTGAGGCGCTGTGGAGCAGGAAGTGAACCGGCGTCGGCTCTGCCAACGCACAGGAGCACCGCCGGGGGGGCTTTTCCCAGATCCTGCGATCTCATTGGTCCTCAGACTCTTCTGAAAGCGCGTCAGACGGCACATGAGGAAGTAGGGGACCATCTGCATATCCTGTTTGTTACGGTGCGACCAAGGAAAAGCTCAAAGTATGTCATTTTTCAATTTTGGAACCGAAAAACACGTTTTTGGGACAGAATATGCTTCCTAACATGTCAATGCTTGTGTTTATTGTGATTATTACCGACAGTAACAGCGTAGAACCCAGCCTCCGGTGCTGTTAGCAGTGCTAAC